>CAJQZJ010032984.1:6100359-6167394 GCA_907164525.1 Lophiomys imhausi | reverse complement strand
TGTGTGTGTGTGTGTGTGTGTGTGTGTGTGTGTGTGTGTGTGTGTGTTTGCTTCAACTAATGACTGTCATTTATATGTGTTATATGCAAGGACTTTCTGTAAAGGACTCCAGTATCTCTGGAAGAAAAAAATCAGAGATGACAAATGACATTGCCTGAAATTACAAATCAAAACAAAGCAACAACAGCAGCAATAACAAAATACCTTCTGCACAGCAAAGTAAACAGTGCCCAAAGTAAAGATACAACCAAATCAATGAAACAAAATCTTGGAACAATACACATTTGACACAAGACTAACATCTAGAATTTAAAGAATGACAACAACAAAAAATTAAAATCTAGTAAAAGTGGCCAGTAAACTGATTATAAAAGATGAAGAAGAAAAAAGCCAATAAGTATATAGAAGTTTAAGGTTCTTAGCCACCAGGGTAATGCAATTAAAACTAATTGACGTCAGAGCTCATTTCAGGACTGGGCTTTTCATTTCCAATAGTCGCCATAATAATAACCATGTGTACCCACACCTGAGCTTTGGCTCTGCTCTTCATACCTCGATCACTTAACCAGGACTGTATTACCTTTACCATCTCACTCAGGGATCAACAGAAAGCTGCACTGGTCTCCGCAGCTGAATTTCATACCTATGGAGCATTAGTAATCTCAGGGACTCAGAAGAATAAATTATTAAAAAACTAACTGGGAGTGCTGATTGGAACAGGGCTTTCAAAATATTTTTGTTTTCTTTTACTTCCTTTCTTGCATTTATTTTCTTATCTTTATGCTGTAATATTTTGCTTTGTTAGTTTGTTAACTGATTGTCTGGTTGGCTTCTATATCTGTTTACATTCTATATCTTTTTCTTTGTTCAGTCTTATCTCTTTTTTTATTCTTTCCTGTAGCATTTCAGCACTTCAATTAATTATTCAAATTGTTATTTTGAACAACTACATGCAAGTTGTACATTGCCTGTTAATGTGAGGAAATTCCCTATCTTCCACAATAGACCTTCATAGCTGCCACACATTTTCCTGTATCCATAAAATTCTTCTCTTCTACATTCTCCATTTGAAATCACTACCTCCCTTATATTTCTAACAGATCCACTTTCATTCTCAGACATACTGTATTTCTTTTCTCCTTATTTCCCTATTCCTTCCTTATTTCAGTACTTAAATATTGACACACCTAGTTGTAAAAAATCTATAAACCACAACTTCCTTAGTCAGTACTCTAACAACACTGATCTAAACAAGAAAAAAGTATAATAAAAAAGGTCTCCAAAACCAAGTATTGCCAATAAGATGGTGGTGGGGAGCTCCACTGTATATTCCTCATAAACATCTGCAGGAAACATATCCTACAGTTAAGACATCCTCCAGGAGGACTCACTAAAGGCAAAACAGCCAAATAGAGTTAGAGAAAGGGAAGTAAAACTGAAACAAAAATCCATTAAAATATATGCAAAATATGAAAAAGAAATACAACAAATATGACCCGTTGACTTACTATAGCCCATTCTTAAATTTCTAAATTTCATATACACTGGAATCAAAAAATCACAAAGAAAGCTAAAATACTTTCAGAAAGAATTAATGATGATACAGAAGACTGAAATAAACAGATGCATGTCCAAAAAACAAGGTAGTGTCCAAAGTGAATGAAAAAGTTCATAAGTTGGAAAAGATAAGTCTAAAATGTGAAGGAAAATTTCAGCAAGGAAACTGAAACATTGAATAAGAATCAAACAAAAATGAAAAGAAAAATTAATCAACTGAAAGCATAATCAATATTAAAAAGCATGGAGAAGAATGTATTTCAGAAATGGAGGACAAAGTTGATACTTTACAGTGTAAAATTGCTAACTCAAAGATTATATGGGGTGAACATGGTGTAGGTCGGCTTGGTTCTGAAGTAATACTCCAGCCAAGGATATATATGAAATGCACACCTACAGTAGATCTGGGAATGTGGAAACAGCTGAGAATGAGGGGAACTGACTTACCTACTTTGAACCACCTTGTATTTGCATCTCCTGATTGGAAGCCAACTACGTCATAATGCAAGATATTAATTAGTGTGTTATTTAATTAAGTTTGTGAATATATTCATGAGAGTTTCTGTGCCTATGTTGATCAGAGAAATTGATCTGCTGTTTCTTTTTCATGTATTTCTTCATCTCTTCTTAACAACGTTTCCATTAGAATACCAACTGACAATTATTTTGTTTGTTCCTTATAAACATCTTTTCAAAAATGTGTGAGCATTCACTATAAGATCTTGCTTGGGTAATTTGATGATGTTGTTCCATTGCATTGCCTTAGTTGTGTTTGGTATGCTCAAGTTTTCTTGACATCCTTATGCCTTGTATTTGTGATTTTTTAATATAAAATTATGAAACATGTGAAGTACTTACATCTGAGATTTGAGGTCATATATTTTTACTTAGTATTAACAATCACTCATTCCTGGGATACATGAATTTGTTCAGCAGGGAGATGATGCTTTCTCAAGATTTAAAGTCCTGTCTGTTTTTCATTTTGTCCATTTTTATGATAAATCAATAAAAGGTAAATAGTATTTTAATATGACATTACTTATACCCATTGTCTTCTTATAACAACCAATCTACATTTTTGAAACTTATTCATTTATTAATTCAAATTACATCTTGATCACAGCCCTCTCCCTTCTCCCCTCCTGGTTTTGCCCTCCCACCCTCTACCACCTTTTCTTCCTATCATTCTCTTAAGGTGAGGGGAACCCCTACATATCAACCTCCTCAGTTCATTAGTCACATGAGGGCTAAAGCTTTCCTCTTGCTTTGGGGCCTGACATGGCAGTTCAGCTAGGATAAAGTATCCCACTAACAGATAACAAAGTTGTTGAATGAGACTGCCCACACCTACTTGCTAAGGAAACTGTATGAAGACCAAGTTAGCTAATCAACCATATTTGTATAGGGAGGTCGAGGATTAATCTAAGCTTTTTTTTTCTTTTTCTGATTAGTGTTTCAGTCTCTGTAAGCCTATAGGGGTCTAGGTGGTTGGTTCAGTTGCTGATCTTGACCCCCGCTGGTCTTGCTATTCCTGCTCCCTTTCTTATATAGGGCTCTCAGAGCTCCACCTAAGTTGGACAGTGTGTGTGAGTGTGTCTCAAAATGTTTTGATCTGCCGCTGAGTGGAATTTCTTGTAGCATAATTATACTAAGTTCCTGTTCCTTTGGGTCTGTGAGCTGTAGGACAGTTATCCTGTACTATATGGGTAAAATCAAATTATAAGTGAATACATGTCATATTTACCTTTCTGGGTCTGGGTTAGCTCACTTAGGATGAGCTTTTCTAGTTCCATCCATTTGATTTCAAATTGCATGATTTCCTTGTTTCTAATAATGAGTAGTATTCCATTGTGTAAATGTACTACAGTATTTTTACCATTCTTTGATTAAAGGGTATCTGGATTGTTTCCGGCTTCTAGCTATTAAAATAAAGCTGCTATGAACATAGTTGAGGCAATGTCCTGTGGTTTGGTGAAGAATCTTTTGTATATATGCCCAGGAGTGGAATGGCTGGATCTTGAGGTAGAACTATTCCCATTTTCTGAGATATCGCCAGACTGACTGCCAAAGTGGTTGTACAAATTTGCACTACCAACAGCAATGGAGTAGTTTTCCCCTTTCTCCACAACCTTGTCACCATGTGCTATCACTTGAATTTCTGATCTTAGTTATTCTTATAAGTGTGAGATGGAATCTCAGAGTCATTTTGAGTTGCATTTTCATGATGACTAAGGATGGTGAACATTTATTCAAGTGTCTCTTGACATTTAGAGAATTCTCTTTTGTGAATTATTGATTTAGTTCTATAACCACATTTTTGATTGGAATATTTGGTTTCCTTATGTTTAATTTCTTGAGTTCTTTGTAAATTTTGGATATTAGCCCTCTGTCAGAGGTGGCAGTTGAAGATCTTTTCCCAATATGTAGACTGATATTTTGTTCTAATGACAGTGTCCTTTGCCTTACAGAAGCTCTTCAGTTTCCTTAGGTCCCATTTATTGATTTTTGGTCTTAGAACCTGAGCTATAGGTGTTCTGTTCAGGCAGTTGTCACCTGTGGCAATGAGTGCAAAGCTTTTCCCCACTTTCTCTTCTATTAGATTTAGTGTGTTGGACATTATGTTAAGGTCTTTGATCATTTGGACTTAAGTTTTGTGCAAGATAATAAGTATGGGTTGTTTGCATTCTTTTACATGTTGACATCAAGTTAGACCAGCACCATTTGTTGAAGATGCTGTCTATTTTCCATTGTACAGTTTTGGATTCTTTGTCAAAAATTAAGTGATCATACGGGTGTGGGTTCATTTTTGAGTCTTCAATTCAATTCCATTGATCCATTGGTCTGTTTCTATACCAGTACCATGGTGTTTTTATTACTATTGCTCTGTAGCATAGCTTGAAATCTGTGATGGGGATACCTCCAGATGATTTTTTATTGTACATTATTGGTTTAGTTACTCTGGGTTTTTGTTATTTCATATGAAGTTGAGAATTGTTCTTTCAAGGCCTATAAAGAATTGTGTTGGTATTTTGATAGAAATTGCATTGAATCTGTATATTGCTTTTGGCAGGACGGCCATTTTTATTATGTTGACCCTACCTATCCATGAGCATGGGAGATCTTTCCATCTTCTGATGTCCTCTTCAATCTCTTTCTTCAAGGACTTGAAGTTCTTGTCATACAACTTTTTCACTTGCTTGGTTAGAGGTATCCCCCCAGGTATGTTATTTTTTTTTTTTTTGTGGCTATTGTGAAGGATGTTGTTTCCATAATTTCTTTCTCAGCCCATATATATTTTGTATAAAGAAGGGTTTCCAATTTTTTTGTGTTTTAATTTTGTATCCAGCTACCTTGCTGAAGGTGTTTATCAATTGCATTAGTTCTCTGGTGGAATTTTGGGGGTCCACTTATATATACTATTATATTGTCTGCAAATAGGGACAATTTGACTTCTTCCTTTCCAATATGTATCCCCTTGATCTCCTTTAGTTGTCATATTGCTCTGGCTAGGCCTTCAAGTATTATGTTGAAGAGATATGGGGAGAGTGAGCACCTTTGCCTTGTTCCTGATTTTAGAGGAAATTCTTTAAGATTATCTCCATTTAATTTGATGTTGGCTACTGGCTTGCTGTATACCACCTTTATTATTTCTAGGTATGTTTTTTGTATGCACATTCACCCCAGGACTTTTAGCATGAAGGGGTGTTGGATTTTATCAAAACCTTTTTCAGCATCTAGCAAGATGGTCATGTGTTTTTTTTTTTTCTTTCAGCTTGTTTATATGGTGAATTACATTGATAGATTTTTGTATTTTGAACCATCCCTCCATTCCTGAGATGAAGCCTAATTGATCATAGTGTATGATACTTTTGATGTGTTCTTGGATTCAGTTTACCAGTATTTTACTAAGCATTTCTGCATCTATGTTCATGAGACAAATTGGTCTGTAGTTCTCTTTCTTTGTTGGGTCTTTGTGTGGTTTAGGGATCAGGGTGACTCTGACCTCATAGAATGAGTTTGGCAGTGTTCCTTCTGTTTCTCTTTGTGGAAGATTTTAAAGAGTATTGGTATTAGCTCTTCTTTGAAGGTCTGGTAGAATTCTGTGCTGAAACCATTTGGCCCTGGGATTTTATTGGTTGAGAGATTTTAATGACTGTTTCTATTTCCTTAGGGGTTATAGGACTGTTCAATTTGTTAACCTGATCTTGATTTAGCTTTGGTGGGAAGAATATATCAAGAGAATTGTCAATTGCTTATATTTTCAAATTTTGGGGTGTATAGATCTTTGAAGAAAGACCAAAGGATTCTCTGGATTTCTTTGATGTCTGTTGTTATTTCTCCCTTTTAATTTCTGATTTTACTGATTTGTGTATTTTCCCTTTGTCTTCTTCTCAGTTTTGCTAAATTTTTGCCTATTTTGTTGATTTTCTCAAAGAAGCAGCTCTTGGTTTCATTGATTCTTTGTATTGTTCTTTTTGTTTCTAAATTGTTGATTTCAGTCCTAGGCTTGATTATTTCCTGCCTCTGCTCCTCTTGGTAGTGTTTGCTTCTTTTTTTTTTTTTCTAGGTCTTCCAGTTCTGTTGATAAGTTGCTAATATGAGCTGTCACAATTTTTTTCTTGAAGGCCTTTAGTGCTATGAACTTTCCTCATAGTCCTGTTTTCATTGTGTCTCATAGGTTTAGGTGTATTTGTGCCTTCATTTTTGTTGGATTTTAAGATGTCTTTGATTTCCTTCCTTATTTGTTCTCTGACCCAGTGGTCATTGAGTAGGGAGTTGTTCAGTTTCCAGGAATGTGTAGGCTTTTTGTTAATTCTGTTGATGTTGAAGTAAAGCTTTAATCCATGTTGGTATGATAAGATAGAAGGGGGTTATTTTAATTTTCTTGTATCTATTGAGGCTTGCTTTGTATCCGACTATATGTTCAATTTGGAGAAGGTTCCATGAGGTGCTGGAAAGAAGGTATATTCTTTTGTGTTTGGGTGAAACCTTCTGCAGATATCTTTAATGTCTATTTGGTTCATGGCCTCTGTTAGTCTCATTATTTCTCTGTTTGGTTTCTGTCTTGATGACCTGTCCATTGTTGTGAGTGGGGTGTTTAAGTTTCCCATCACTCATGTGTGGGAATCGATGTGTGGTTTAAGCTTAAAAGAGTTTCTTTTACACATTTGGGTGCCCTTGTATTTAGGGAATAGATATTCAATACTGAGATGTCATCTTGATGAATTTTCCTTTAAGAAGTATGTAGTGCCCTTCCCTATCATTTTTTATTAACTTCAGTTGAAAGTCTATTTTATTTGTATTAAGATGTCAATTCCAGCTTGCTTCCTGGGACCATTTACTTGGAAAACCTTTTCCCAGCCCTTTACTATGAGGTAGAGTCTATGTTAGTGAGATGTGTTACTTATATTCAGCAAAATGATGGGGCTTGCTTAAGGATCCATTCTGTAAGCGTGTCTTTTTATTGGGGAGTTGAGTCCATTGATATTGATGCATATTAATGACCAAAGTTTGTTTTTTCCTGTTATTTTGATGTAAGTGGTGGTTGTGTGTTTCTTTTGGTTTAGCTGCAGTGGAATTTTTTGCTTCCTGTTTTCTTGGGTGCAGATATCTTCTCTGGGTTGGAATTTTCCTTCCAGGATCTTCTGTAGAACTGGGTTTGTGGATAGATACTTTTTAAATTTGGTTTTGTCCTGGAATATCTTGTTTTCTCTGTCTATGTTGATGGAAAGTTTTGCTGGATATAGTAGTCTGGGCTGGGACCTGTGTTCTCTTAGGGCCTGTAGCACATCTGTTCAAACCCTTCTGGCTTTTAAAGTTTCTGAGGAGCAGTCAGGTGTAATTCTGATGGGTCTACCATTACACCTTACTTGACCTTTTTCTCGTACAGCTTTTAATATTCTTTCTTTAGTCCATACATTTGGAGTTTCAATTATTAAGTGGCAAGAGGAATTCCTTTTCTGGTCTAATCTGTTTGGAGTTCTGTATGCCTCTTGGAATTCAGTAGGTCTTGTTTTATGTTTAGGTTTTTGATCCACTTGGACTTAAGTTTTGTGCAAGGTTATAAATATGGGTCCATTTGCATTCTTCATCTTGTCATCCCGTTAGAACAGCACCATTTATTGAAGATAATTTCCATCTTTTCATTGTACAGTTTTGCCTTCCTTGTCAAAACTTAAGTGACCATAGTTGTGTGGGTTCATTTCTAGGTCTTCAATTCAATGATTCCATTGATCCACCAGTCTCTTTTTATGACAATATCATGCTGTTTTTATTACCATTGCTCTCTAGTACAGCTTGAGATCAGGGTGGTGATACCTCCTGCTGTTCTTTTATTTTACTAGATTGATTTAGCTATTCTGAGTTTTATTGTTTTTCTTTGTGAAGTTGAGAATTGTTCTTTCAAGGTCTGTAAAGAATTGTGCTGATATTTTGATAGGAATTACATTAAATCTGTTCATTGTTTTTGGTAAGATGGTCATCTTTATTTTGTGTATCCTACCTATCCATAAGCATGGGAGATCTCTCCATCTTCTGATATGCTCTTCAATTTCTTTGTTCAGGGACTTGAAGTTTTTGTCATGCAGGTCTTTCACTTGCTTGGTTACTGTTACTCATAAATATTGTATATTATTTGTGGCTATTGTAATGGGTGCTGTTTCCCTAATTTCTTTCTCAGCCCATTTATCTTTTGTATAAAGAAGGACTACAGCTTTTTAAGAGTTAATTTTGTATCCAGTCACCTTGATGAGGGTATTTAGCCACTGTAGGAGATCTCTGGTGGAATTTTTGGTGTCATTTATATACACTATTGTATCATCTGCAAATAGAGATACTTTAAATTATTTCTTTCCAACTTTTGTTCCCTTGATCTCTTTTAAGTGTTTTATTGTCTAGCTAGAACTTCAAGAATTATATTGAAGAGATATGGAGAATGTGGGCAGCTTTGCCTTGTCCCTGATTTTAGAGGAAATGCTTTAAGTTTCTCTCCATTTAATTTGATGTTGGCTACTGTCTTGGTGTTTATTCACATTATTATATTTAGATATGGTCCTTGTATGCCAATATCTGTCTATGACTTTTAGCATGAATAGGTGTTAGATTTTGTCAAAGACTTTTTTTGGCACTTTCAGCATCTAGTGAGGTGATCATGTGGTTTTTGTCTTTCAGTTTGTTTATATTGTGCATTATGTTGATGGTTTTTCATGTGTCAAACTACCACTGCATCCCTGGAATGAAGCCTACTTGATCATGGTGCACGATACTTTCAATCATACTTTTGGTTTATAAGTATTTTTTGAGCACTTTTGCATCTTTGTTCATAAGGAAGATTGATATGAAATTCTCTTTCTTTGTTGGATCTTTGTGTGGTTTAGATATCAGGGTGACTGTGGCTTTATAGTTGACTGTATTACTTCTGTTTCCATTTTATGGAAGAGTGTAAGGAATATTGGTATTAGGTATTCTTTGAAGATCTGGTAGAATTCTGTACTGAAACCATCAGGCCCTGGGCTTCTTTTGGTTTGTTGGATTTTAATGAGTACTTCTGTTTCCTTATGGGCTACAGGATTGTTTATTTTGTGTACCTGATTTTGATTTAACCATTTGCATGGAATCTATCAAGAAGACTGTCCTTTTTGCTTAGGTTTTCCAATTTTGTGGAACACAGTTTTTGAAGTAAGACCTATGATCTGTTGAATGTCTTCAATGTCTGTTGTTATTTCCCCCTTCTCATTTCTGATTTTGTTGATTTGGATATTTTCCCTCTGCCTTTTAGTGATTTTGCCGAAGGGTTTGTCTATATTGTTGGTTTTCTCAAAGAACCTATTCTTGGTTTTGTCGATTCTTTGTATTGTTCTCTTTCTTTCTAAGTTATTGAGTTAGATGATTTCCTGCCATCTGGTCCTCTAGTGAGTGTTTCTTTCTTTGCTTTATTTAGAGCTATTAGTTGTGATGTTAAGTTGCTAGTATGAGATGTCTCCATTTCATTTGGAAGGTGCTTAGTGCTATGAAGTTTCCTCTTAGCACTGCTTTCAATGTTTCCCATAAGTTTGTGTATGTTGTGCCTCCGTTTTCACTGAATTTCAGAAAGTCTTTAATTTCCTTCTTTATTTGTTCCCTGACCCAGTGGTAACTGAGTATTGAGTTTCTCTGTTTCCATGAATGTTTTGTTTTTCCTGTTGTTGTTGAAGTCAAGCTTAATCCATGCTGATCCGAAAAAAAAATACAAGGAGTTATTTCGATTTCCTTGTATTGATTGAGGTTTCTTTGTGGCCAACTATATGGCCAGTTTTGGAGAAGGTTTAATGAGGAGCTGAGAAGAAGGTATATTCTTTTGTGTTTGCATGAAATTTTTTGTAGGTATCTGTTAGGTCCATTGATTCATGACCTCTGTTAATTTCATTACTTCTCTATGTGGTTTCTGACTTGATGATCTATGTATTGATGTGAGTGGGATGTTGAAGTCTCCTACTATTAATGTGGGGGGAACAATGTGTGGTTTAAACATCAATAATATTTCTCTCAGAAATCAATGTGCCCTTATATTTGGGGCATAGGTGTTCAGGATTGAAAAGTTTTATTGTTGAATTTTTCCTTTGTAGTGTCCTTCCCCATCCTTTTTGATTAATTTTGGTTGAAAGCCTATTTTGTTTGATATTAGGATGGCTACTACAGTTTACTTCTTAGGGCTGTTTGCTTATAAGACTTTATTCTAGCCCTTTACATTGGGGTAAAATCTAACTTTTGTGGTGAGGTGTATTTCTTGTATACAACAGAGTGATGGGTCTTGCTTCTGTAAGTCTGTATCTTTTTCTGGAGAGTTGAGTCCATTGATGTTGAGGATATGAATGACCATTGATTGTTATTTCCTATTATTTTGGTGTATGTGATAGTAGTGTGTTTGTGTGTTTCTTTTGATTTTGCTATAGTGGGGTTATTTATATACTGTGTTTCCTTGGGTATAGTTATCAACTCAGGGTTGGATTTTTTCCTTCTAGGATCTTCTGTAGGGCTGGCTTTGTGGATAGATATTGTTTAAATTTGAGTTTTTTGTGGAATATCTTGATTTCTCTATCTACGGTGATTGAATGTTTTGCTGGGTATAGTAGTTTGAGCTGGAGTCTGTGGTCTTTTAAAGCTTGTAGAACATCTGCCAGGTCCTTCTGCCTTTTAAAGTTTCTGAAGAGAAGTATTCTGATGGGTATGCCATTATATGTTACTTGACCTTTTTCTTTTACAGGTTTTAATATTCTTTCTTTGTTCTGTACATTTGGAGTTTCTATTATTATGTGGTGGGAGCCATTTCTTTTCTGATTCAATCTAATTGGTGTGGTCTATGGCATTTGGACTTTTAATGGCATCTCGTTCTTTAGCCCAGATGGATAGCTTAGTGACTTGGACTGGCCCACGCTTTGCTGGATGAGCCCCACACAAGCCCATGCTTCTCAGACCAGTGCACAGCACAAGCACAGTTCTGCCATGACCCAGCTGATTTTTCCTTCAATCTGAGAGCATCAATGCAGGCTGCCTCCATACACCAATCTACATTTTATGCTACAATTTAATAACTGTTTTCTCATCACCTGCATCTGTGATGATTTTTGAAAATATATTCCACGTGTTGCTGTACTTTTCAAATATTAACTGCCAAATGCAAAATCTTTGAGATTCCTGATTCGGGTTCAATTATTTTACTTTTATTTTTACTATGATAGCTTTTCCCTGCTTTTTTTTTTTTTTTTTTTTTATCTTTCTTGGAAGATTTTAACTGGATGTTACTTTGTAACTTTTATTTTTGTATATGGCATTTTATATTTTATAAACACAGAGTTTTGCTTTTGAGAGATGGTAAAGTGATTAGAAAAGATGTAATAATTCATTTCCTGCTTTTGATATCAGTAAGGGTGCATAGCATTTGTTCTTGAACACTTTTTCTTCCCAAATTAGACTAATTTGAGTATTTGAACTGAAGTCTCAAGAGTTACGGAGCCTTTACTTCAGAATGTGTGACAGTGTCTACTGTTGTTGTGAATATTGTGTGAACTCAATATTTTTTATGTGTGATCTACCTATGGAATTCTTTTGTTATTATGCTACACACATTTGAGTTTTCATTTGGAATAATAGATTGATAAATGGCTAATGTTTGGTTCTTGAAATAAGTTGTTTTATTTATATTTATAAGTTTTTGGCTATTTAAACTTAAAAATCAGGAAACATTGATTCCTACTCCAAATTAAACAGTTATAACTATTATGCACTCAAACTTAAATGGCAGAGTTATTCATATTAGTTTACTCCTGGCAGTATCTTCTAACATTCTCATCTGATCTTTTTTAATCTACTTGTTAATCACAATCTTATAAACTTCATGTAATAATACCAGTGTTAAACTTTCAGCATTCTTGTACTTAAGCTTTAAATTTGATCTCCATGTATTTTTAATAGGATTGATACTTTGAATAAATCTGTACAAGAAAGAATCGGAGATTTTATTTCAGCTATGCTGTTTTCCTTCAAAATGCATTTATTTTGACTTCTAAATACATTGTTCCAACAGACTTCTTTCACCAATTTAGAAAGTGAACTGATATTATTTTGGGTCACTATTAAAGATATTTAGTAGTTTTGTTGTTTGTTAAAAAGAATTCTTTCTTCTAAGGAATATTCTGAATTTTTTACTCACCCACCCCCATCGACCAGGTGTGTATTTAGAACTCTGTACAGCTTTTTATCTCTGTTTCTAGAAAAATGTACTTTGAAGAAAAAGTTACACAAAATTCCAACCTGTCTTCTGGGATAAAGTTTTTGCTAATCTTATACATGAGTACAAATAACTCTTTTCTGTCAAGATTTCTACTTTATCTTAGCTAGAATGTTGATCTGAAGCAAACTAGTCCACCATTGCTCTAAGAAAAAGTTTCAAATAATTTATTTTTCAACAAGAAACATGTAATATGACTTTTTGGTTAATATATACCTGTCACCAATGAGTTAAAATATGTAAGCAGTCATAAAGAATTTAAGTCCATAGATATATTAAAATATTCATTGAAACCCATCACTTTCATTAAATATTTTAAACTAGTAAAGGAAACTTTACAACTCTATAACATTTCTTTTTATTCACAACATGAAGTTAGAAATAAGAAAACCCAGAGGTTTTCACATTTGAAATTTGATACACTGGATTACTTTACAATATTGTTGAATCCTGTGTTATAAATGGTAGTATGAATGGAAATAGTTGAACTAGAAATAAAGTTCTAAACAAGTTAAAAAAGATTTGTTCAATCAAACAAAATGTTATTTAATTGAAATATCATTTATGAGTTGGTTACTTTTGCAAGCTATTCAAATATGTACTGATGAAGCAGGCTATAAATTAACTTATATCCCCGTAGGAATATTTGTTATTAATTTAGATTTAATAATTCTACTCATATATCGCATGAATGTATTTTATTTTTATTACTGAAAATTTAATTACATAACAAAAGCTCTAGAATAGTACTTTTATGCTGTCAAGTTTTGAAGTAACATGCAATTAGAAAGGTTTAAATTGCTATGAAGAAGAATAATTCCATTTCCCAGTGACTTGGCAGCAACATCTTGCTTCCAAGTTATCTTTGTGTACCTTTTGCTTGGATAACACATTAGGCACTTTTAGTTGAAAAAATAAGCTCTCAAATAATTATATTGCTTTTTTATTTATGTAACCATGTAATTGATGTAATTGAAACCACCATGACTCAATAGATTAAGACAATTCATATTTCATTAGAATGACACATTTTTAAATTACAGTATATGTGGTGTCCACTGCTGCAATAGTGACTTAAAGAACATGCAAGTAACCAAATCACTATTGGATTGGATTTAAGACCCTCTCCAAAAGTTGAAACCCATTCCTGGAACCATTGTCTGCTCAAGAACCTGTGGTGAGGGAGGTCATAGTCACTAGGGGATAATCTACTATTATTATTCTATAAAACTGATATATGGTATTAAACAAATCCTTCATAACTTATTTGTACACTCAGAGATTAATGCCTCTCTCAACACTCCACAGAGGAATTTTTTTATATTCAGTAGATGGGAATTCATATGGAGACACACAACTGATGAGAGACTGAGAGATTGGAACGCTCGGTCTAAAATGGAACATGTATAAATGCACCTCTCCTCCAAAGGCTTGGTAATCATAGAGGAAAAGGAACCAGAAGGAATATAAAAGCCAAGGTAGAAAGCAAATACAAAGAAACAATGTCCTTTGTACACAACAAGAGAGTGCCATATAAGAACTCATTGTAGTACTGGGCATGTGGACTCATGACTTTCATCCCAACACTCAAGTGGCAAGAATGGGTGGAACTCTGAGATCAAGGACAGAATAGTCTATAAGGCAATTCCAGTGCTACCATGACTACACAGGGAAACCTGGAAACCCTGTTTCAAAACAAAAATAAAAATAAAAAGCAAGACAATCAAATCAAAACAAAACAAAAACAAGGCAAAGCAAACAAAAATGAATTTGCTAAAGTTATGGGACCATGCACAAGATCTCTATAAGCTCAAGTCAGATCAAATCTCACCCGTAAAGGAGAAATGGACACAAAGTACTACCCCTAGCCAAGGATATATGGGTAATGAACAGGTGATGAAAGGAGGACAGTCAGTTTTTAACACTCATACTTAGTTGACCTTGCTCCCGGGGAAGGAAAACATTCATGGATATATGGACAGTACAAACTGGACTTTAGGTTTTAATTAAAAAAAAAAAAAAGACGCAGCATTAGTTGGATAGGAAAGTGAAACTGGATCTGTGAAGAACTGGTGAAAGGTAAATATAGTAAAAATTGCCAAACAACCAATAAACAATTTGGAATTGATTTTACCTCTACTCAAGATTTTCATTAAATAACAATGTACTAACATTTTCTATCATAAAATTTCATAACTACATGATTCAAAATTACAAGTATCTAAACTCTGTAGTTTTGTGTGGAAGAAAAGGGGAGGATAATATCTCATTCAAAATACTTAAAAACCAACAATCAAGAAAACATGTGTGCTTATACAATTATGTGAGATGAAAACTTTCTGTTTATGCTAATGTATTTTTTCCAAATTGTCAGGTCAAAATATACTTTTCCAACATAATATTTTTATTGATTCTTTGGGGATTTCACGTCTTATACTCTTATCACATTTGCTTCTAAGTCTGTCCTTGTCCATCTCCCATGTCCACCCCCACTTGTGACCTCTTCTCCCCCCCCCCCCAAAAAAAAAATCAACTTATGTTCTCTTTATACTCATTGGGGCATGATCATACTCTCAATAGTTTGCCCCTAAATAGAGTTGTGTCCTTCCCTTCCAGCATCCCTGTTGGAAGCCATCTATTATGGAGGGAGACACCCCAGTGTCCTATTGCAGTTTTTAAGATTTCTTTCCATTGGCTTCCTGTCTAGGCTATTACTATTTTGGGGGTGAAAGGGTGGAGGTAGGAGTTTTCACTGAAGTCTTCCTTGTCCCTCTTTCTCAACTGTGAATTTGCAGTGAACAACATCACCGTGAAAGTAGCTTGTTTACTCTTTATAGGCCATGGGAACATGGATCATGGGCTTCTATATGGTTTCTGGTGTCACCACAGACCTTGTTCTAGGTTGCAATAGAGTTACAGAACCAGTTGAGGTCCTCTAATGAATCACGGACAACAACATATGATAGCATGCACCATGGACTGAGACATGGCCCTCTGCAGCATCACAGGTTCAGATGTCACCATCGTCTCAGGTGATAGTAGAGGATAAAGTAAGCACAGACCCCAGCAGCCACATTGCCAATTGACATCAACATAATTTCAGGCTGCAACTCAGAGCATGGGCATCTCTATGGCCTTTGGTGGTAGCACAGGCCACGGACATCAACACAGATATGGCCACACTCAAACCATAGACACAGTCACGATCTTCTGTAGTAGCAGATCTGGACATCATTGTGGCCCCAAGCGCCAGTCTAGGCCACTCAGATATCTATGGCCCGCAGCTGCAGCACAGTTCATGAACATCAACTTGGCTTCAAACTACAGCACATGCCAAGGACTTCTACTTGGCCTTTGGTGATAACATGTGCCATGTGCATCAACTCAGATCTCAGGACCTTGGGATCCAGACAAGACCCTCAGCAGCAGGAAGGATCTGGTCACCACTACAGTTTCAGGTGGCATTATAGGCCACTCCCATCAGTATGGTCCCCTGTGGACAACATAGCCCACAGACATCAACATTGGGTCAGACCATGATACAGACATTTGTATGTCATTGTGGTCCTCAAACATCAACAAGGACCCTGATCACATCAGGGCCACTGTCTTACACATGCCCGTCAGCAACAATATAGAACAAGGTCTAGAAAAGTGGACCATTCCTAATCTTGGACCTTAGTTATTGCCAAGATGTAGGATGATCCCATGGCTGGGCAGCTTGTTTGTGGGCTAAGTCTGGAGTTGCTTAAGCTCTGGACTTCTATACACCACCCTGTGGATGCAACTGGGCAAAGACATGGCCTGCCATCCATCTCAGGCCTCTCTCTTGCCTGCCATTACTATGATGTCACCGGTTCCAGCAGTTCTGCCTCTCTTCACAATGCACACACCCCTCTATCCCCCTCCATCACCCCTTCACTCCATCACCTGTTCTCTCTTCACAGTGGCACCTATTGGTGCAGGCCGAGCTTGGGTAGGACACTTTTGTGCCTGGTCCAGACTGTCCAGGCCCAGTTGGCTTAGGTCAAAATATATTTACACTGACTGGTTATCGATCAAAATTAGTTGGCAATAATTTAGATTTTTCATTCCTTTAAGTTTTGTATTCTTGACATTTTCATTCACCTTATGCATCAAGTAAAATTCCATGTGATTTAATATGCTCAGAATAAATCTATGATGCACACTTTTTTAATTTTAATTTAATTTTTTTAATTTTAAAAATTTATTTATTGCTTCAGGTTACATCTCCAACATAGTGTCCTCTGTCCCCCCTTCCCAGCCCCTCCCTCCCACCCTCCACCCCCTATCCCTTTCATCCCAATCCTCTGGAGTGGAGTGTCCCCACATAATAGTCCCCTGCCCCAGTTCAGCAGTCATATGAGGGCCAAGAGCCTCCTCATACACAGGGGCCTACAAGGCAGCACCACTAGGGAAAAGTGTCTCATTGACAGGGAGAAAAAGAAAAAGTCTATGTCCATATTCTCTTTGGTGCGTAGGTATAGTATAGATATCATGTACTATATAGCTAAAATCTGACTATAAGTGAATAGATGCCATGTGCATCCTTCTGAGTCTGGGTTAGCTCACTCAGGATGAGCTTCTCTAGTTCCATCCATGTGGCTGCAGATTGCATAATTTTATTGTTTCTCATAGCTGAGAAGTATTCCATTGTGTAGATGTACCACAGTTGTTTAATCCATTCTTCAGTTGAGAGACACCTGGGTTGTTTCCAGTTTCTAGCTATTACAAATAAGGCTGCTATGAACATAGATGAGGAAACTTCCTTATGATTCAGTGAGGAGTCATTTGGACGTATACCCAGAAGTGGTATGGCTGGGTCTTGAGGCAGAGCTTTTTCAAGTTTTCTAAGATATGACCATACTGACCTCCATAGTGGTTGCACAAGCCTGCAATCCCACCAGCAATGGAGGAGGGCCCCCTTTCTCCACGCCTGTAGAGAGCTGCGAAGTGCCGCGCCCTAAAGATGGCGCTGGTCTCCGCCTTCCACCAGCCCGACAGTGAGCGCTCTCTATGATAATAAGTTCATATTTGGCATAGACCGCTGATCTGGCTTGCTTCCGCATACGTAGACCTCTAAGATAGCACCACTTGGCTTTACTTGACTGGCTGTTCATTTAGTATTTAGCCTGTGGGTTGGGTCTGCCCCATTATTCGGAAGACTGTTTTCAAGGGACCTGAATAAACTGCTGGAGAAGAGTTTTGTGAGTTGCGTCATTCCTTGCTGGACAAGGGGGGACACGACACACGCCCTCACCAGCATGTGTTGTCATTTGAGCTTCTGATCCTAGCCATTCTTACAGGTGTAAGATGGAATCTTAGAGTTGTCTTGAGTTGTATTTCTCTGATGGTTAAGGATGCTGAGCATTTCTTCAAGTGTCTCTCAGCCTTTAGGAATTCCTCCTTTGTGAATTCTCTCTTTAGCTCTTTCCCCGTTTTTTGGTTGGATTATTTGGTTTCTTGACATTTAATTTTTTGAGTTCTTTGTAAATTTTGGATATTAGCCCTCTGTCAGATGTGGGGTTGGTGAAGATTTTTTATCAATCTGTAGGCAGCGTTTTGTTCAAATGACAGTGTCTTTTGCCTTACAGAAGCTTTTCAGTTTCATGAGGTCCTATTTACTGATTGTTGGTCTTAGGTCCTGAACTGTTGGTGTTCTGTTCAGGAAGTTGTCACCTGTGCCAATGAGTTCAAGGGTTTTTCTGACTTTCTCTTCTGGTAGATTTAATGTGTCCAGCCTTATGTTAAGGTCTTTGATCCACTTGGAGTTAAGTTTTGTACAGGTTATAAGTATGGGTCTAATTTCATTCTTTTACAAGTGGACATCCAGTTGGACCAGCACCATTTGTTGAAAATGCTGTCCTTTTTCAATTGTGCGGTTTTGGCTTCTTTGTCAAAAATTAGGTGACCATAGGTGTGTGGGTTCATTTCTGGGTTTTCAATTCGATTCCATTGATCCACTGGTCTGTTTCTATACTAGTATCATGCTGTTTTTACTACTATTGCTCTGTAGTACAGCTTGAAATCTGGGATGGTGATAGCCCCATAGGTTTTTTTATTATACAGGATTGATTTAGCTATTTTGGGTTTTTTGTTGTTCCATATAAAATTAAGAATAGTTTTTTTCCAGGTCTAAAAAGAATTGTGTTGGTATTTTGATAGGAATTGCATTGAATCTGTATATTGCTTTTGATAGGATGGCCATTTTTATTATGTTGATCCTACCTATCCATGTGCATGGGAGATCTTTCCATTTTCTGATGGCCTTTTCCATTTCTTTCTTCAAGGGCTTGACGTTCTTGTTGTATAGGTCCTTTACTTGCTTGGTCAGAATTACCCCCAGGTATTTTATATTGTTTGTGGCTATTGTGAAGGGGGTTGTTTCCCTTATTTCTTTCTCAGCCCATTTGTTTTTTGTATAAGGAAGGGCTTCCTATTTTTTTTTTTTGAAGTAATTTTGTATCCAGCCACTTTGCTGAAGGTGTTTATCAGCTGTAAGAGTTCTCTGGTGTAATTTTTTGGGTCGCTTATGTATACTATCATATCATCTGCAAGTAGGGATAATTTGACTTCTTCATTTCCAATTTGTATCCTCTTGGTCTCCTTTAGTTGCCTTATTGCTCTAGCAAGAACTTCCAGTACTACATTGAAGAGATATGGCGAAAGTGGGCATCCTTGTCTTGTCCCTGAGTTTAGAGGAAATGCTTCAATTTTCTCTCCATTTAATTTGATGTTGGCTACTGGCTTACTGTATATTGCCTTTATTATTTCTAGGTTTAACAGGATTCTTTTAGTGTATTATTTAAGATTATAGATTTAACAATTTTCTAAAAATAATTAAAGCAAAATGAGTATATCCACCTAAATTGACTTATAACTTTTCTTATAACTGTTAAAGTCACAAATGAAATTAGAATGAAACACTAAATATTGCTATCATTGACTCATTTTATATACTAAGAAATACTATTTTTGACAAATTACAAAATCACATTACTTAGATATTATCTATATTATAATTATCGATGGTTGATTTACTATTTATTACCAGATTTATTTCCAGATAAATGGCATAAATATTGAAATTTCTTACATTAAGTCATTATTAAGTATATTATTTCAAATCGTGGGACTGTTTAATTACCTAGAGCCATCTAATAATTCATTACTTAAGAATATCTTTTAAAACAATTATTACCAAAATGACCATGCCCATAAGAAACCTGGTTTATATATTTCCTCTCAATCTATATGTATAGGAGCTGCCTGAACATGTGGCTTGTATCTTTTTATTATGTACCACACATTCATTTCACAAAACTTATTTGTATGTATTTATTGAATAAATCTATCTGCCTTTCCTGATTAAATTTTCTAATCAAATTGCTTAGTTGGAAGTGTAATTAACTTCATGGGCAATGTTCTCACTCCATTTGCTGTGGAGAAAAGACCCATATACTCATAATAAAATTGGAGTTTTCTCGTAAAACCTAAGAAACTGAGTGCAATAATAAATCTCTCCATATGTGACTCTTCCATCTACTACTACAAAGTTGAGAAATAGGTTTTTATTTGAGGAAAGTTGAGAAATTTTGTTTTTCTTTGATGAATGTCAATATTAGCTACAACTTACAAAATGCAGAGACACCTAAATGATAAGAATATTTTCTAAATGATAAAATACAAATATTCCCATTAACAGAAAATGTTCTTGGTATTAAAAAGCTGTTTCAATTATCCCATTCTATAAGGACAAATGTGTTTGTATACAAGTCTAGAACAGTTCTTTTTCAACCATGTTTGGTCTCATTAGACACTTGGCAAGCAGAAACCAAAAGCTGTTCACAGACTTTTGCTACAGGACTTTTATCTAATGAAAAAAAAAAGGAAAGGAAGAGGGAGAAAGTGAATATGACATTGAGGCACACATGAATCAAGCATTTATGGACATTTCCCCCTTGCTATGCTGTTTTACCCATGGACAAATGCCATATGGCATTAAGGAATTTGGCTATGTAAACTGGACATTCTCCAAAGCTTCAGTGTGTAAAGATGAAAAATAAATAAATATTGGAGCCAGGATGTTGCACATCTTATCTTCTGAGATTTGTTAACTCAGTTACCATATGTGGTGGCTGTTTATGGTTAGAATGGTCAAGATCATTATTGGGAATACTGAGCCCTAATACTAATCTTATTGTCAGGATTCTATTCTACAGCAAGTCTTCTGCACTCAGGTTCTGGCAAAACTTCAAAGCTAACGTTCAAAGTCAAACTGTGCAAGCTTATTTGAGTTTTATAAACTGGCATGATTTAGCAGATTTTGGGTCACTTGAAGCTTTGTCAGCCATTATAGAGAATAAAAAATTTATAAAGCTATTTTCAATAACACAATATTAGATTTATGTAAAAGGTCTTCATCTTAGGATTCAAGCAAGTTGGGATTTCCCTAGGGTAGAGAACACAGCATGTTTGTTTGTTTTTAATGAAGTCATTGCTTCTCATGCTGAATGTATGCAGTCAGAGACTGAAAGTATCTATGTCATTTGAAATTTAAATTTAAAAATTATGCTTTTGTATCTGTGTGAGCGCTGGCCATGAATGTCCATGGGCTCACAGAGGGCAGAAGCAGACATAGGATCCATTAGAGCTGTCAGCTGCCCAAGTTGGATGTGGAAAACCAACCTGTATCCTGAGGAAAAACAGCAAGTACTGTTAACTGTTGGACTACCTCTGCAGTCCCAAGACACCTACCTGTTATTGTTGTTGTTGTTGGTTTTGTTGTGATAATCACAGTAGTGAAAGTGGGTTGCTTTCTTTCATCAAATGGCTTGAGTTATAGGGAAAAATTTACATTCGTGAGGCAGGAAACTGAGACAAATATACGCATACACTTAACATATATGACTCCTGAATGCTAAGTTTATAGGACATTGGAATTTTAATCATAAATGCACATTCTCTCATTAATTTATACTCAGCCTCTAGTTCCCTACAATAGTGGGATGTAGGAGGAACAAGGCCAGCCATTGAGCAGGAACAAGGCCTGAGGCTAAACAGCACATGTGTAGCTGGTCTTCCACATGCAGCTGGCCTGAGACCTGCCCAGGCATGCCTGGAGATTGATGACACACCAGGAAATGACACAGGAGCAAGTGAGAAACTACTGCAGTAGCCTGAAATTCGGGAGTCAATGGAACTCTGGGTGGAGGTTCTAAAGGGGACATCCTCTTCTTGAAATAAATGGGTCTCTTTTGCCACTTACCAGACTGACAGAGTCTGGGGTCTTTACCTCTGTGCCAGCTCATCCCTACCCACAAGAGTCCTGAGCATGGCCCCCAGCAACATTTGGCCCCCAACATGGTCTCTTTACCCATGCAGGAATGGAATTTGACTAAGCCTGTTGGTTGGGTCAGGGTCTGCTTTTTTTTTTTCACCTCAACTCTTGGTTTTTGGGCCCCCATTTTTTTCCTTTTTATTTTGGTGCTGCATTGAACGGTGGTAGACTCCTAGCTTGTTGATCGCCTATCCCCGGGATTCTTCCTCATCTTCGACACAATCACATGTAGTACCTTCAGCATGTCTTCAATGACTTGGCCCCTTTAATGTTCTATGTTCTTTTCCCCTGTGAGAGGTAAGCTCAGGGTCCTCTCCTTTTCCCTTATTTTGTCTGTTGGCAAGCTCAGTTTTACTTTCACTTTACCCTGTGTCTCCACATAAGGGCTGAGCCCCAGGAAATGGAACCATCGATTGGCCCCTCCAGTGGCCTTTTTAAGCCAGAGACACTGTGTGGGCATACAGCCATGGTGTAATGAACCATGAAAGTCCCCTATTAAGCACAGGACTCTTAGTCTGATACATGCCTTTCCTTTCTCTTTATTTCGTCACTTTTCTTAGTTTGTGTGCATTTTTTTGTTTTGTTTTGTTTTGTTTTGTTCTTTGAGACAGGGTTTCTCTGTGTATCTCTGGCTTTCCTGGACTTGCTTTGTAGACCAGGCTGGCCTCGAACTCACAGAGATCCACCTGCCTCTGCCTCCTGAGTGCTGGGATTAAAGGCATATGCCACCACACCCAGCATTTTTTAATCATGGGCAATCTCCTGTCTCATTGTAAGGAACCCCAAATTCAGGCTCTGAAGTCTCTTTTGGTCACATGAGGCCTTAAAGTTAAATCAGGAGATACTGAAGGCCTTTTGGAATTGAGGCCACCATCCTGGCCACATTGGTGTCTCCTGAGATCATGTGGGATGCTCACCTATAGATGTGGGTTCTTGACTAGGAAGAGGGAAGTCCAATCAGGCATTACTCTGCCCATCTCTCTTGTCCCTATCCTTTTAGGCATCATTGGTAGTCTTAAATCTTCATCTCCCGAGGAAGTGATTGCTGCCCATCATAAACATTGCCAAGAACAGGCCAGTATTAATCTGTCCATTATGACCCCTCTCCCAACTCTTGAATCTATGGATGAAGCTGACCAGGAAGATTACGGAGGAGGGTGGCACTTCTGTTCCTGCCCTTACTAAGATGCTGCACTCATGGGAGACCTCTGCCTAACCCCTACCAACTGCCAGTCTGGCCCTGCAATACCCATGACATGAACTACATGCCCCTGCAGTGGAACTCCCTCCCTTACCGGCTTCAGCCCCCTCCCCCACCTCTTCTCCCCTCTGGCCACTTCCTCATTGCTTCCTCCTGTTATCCATTTTCCCCTTAAGGCTATGGGACCCAAGGGGAGGCATTCGATATTAATGTTGGTCCAGATGCAGCTAATCGGCCATGGGTTCCCACTCCCTTGGCTGACCTAGCATTTATGGGAAAAGCTGCCAATGAGTCGGGACCTGACTCTCCCTATTTTGAACAAGTTTTGCATCAATGGTCAATACAATTACTGACCCACTATGACTGGTACAGTCTTGTCAAAGAAGTCCTAGAACCTGGTGTCTTCTTAAAGTGGCCATTTGCTTAGGACGACCGGGTGGAAGCAAAAGTTCAGCTCAATCTCCAGTATGCCCTTAATATCATCACCCTGTAGATGCTGACTGAGTAAGTCAACTTTATTGACCCTGTCTCTCAAGTCACCATCAGATGCTTACTATCAACAGGTCTCTGATCTGGCCTTTAGAGCCCTCAACACATGCACCCCTCATGACCCATCCACCTGTTTCCCTAATAAGGTTCAATAATCAGAGGAGTCATTTACTGACTTCCTTTCCAGAGTCACTGAGGTGGTGGAGTGTAGGTTGGATCTGGGCTATACCTGGGACATGATGATCAAGCAGTTAACTTTAGAGGGACTTAATGCGGCAGTCTGCAATGATGACATCCATAAATAGGTACTTGCTACTAGAGACCTTGACCCCGAGGCAGGTCTTGTTACTGCCCTAACATTCTCCATCAAGGCTTTAGTTGTTGACAGGGTATCCTCTGACACCGACCCACCAACCCAACAGCAGAGGCTGTCAAGGATGTAATATTTAAATCTGCTGAAGCACTCCAAGCTCAGAAATTACTAAATCAACACCTTTATCAGGCCATTCATATCTTACAACAACAAATTGATCTTTTGGCCGAAGAATTGGCATTGGTAAGGGACATGCCTCTGCTGGCCTGTGATACCCCGATTTCATGCTATATGTCTCACCCCCTACCAAGTGAACAATTTCATTGAAGCAGGTCAACAGTTGTCTCATTACATAAAGAGGACTTGGTCAAACAAGTTTCTCAATTACTCTGTTCTATTCAGGGAAAGCATTTCTAAACTCAATGAGACCAGTATCCCAGTCTTTTCTCTCCATGTAGTGTTCATAGAACAGGTATGGAAAAACATCAAAAAATTTTTTTGACCCCTCCTCGATAGTCACTTATGTCATTTTGAAAGAGATTATGGTCATATTAATCATTTTGCTTCAGTGTCTTATACAGCACATCACCTGGTAACACTCCATCAACAAAACTACCCTGCAGGTTCTCATGGCTCTGAAACACCCAGACCTCAGCCCACTCAAAGAATTGATATGGGCCTGGCTCATAGAGATCTGTGAAGCTTCTGTTTAATACCCTACACACCCTATGCACTCTTCAGGGATGCCACCCTTTGAGGACTGGTAGTCAATGACAATAAGTACCTGCCCAGCAGGTAACCTAAGACAAGCACAGTCTGTTATACTGGGAGTCCCTGAGGTGGGGTCAACACGATCAGAGTATAAAAAATGTGGTTTCCACTGAGTTGCCAAAAAATAAAAATAAAAACAAAAGAGTGAATATATAGGAGGAACAAGGCCAGCCATTGAGCAGGAACAAGGCCTGATGCTAAACAACACATGTGTAGCTGGTCTTCCACATGCAGCTGGCCTGAGATGTGCCTTCAGATTGATGATGACACACTGGGTAATGAGACATGAGCCAATGAGGAAGAGCCATGGTAGCCGGCAGTTCAGGAGCCAATGGAACTCTGGGTGGAGGTTCTAAAGGGAACATCCTCTTCTTGAAATAAATGGGTCTCTTTTGCCACTTACTGGACCCATAGAGTCTGGGTTGTTGACTCTACTCCAGCTCATGCCCTCCCCCATGAGTACTGGGCATGGGCTTCAGCAACATTTGGGGAATTTAAATCATAAATACACATTCTCTCATTCATTTATACTCAGCATCTATTTCCCTACAATAATAGGACACATACATTTTCATTTATTCATATTATTTTAATAATATTTAACATTTTAACTTCTATACATTATATTATACACATTTTCATCCCCTCACCCATCTACTTCCAAATCCACATCCACTACCATATTTCATACCCACCTTACTTTGTGGTTGGTTCATTGTGTATTTATGAAGTCCATTGAATAGTGTTGCCTGTATACTTTCAGATGTTTGACCATCCACTGGAGTGTGTTAGAAGTATCAGTGACAATATCCTTAAATTAGACTAACTCTCTTTCTCATGATAGCCATCAATTTCCAATAGATCTGCAGATTTTGGTGGACATTTTTCCCACCTTTGCCCTCCACTGTGGGATTTGATCTGGTGGACTCAAAAATAGATTAGAATGGAGGAGAGAAGGGAGAGTGCATGTAGCTTAAGTAGGTCCATGCTACATTTGGTACCAGTGAGGTACTTTGTCTGGAAAGAATCTTGGTATATATGTGAATTCCAAACAAACAGAGAAAGACTAGTAGGAATGACTGTGGGAAACAATGTTGGCAGAAGTCTATAACAGGTTGACGTATACAAATCTAATGACATAGATCATTTGATGTACCGTCTCTATTGATGTCATTGATAGATGTAGGAAACATGAGATGAGGGAGGCTATAGAACCTTGATGTGATATTTTACAATGTTTCTATTTTGCTAAAGTAGAAATAATATATTTTATTATAGTGATCAATTGTACCTTATAGTAAATTCATGAACCAGCAAAGTAATCATGTATGGTCATTTTTTTTTTTTTTTTGTGTGTGTGTGTGTGTGTGTGTGTGTGTGTGTATCCCGCACTGTAATTCATGCAACACACACACACACACACACACACACACACACACATTTACAACCTGTCAGCATACTAGATTTGTTTCCATAAGAACATAATATATTGTGCTATGACATTAAAAAAAACCCAAACAAACAAAAATTAAAAAAAGAGAAAATTCAATCTATCTAATAGAATATTTTTAATGTCATTAAAACCTACTGAGTCCAACACAGCATATATAGTCTTCACTAACCTGAGATTCTTACGAGACCCATGAGTATAGATACAACCTGGACAGGACTGTGTTTTCTTATTTGAAAATTAGATTTTTATCCTATGAGAAACTACACCCAGCAGTGAGACAAAACAGATACTGAGACACACAACAAAACATTAGGTTGAATTCTGGGAGTCGTGTATAAGAGAGCAAGAAGGAATAGAAAGACCTGGAGGTAAAAAGAACACCACTTTAAAATTAACAGAACCAAACAATCTAGCCCCCTACAGACTTACAGAGACTGACACACCAACTGAAGAAAGAAGAAAAAAGGCATATATAGACTAGACTGACGTATATAGTTAATAGAAAACTTAGTCTTCATACAGATCCTTTAGAAGGTAGAGTAGGGGGTGTTCTCTGTCATGGACTCTGTTGCCTGTTAGTGGAAAACTTTACACTAGCTAAGGTGCCATGTCAGGCCCCAGTGCAAGAGAAAACTCTTAGCTTTCATATGACTGACGAACTGAGGGGGGTTGATATGTGGGGGTACTCTTCATCCGAGGAGAAAAAGAGGAAGGCGAGGGGGAAGAGGGTTGGAGGATGGAATAGGAAAAGAAAGAGGGAGGGGCTATGATCGAGATGTAATTTGAATACATAAAAATACAAATACAAATAAATGAGATTTCCTACATGAAAATATGGATAAAATGAGTATTCTTCCTTTTTTATTTTTATTTACAAGTTATATATACATGTATGTATATATATATATATATATATATGTTGCCACATTCAAATGAGTGCTCTCACCATTAAGCAAGCATCATCAAGGTTAAATAATTTTATTTTTCTTAGTGAAAACTAGAATGATGCTATACAACAGCTGACATAGCAATTATATATATATATATATATATAGGTATGGTATATATGTGTATGTATATGCATATGTGTATACATATGTGTGTATATATGCATAAATACATATATATTTTGATTAAATTAATTGTAAGGAAAGCTGATGCTTGCATGTAATACAAACAACTATTTTCCCACTTACCCTCTTTTACACTCATTTTACATATTTATTTCATAGAAATATTTGTAAAATGCGATGTAGCCTAGAAACAGAATGAAATGAGCACTTTTCAAGCACTGAAACAAAGGAGTATCCATTGTCCACTGTCTTCTGGAAGGGCATAAAGGATATTGTGAGTAAGGTGACTTTGCGCAATTTAGAAGATTATGCAGGAGAGAGAAGCTCTTTCTTGTGGTCTGACCGGGTTGACATTTTGGTGAGAAAGAATTTAAGTTTCAATAGTTTGTGTAGATGTTCACTTAAAGACAACATAAATGCATTCAATGCCAGAAGCACACTTGTAGCATGTGATCATTCCTCCATAGAAGAATGAGAAGCCTAGTGGAAATTGGAAATAGTCCATCTGTGCAAACAGAGTTTGGCTGAATAAGCCCTCTTCTATACTCTCACATGTGTGTATGTGTGTGTGTGTGGACAGGTTTGCATGCTTGAAGCATTTCACATTTCCTTGCAAAAGCTGGCAAAATCTAAAGCAAAACTTAACATAGAATTCATCTAAGAGTTAAGCATAGCGCGGTCAGTAAAGTATGTTGTATATAGGTTCAAGTAGATGTCATTGAAAAAATGAACATGAAAAAAGAAAATATTCACCTGAAGGTTTCATCTTTTAACCATCCTTGTCCCAATATGCTAACAGTATACATATAATGAAAACATTTAGAACAAGATTCAAACAGAATCCTGCTAATATATTAAAAGAAAGTTGTTGGTTTAGTTTTTAATGAACTGATATATATGTGAGAAGGCATATGTGATATTGTACTAGAACAGCCTACTGACATTAGTACAGTGCTCCAGCTTACTTCAGAGTCTATGTGGTAATCCACATCCTGAATTTACCCCACATCAATGAGTCCAGAGGTGAAGGCACATTCAAATGAGTGCTCTCATCATTAAGTTAACATCATCTAGGTTAAATAATTTTATTGCACTTAGTAAAAACTAGAGTGATGCTTAAACAACAGCTGACATGCAAGCAATTTACATAAGTTACTAACTCAAAATGTCTGTTCAGATGTTTCAACTGTTTGACACAATGATGGATTATTTATTTACTGAACAGCACTGGTGGCCAGAAAATCTGATTTTCATGCATGAAATCCATGAAACCTCACTCACTGAACAGTTTCTTTTACGTGTGGCGAAGGTCATTCATCAGGGGATTTTCTCACGTTTTGTGTGATTGGTCATGCCTCATTTCCGTCAAGAAAATATGATTTCCCTAAAGTCTGTGCATTTTAAAACACTCACAAAAGACCTAGAAAGTTATTTCCTCTCTGTTTATGGGAAGCACAGAATACAGAGGCTAAACCTAGAGGACGATAAGTAAATGTTAGTAGCTAGAAAGTATACTTAAAACTATCATTAGGGAAGTACTAGGACATGACAAGTACAAAAAGCTGCAGAATTAGACATTTAGCCATGTAATTTAATCTTGCAGTATTTAATCTGTATTAAAACTTTAAAAAAATATCTGAATAAATACCTTTATGAACTAGAAGACATTTTTATTAAATGATATATTTCAAACATAATCATTTGGTTTATTATCATCATTTTGATTTTACAGTTAAAAATAAATGAGGAAAAAATAAAGCATTAATTTTTAGGATAATTTCTAAGAAGGATATAATTCAGCTAAGATAAGATCAAGAGCAATTTAAAGAGTACTGTTTGATGGGAATAAAACTAATAATAAGTGGTTGTTAGAAATTTGAATCAGAAAAACGTAATCCTATTATTTGGGTTTCATCATATTGATGAAGTATTCTTTGGGTTGCATCGCATCAGTATCTTTGAGCATTAAAAAAAAATCCTCTAGCTCTTTCAAGAGGGGACAGTTTCCTTCAAAATTTCCACATGTCTGAGAACTGATAAAAGTAACAGAAGTGCATGGGGCACTGCCATGAGAGATCAGAGCCCTTGTTCAAGTGAAGCTAAAATTTTGGACAGTGAGAGGAAATGGTTCTACTAGTGGTATTGAGAATGCTTCTAAAGACAGTGGCTACAGTGAGTGCAGAGAACCCATTGCAGATGAGAAATCTGTAATGATGAAGAATGTGGGAGGAGATGAGGAGATCTTGGGAAGCCTTGTTAAGTCCCTGCACACTGCATCTAGTGTTCTACACATGTCCTCTTACAAGTCCCAGATAAATTTGAATTAAGAACTGACTGTGGTTTTTCTGAACATAGAGTCTCTGATTAAAAAAGGATATCTTCAAAACCTGTTTCCACTAACTATTACCAATATAATTTATTTTCTAATTTTAGTTTCTTTGGTAGCAAGATATTTCTTTTTATAGGAGTATTCAAAGTTTGATTTAAAAACTGCAATAGGTTATTTGCATGTGTGTGTGTGTGTGTGTGTGTGTGTCTGTGTATTAGAGTATGTGCACATGTTTGCATATGAACATATTACCACAGTGTCCATGATGAAGTCAGAAAGCAACTTACAAAAGTCTCTTCTCTTTTTCCACTCCTGGTGTCCCAGAAATTCAACTACGATTGTCTGGTTTGGCAGCAAGTGCCTTTTAAGGTTTAGCACCTCTCTGGTGATGATGTTAGGTTTTAAGGACAAAATATGGAAATGTGGAAAAAAATCATGCATTAGTTTTCTCAAAGCAAGTCTGTGTGTTTGCTGATGTATGTATGTGTGTGTGTGCATGTGCATATGTGTGTGCAATATTGACATTAGACCCATTCTAATTTAAGCATAGTATTAAATTTAAATGTACTACTTTTAAGAGGTATCATTTTTGCTAACAATCTTAGCACATTTAATGTATAGTATTTTTGACATTTTTATTCAATCATGATTGTCATTTCCATCCATTTTAACTATATAGGTTTAATTCATTATTTTGGCTAGATATATTGGTCATAGAGTGAACAAAACTGAATATTTTCCACTAATAATTTAAAATGATCGTTTTAAGTTAACGATTAAATAAACTGGAATGTTGAACTGTATTAGTGTGTTAGTATTATTATTATCAATTCTCAAAAGTACATATATAAAATTACTTTGATGGTCAATTTCTCAGTTAATATTTTAAATTGTTGCCATAAATAAATAATTTTAATTCTACATGTGTTTTCCATTGCCAGTATGAAAGCAAAAGTTTATTCCTATAATAAGAGATTGTTGTGGTGTAAAGACCCCAAGGGTCACCCAAAATAATCAGAATCTGAGTTTGAAAGCCTCTGTTAAGCTGGCTGGTGACTTCTGGAGAGAAAGACACTCACAAATCCTCCCTAACTGCTTTCTGCAGGGAGCTCTGGGCAGTTGTAGCAAAAAGTAGAACAAGAAGCAAGCAAGGAAGAAAACAAACAAAACAAAACAAAATGCCATCTCCCCCCCCAAAAAAAACCCTGCAATTAGCTGGGACATATTGATATCAAGTCCCTGGGGAAGGGCTGAGTCATATTCTAAAGGACTTTCCCAAGGGTGGGGAGGTACAAGTGAAGTGAGGGTGTCAGCTCTGAGTCAGACCTTAGATCAGTGGTTTTCAATCTTCCTAATGCTACAACCATTTAATACAGTCCCTTATAGTCCCCCAATTACAAAATTATTTTTTGTTGTTACTTCATGACTGTAATTTTTGTGTTGTTTCAAATTGTAATATAAAGATCTGTGTTTTCTAACGGTCTTAAGGCATTTTCTGTGAAAGGGTCATTCGTTCTGAAAGGGGTAGTGGCCACAGGTTGTGAACCACTGCCTTAAGTGGTTACTGTCAGGTCACTTCTTCTTTCGTTCGAAATGTAAGTGTTAGTAATTGGGACAGAGATAGGAGGCACAGCTCTTTTGTCTGCTATACTTAGTAGCTGAAGAAATGTTGATAGATCATAGGAATCTTGATTCTGCCCAAAGCAGGACATGTATCTTTGACACAGAAAACAATTTTTTAATTAATTGTTTATTTTACACTCCAATCGCCATTCCCCTCCCTCCTCGCAGTCCAATCTTCCCACCCACTTCTACCATAATCCCCCCTACCAACCCATTATCAACTCACTCCTGGATTTCAAATCACATCAGGACTAATTGCCTCCCTTTACACTGAGGCAAAACAATGCAACTCTGCTAGGAAAATAGGTTCTAGTGGGAGTCAACATTGTCCAAGCCAGAACTAGTCCTTATTTCAGTTGTTAGAGGATCCATTTGGGTACTAAGTAGCCCATCTGCTTCATAGTAGTGGGCCTAGGACTGGTCCATGCATGTTCTTTGGCTTTTGGTTCAGTCTCTATGAGCCCCCTAATGTCCCACTTAATTGGCTATGGGGGTCTCCTTGTGGTGTCCTTGATCTCTCCAACTCCCTCACTCCTTGCCTGACTCTTCCTCAACACTACCTGATTTTTGCCTAGTGTTTGGCTATAAATCTCTTTATCTGTTTACATTTTCTGCTGGATAAAGCTGCTCATATGGTAGTAATGTTGGGTTCCTACCTGGATCACTTACTTCATCCACCTATGTCCATTTTATTGCCCCTACTTAGAGGGATCATCCTTTGTGCCATCCTTGTTACTTAGTTTCTTTGGGTTTGTAGATTGTAGCATGGTTGTCCTGTACTTAAAAGATAATATCCATGTATGAGTGTGTAAATACTATGGATGTCTTTTTGGGTTTGTATTTGCTCACTCAGGATGATCTTTTCCGGTTATACCCATTTACCTACCAATTTCATGATATCCTTGTTTCTGATTGTAGAATAGTATTCCATTGTGTAGATGTACCACAATTTCTATACCCATGACTTGGTTGAGGGACATCTAAGTTGTTTACAGTTTCTGGCTATTACAAATAAAGCTGCTATGAACATAGTTGAGGAAATGTCCTTGTGATTTTGGTGATGCATATTTGGAGTATATACCCAGAAGTGGTATAGCTGGGTCTTGCTGTATAACTATTTGCAATTTTCTAAGAAAGCATCAGATTGATTTCCAGAGTGGTTGTACAAGTTTGCAATCCCACCAGCAATGGAGGAGTGTTCTCCTTTCTCCACATCCTTGCCAGCATGTGCAGTCATTTGAGTTTTTGATCTTAGCCATTCTGACAGGTGTGAGGTATTCTTTTTGTGTCTGGATGAAAAGTTCTGGAGATATCTGTTAGGTCTACATAATTCATGATGTCTCTGAGTTTCATTATTTCACTGTTTAGTTTCTGTCTTGATGATCTGTCCACTGGTGAAGGGGGATGTTGAAGTCTCTGACTATTGAAGTGTGGAGATCAATGTGTGATTTAAGCTTTAGTAATGTTTCTTTTATGAATAAGGTTACCCTTGCATTTGGGGCATGAATGGTCAGAATTGAGATGTCATATTGGTGGATTTTTCCTTTAATAAGTATTAAGTGTCCCTTCTTAACTTTTGTGTTTAGTTTTAATTGAAAGTCTATTTCATTGGATACAAGAATGGCTAATCCTGCTTGCTTCTTGTGTCTGTTTGGAAAACCTTTTTCTAGCCATTTACCTTGAGAAAATATTTTTGTTGCTGAGGTGTGTTTCTTGTATGCGGTAAAATGATGGATCCTGTTTTTGGAACCATTCTGTTAACTTGTATCTTTTTATTGGTGAATTGATTCCATTGATGTTGAAAGATATTACTGACAAATGATTGCTGATTTCTGTTACATTGATGTTAGTGGTGGTAGAGTGCGTGCATGCATGACTATCTTCTTTTGTTTTAACTATTATTTATTTCCTGTGTTTTCATGGATGCAGTTATCCCCCTTGTATTGGAGTTTTCCTTCTAGTGCCTTCTAGTGTGAGCTGAGTTTGTAGATAGATATTGTTTATATTTGGTTGTGTTGTGGGATATCTTGTTTTCTCCATTCATGGTGATTGAAAGTTTTGCTGGGTATACTAGTTAGGGCTGACATCTCTGGTCTCATAGGGTCTGTAAGATATCTGCCCAGGTACTTCTGGTTTTAAGAGTCTCTGTTGAGAAGTAGGGTATAATTCTGATAGGTTTGCCTTTATGTGTTACTTGGCCTTTTTACCTTGTAGCTTTTAATATTCTTTCTTTGCTCTGTACATTCAGTGTTTTGAATATTGTGTGATGGGAGTAGTTTCTTTTTCTGGTCCAATATATTGGGTTTTCTGTAAGCTTCTTATATATTTATAGGAATCTCTTTCTTTAGGAAGGAGATATTTTCTTCTATGATCTTGTTGAAGGCCCATTTTTGTAAGGATGCAAGAATATTTTCAGCTCTTGTTGAGCTTTTAGTCTGGGAAGCTAGTGTCCAGAAATCCAACAAGGACCTTAAACCCACCAAAGTTACATCAAAGACAGTTGCTTTTCAGTTTCTTGTCTCTCATAGTAGAATAATGAAATTTGCTTCCACAGAGGAGTAATTTTTGAAAGAAGTGTTATTATAGAAAACTAAAGAGGGATACCACTGAGATTCTTTGCAGTGGAGTTAGTTTCTACTGAGTGGAAAAACAGGGTGGGGATGAGGTGGTCAATTCAGATTCTATTCCAGGTATTCAGGTGTGGATCAGTTTCAGTCATCATGAGGGACTTTCCTGTCAGTGGGTATTCCTTTGAGGGAGAAGAAATGAAGAGAAAGTAGCCCACTGCCATACAGCCTTGTCCTCTGTCCAAGGACTTTTTGCCTTAATCTCTTCTTGAGACTCTGGCCTCAGGGAAAGACATAGTTGGTACCTAGCCCAAGGATGTGTCTGGCTTTTAGTCGTTACCACTGAACTTAAAACTACCTGCACAGTTCCTATCCCTGTTCTTATATCTTTTGTAACTACTATATATAGCCATCAAGAGAACACGCTGTTGTTTATTTTACTAAAAGTAAACTGAGACTGTGTTTATTCTTCGTGTCATCAATTACATTGAGAAGGAATTATTTCTTATAATAGAGGCCCTTTATGAGTTTTAGAAACAACTACATTTTAAAAAGTATTTCTTAAGTCTATTGTTATTAAATTAGCATTAATTTATTATTAAAAATAAACCTGTTTATTATTTATTGCTAAAGAATTTTCATTCTTTGAAGTTATTGTATTTTAAATATTTTAATTGATAGTTTTACTTTCATCAAATGAATATTGTCAACAGAACATAAAAGTATCACAAAGGAACTTCCTCTAGATGTGACAATATTGTGTTAACATTTAAAAATTTACATGTTGACTTTGAGAATGGCACAATAATTTTCCTATTATCATTTATAAGTATCAAGAAGACCAGAGCTAGGAGCACTTGCAGATGAAAATCTCAGAGATGTTTCAAACATCACCTAAAACTTTTGGTGGTTTGTGATTCATCCACTTTTCCTGAAGGCCCAAGGTGATGGTGAATCACTAGATGACTGAGAAACACAATTTTAAGCAGACACTGGGTGCTTTGATGTTACAAACGTCAAATGAGAATGCAGTAAAACTCTGTGTTGATACACTTCCTAGGCCAAAATATGGAAAAATAAAGATATATGAATTCTGATGGTCGCTGGTTTTCAAGAAATTTTTCTAATGCAAATAAAAAAGTTCACAAGAGAGGAGTAGAATTTGAATTTTCATAATAATTTCAGCCTCATTGATAAAAATGCAAAGGCCCTTTGAAGGAAGAATTCCAAAGGTTTCCTTAAAGTAAATGCAAAATATTGTAATTCAGTGAATGGAAAGCCAAGTGCTGGTGAAGGTTGACATTAGACTGCTTAGCTTTTTGATATGACAGTAGGAGACAAAGGTCTAAAAATTTTCACACAATAACCATTCAAAGTCTAATATCAATATGTCCTAGTGTCCAATACCCATCCCAACCATTTCAACACTCAATTTTCTTTGTTTTCCAGGTCTTTCTTATTTGCAAGAATTCCTTATTATCTATATTCAGTATTATAGAGAAATACCCTTTAGTTAAGCTGTATATTTTAAATTCTGGATTTATTTATCGGTCCTGAATTTTAGTGATATTTTTGTTGCTGTTTTTTGTTATTCATGTATTCATTTATTTTGGCACAAATGGAGCAATACACACTATGAATTAAGTTTAATCACTGAATATATCAGCATTCAAAATCACAGTCTCATGTGAAAGGTTCTATTCTATCATATTTTGTTATATTAAGCAAGCCTAATGTATATATTTGAGGAGAATGACGTATACAGAGTCTAGGGATTATTAGGTAAGAAAGCTAAAATGATAGTGCTATATAATCATTCCAACCTAGTGTAAATGTCAGAAACATTTAAATGTTATGTAAATCAATAAAAGAGGACATTGACCTTGGCAATGAGTTCGAAAAATTAAAGAACACAAAGCTGAATGGGTGATAAAAGTGTGTTTAGAAATAGCTGGGAAAAGAGAGAAAATGATCAAAAAACTTTATGTGAAATTCTCACACAACTAATAAAAATGTATATTAAATTGTATTTTCAAATTTCAAGATTCCCACAGATTACCATACTGCCAGAGCATCTCATAGACTCTTCCAGACTGCAAGCTAATCATTAATCTAATGTCTCAATAGAATGGTAAAATTTCTCATCAGATCAGTATTTAATTCCTCTGATTGTAACAAGAGTTTATCTATAGTTCTTATCTTCTGAGTTAGTGCATTTTATGTTGATAGGTTTTCTCTGCTCCATCCAGTTTAGTCCTGTTGCTTTATCTCACCTGATATACATACTACTCTTCTTTAATGATACATTCAGGGAGAGAGAGTATAGATCTGTGGCAGAACAGTTGCCTAGTATGCATGAAGCCATGGGTACTATGGATAACATATAAACATATACTTATATTCATAAATATATACTTATTCATATTCTTATATACATATGCACATACTTTTCATCATTTTAAACTTTTTCTAAGCACAGTGAAGTAGTGAGAATTAATGCTAATATAACTGAAGGAGCAGTAGCTACAGAGTCCTTCCACACTTCTGCCTCCCCAAAAATGAGTTATTGGAACTAGATAAATATTAAATGTTACACAAGTAGTACTTACAAATAAAAGATAAATATTTTTAAAGACAACTTTGAGACTACTAACCATCTAGTATTCACATGTTCACCAGATATTCGAGAATGTATTCTTTAATTCTCAGAACAATTTCCTGAGATAGAAACTACTACATTATTTCACATGTCAAACTAAACTGTCATGCCTACTTTTACAAATGTGTTCTAATATCATTTAGATCATTTGTTCTTTTAAATATTTTAATAGAAGTAACTAATGTTGATATTTGACACATATTTATTGTAGCCCATTGTCATGTATTATAAATATTTCTTTACTATTAGAGAATAAGTAAACTCATTACAAAAAAATGGTTGACATTTCCAATCTGGAATGGTGGACTCATTTGCCATCCCTTCTGCAAGTATTTCTACAGTGTAATAAATGGTTTCCTGTTGGGCAAGATATGCTACTGAATAAAGTTGATAGAAACTCAAGTAAAGTTGATATTGTAGGGTATTGTTCATATAATTGTAGTTCTTATTTTTCACTAAAAGTGATTTGCTTTTCAATGCCCCTAAAACATATTCATACCTGCAATTTTAAAAATCTCAAGTAATATATCCTGATTGTCTAGACATTCTTTAGGGTTTTTTTTTTTTCCTCCTCTTGATCTTGTGATATTTTTCTTAGTAATGAATGCTGTCAAAGCTGAGAAAATTGTGCAGTCTACAGATAATAGAATCATCTTAACCATTTTATAATCCATGTACCTGTAGATTTACTATTCTACCACCAAATATAATAAACCTGCAAAACTTCTAACTAGATTCAAATTATTGATAATTTTTTCTGAACAAATTACCAGAAGGTACAGAATGAGAAATTTTAAATATGGCATACCTTGTCAGTCCTATGCTCAGAAGAAATGAATTACCATCACATTATAGCACAAAATCGTTCATTTTTCGAAACACAGGCAATTTCAAAGTATATACACATTTTAATAGGTCATTGCCTTCTCTCAAATCTGAGGTAATATAAACATTAAAATTTATTAACAGACCCATTATTAATTTACATACATTTTAATTTAATTTTACAATAACTTTTCACCCAAATTTATAGCTCCAGATGTTTTGAACTAAGCCTAGTGGGATCCATGTATGTACATTTTCTCTTTGTTTATTTCTATAATTCTGTAGGCATAGGCTTTATTTTTATATATATTTTCTGTATCTTTGGGTTAAAACTCTGGACATTATTGTTATTCTTAATAATTGTGTTTCTTAGAAGTACTTTTTATTCCCATTAGGCTTTTTTGTATTTCATGAGTTGGCATATTAGACTTCATATAATTCTGACTCAATAAATAAGCACTTAATCCATTTAATTAAATGACAGCAACAATGAAATTTGCAGCATATTCTGGCGGGAGCCACAGCATGAAAGCATCATGGAAATCACTCACACGGAGACAAAACAAACGAAAACCAAAAAGCATGTCTTTGGCCTTAACAATTGAAAATTACCATAAATTGAAAGCTTGTACTTTGACATTCTCAAGGGGAAGAAAAGAGTCCATTGAATCTTTAATTCAAAAGCAAAAGTGGATGGCTTTATGTTTAACCTTGACATTTAAGGTTTTAAAATAGTGATTATCTTTATGTTGATAATTGATTCACAGTTTTTATAAAGCTTATGCACAATGAATAAATAAGTGTTAGAAAGACATTGCTATACTGTGCTATTTGTTTATTTAGTTACCAGGGACTCTTCTTCTGATATTTTATTAAGAACACGAGGATCTAGTAAGTTATTTGTCTCAAATAGCAAATCCCTCACTTTCTTCTTGAATTAAAACTATCAAATAAAAATTTTCTATTTTGATGTTAACCTAATGGACATTTTCAATCTTAATTGCACAGATATAGACAGTTGTACATAAATTCCTACCCTTCAGGTATCAAAATACAGAAAGGAAAAAGAAGGAAGGAAAGGAAAAGAAATACCCTCGTCATTATTCCTTAAAAACACACTGTGTACTCTTGTGCTACTTTGAATGAGAATGGTCCTTTAGGTATAAGTTTGAGGGCAGGGACTTCAGTTAGTGGAACTATTTAGGAAGGGGTTAGGGAATGTGCCCTTGTTGGAGAAGGTATGCCAATGGGTTTGAAAAATCCGGACCAGGCCCTTTGTCTCTCTGCTGTCTGCCTGTGGGTTAGGTTGTAAAACTCTCATCCACCAGCCCAGTGGATTCTGTTTGCCAAAAAGATTTTGGACTAGTCCTCTAAAACTATAAGCAAGCCTACAATTAAATGCTTTCTTTAAAGAGTTGCCTTGGTCATGGAATATCCTCACAAAAATAGAAAAGTAACTACAACAGGTCCCTTCACAGATTGTACTTTCATTTCTCCATTTTTGCCCTTCTAATCCCTCAGCAGGCTTGCTTCCTCAGTACATACTTCAGGTGAGTTATTGTGTTCTGAAGTTCAAAAAACACTTCTAATCCCTTCATCTCTTTTAGGTTAGTCACGAGCCCATACTGCTGGCATCAGGGTGGGTAATCTTTGCCTACCACAGTTTCTGGTTGCATTTTTTGTATGTTTCAATATTATAATATTTCTTCTCTAGGAACAAGCATTTTCTCAAATTGAATTTCTTTCATCTTCTTCCTCCTCGGACCGAAGTGAAACTGATATTCTTGAACATTCCCAGCTGCCATCTTCAACTTCACAACGCAGTGCCCTCACCAGCTTACATCTGCACCACAGCATCCTGAACAAATCTGCTGTTTCCATCTGTTACAAGCGCAGGGATTGCAATGGATTCGGATTTGGACCTCAATTTCCGATTCCTTGGAGATATTCCACAGGAAAACATATTGGTGAAGCCAACATTTAAATCTCTGCTTACAGCTGTCCCATTCCAAAAGGAGAACTAATAAAGAGAAAGCAAAGGCTCTTAATTCAGTTGCATTGGAATTTTCTTTGTGCTCTCCTTGTTGTGACATCTTCCTTTTGGTAGTAGCACTAAGCAGATTGGTTTTGTTTTCAAATTTATGTATTCTCATTCGTGAAAGTGTGGCCCATTGCATCATCTTCATTGCCAGCTTTCCTGTCTGTAAAACACAAATGCTGGAACATCCTTAGTTGCTTAAAAATTAGAGTATATATATAGGAAACCAGGAAAACTGTTCATTTCTATTATAATAAAATTGAGAGACATTAGAGTGTAGAATGATGATTAAAGGCAGCTTTTGAATCTAACTGTTCCTTTCAACTACATGTAAAAACACTGCAACCAATATGTTGACAATTACTGGGACGTGGAAGAAGATATGCTTTTAAGGAGATCCAAGAAAAAGAGATGTCAGAAAGATATTTAATGATGTTTTCCAGCATACATAGTGCTGGCTTACATTTTTAATAATAGGAGAATCTAACTAGAGGCACATAATTGACATTTAAAGGTTGTTTACTAATAACAAAAAATAAACCAATTCAACTTGCAAATAAAAAAACCTAACTATGGTGTCAAAATTATGCTTTCTTTTAAGAGTATTTTGATATATTTATTCATGATGAATTTGTTGTATTGTAAATAAAAATTTAAATGCATTTTCAAGTTTAGTTTGTAAAAATAGTCATTGTGAAATTAATTAATATATGTACGTAATTATGTATGCACCTTTGGATAACCAAAGACCAGTTTCTCTGTGTGTGCAAAATCTCTGGCTTCAAATTATAAGCTTCAAGTACCAAAAATTATTTTATAGAATTTTCAGAAGCATATTGATCAATAGTAAAAGAACACAATTCAATTTTGTCTGTCATCTTCTTTGACAGTATAGCAATCCAACAAATTTTTCTTAAAACCCTCAATGAAAAAAAGGAAAGGCGCTGACCTCTATGAAGTAATGAAATCAAATAAAATCTTCATACTAAAGTGTAAATAGCCCTTTCAAGAATCCTATGGTCCTACATTTCTCAAACTTTCCTGCCTATTTTCCTCCTTGAAGAAACCAAATATTTCTGTGTCTCACATTAGCATATGTTTCTTTATGCTTATATTTTTCGATCATACTCTTTTTGACATTTAGTATTACCTTTTATTTGTAAAGACATTTTAGTGGCAGAAACAAAAAAATATATTCGTATTTTCATTGACTACAAGGAATCAGTTTGTTCTGGACATAGCAGGGCAGCTGCCAATGTGAACTCATAAAGTTGTGACAGCACGCACAGGATTTGTGTTAACCTAAACCAGGCCAATCCTCCGTATGTAAAGGGGACTTGGGTTTAAAGAGCTTTCCCTAGTCAAAGCACTATTAGAAAATTCTTACCTTTTTGCACAGGAATGGTCAGCTTTCTCTGAAAATATAGCCCCTGATAAATTGACTATGTTCCAGTGTGAGTCCACACATCTAAGAATATTTGGAAAACAAATTGGTCTTGATGGAAAAGAGTAAGATCACAAACAACACAAAACTGAATGGGAAGACAAGGGTAGTGATTTGAGAAACGTTGGAAGAGAGATTGTAAATATGATCCAAGCACATGATAGGAAAAATTTCAAAGACTAATAAAAACTATAAATCTGAGACTTGGAAAGAACTCGGGAGTGGTTATATATATATACTATGCATTAGAAAGTTTCTAGGTTCCATTGGCATGTTGATGACCATTCATATAGTTTTACTATGTTGATTTCTATAAATACTTAAAAGGATAAATATACAAAATATTTAGAGAAACATCAAGAAATGAAATGATTAGGAATCATTAAGCTGGTACTCAGGGACAGCATTTTTTGTTTGTTTGTTTGTTTTGAGACAGAGTTTCTACATGTTTCTCTGGCTGTCCTGGACTTACTTTGTAGACAAGACTAGCCTCATACGCACAGAGCTCTGTCTGCCTCTGCCTCCCAAGTGTGAGGATTAAAGACATGCACCACCACACCTGGCTCAGGGACAACATTTTTAAATGACATTTAAAAATTGTCGTTAATGACAGAGGAATTTCAAAGACAAAATATTAATTAAAATAGGTTATAAACTATTCAGTAGAATGTGATTGCTGATTTTTTAAATTGTCCAAATGTATCACAGATATGAATAGAACAAAATGAATAAGAATGGGGATTGGAGAGATAGACATCTGACTGGCTGATTTTTATCTAGCTGTGACTTTCTGTTGACAGTTGATAAACACCAATATTTCTTGAAGTATAAATAAAGTACCCTGAGTGAAAATTAGAATAAGATTTAAAAATTGAAAAATTCTAAAGCTTCCATTTTCATAATCTCTCTGGTGTTTGGAATTTATGTGTGAGAAATCTAACAATAAAATATACCATTATAAAATTAAATTTTTTTGTACAATATATAAATCATTTTGAAGAAAGCATTTTTGCTCAAAGACTTTCCTCCAAGTATTTCACACAAATGTTTTCTAAAGGAGTGATAAAATATTATTTATTAAGTACAGAAAAGAAATAATGACTTGGATTTGATATATATTAATTGACAATGAATCAGTGTCCTTAACTCTTCTATTGTCTTGTTTATCTGTCCATCTTTTAGGCATCAGGTTATGAGATGTTTCAGATAATATTGAATGCATGAGAAAGTAACAAAACTGATAGGTTGTGATGAGGAAAGGAGCATCTTGAAGCAAAAAGGAGGACAGATATATGGGAAGGAAATTTCTTATAGAAGTGTGAACCCAAGGGACTCTCTAGAGTTTTAGAAGGCATCACAGTCTTTCCAGGTGATTATTTTGTCATTTTCTGGGTTCTTCAAAACTGGGAGAAAGATTAATATGTTAAAGTTTGTGTGTTTACAGTACATCTTAACAAATACTGGTAAGTCAGACCCCACTTCATGCAATGTTGCTATGGATAAAACTCATTCCAGACAAACCCTGCCAGAGGAAAAAAAAAGTCTGCACTTGAAGGGAGCAGAGCTCCTAGGAAAAATGTTTTATGCAATTTTAATAATAAATTATAAATTTCAATATACTAATGTGTAATATTTTCTTTGGTTCAAATATCATTCTTACAATAATCAAATGAAAAAAATCTGTTTACTATTTGTCCTTATGACCTTTTGCTCCCATTCTGCTCAATCTCTAATTATTTCACAGTTTTCTTAAACTTTTGCATGTATTTCTGAATCTGAACTCACACTGAAGATTGCATTGTTTAATTTGAAAAGGAGAAGATTTAATTGCATACCACAAGCATTTCTAAAATGATTTTATTAAATTGGTCACTAACTAATGTCTGCTTCTTTCACAAATAAGTTAAACAATAATGAACTGAATTTTGAATGTGAGTGAAATAAATCTATACTTTATGGAAGAGTCACTAAAGACTGATTATGACATATTTGGGAAGTAATGAAATGTGGTGATATTTTTCATTAATGATTCGAGGAATATATATATTTGAATTAAGAGTGCTTTCATTTGATCTAACTTTTGTAAGATAAAAGATGTCCACATTTCTTCCTTACTTAATAATGAAATAGACTTCTTTATTTACCAGATTGGTTAATTAAAAATAAACAGTAAGGCCAGGGTTTATGCCAAACTAATCCAGGTTTGTAGAAAATTAACCTCCTACATCTAACACAGCTCCATCCTTAACTAATTAACATAATTATCTACAATTAAATTTTAGCAATTTTTTTCTAAAAACGTATGTCTTCAATATCTTCATGTTTCCCAGCAACAAACCTTCCAGAAGACTACAAACATAAACCCTGACAACTAAAAAATATCTCCTTAATTGTGCAAAGTAAATAGGAAAGAAATCCAATTTCATGGCACTGACAGGATGTACAAAGGGTTAAGCTGAAGTACCTCACATTCCATTTTCTCTCGCCATCTCCTCTATCTGTGTAAACTTCATTCTCAAAGTCGCATTTTAGCCTTATTTTCAATCAGTATGCTTCAGCTGTATAAACCAATACGATTCAGTGTAATATTTTCATACATCCGTGCTTCAGACCCTGATGACATCGGACTTCCACTGATGCTGCCTATACTTCACCTCTTTGTAAAATCTCATCAATAGTCTGTCTATATTCAGCCATATTTTTGAAATAATGGGTATGAGAGACTATGTAATGATTTAAGTTTCTAGCTTACTTTATTTAGCATTTACTCTGCTACTAATGACAGGATTGTAGCTTCATTTATATTTCAGAGACATTTGTCTATTACAGTGACTATGTGATAACATTTTAAATTTGTTCCTTAGTATATTTATACATAATTGGAATGGATTTAATAATATATATTCTCAGGTCAATGATTCAGTTTTTCTGGGATTCTGCTTATAGTCCCCAACTCAACTTCATGTGATCTTTGTTGTCAATAGCCAACTGAGTCCAACTAATATTATATATATATGAATGAGTTTAGGTTGTCATCCACTGGAGCATAGGCAACCTACCATAGATCATATAACTGAACTGAAGTAACTCTCCTGCCCTAGTAGCTCTCAACTATCAGTAGTTTTCCAGCTGGAGTCAAGGGATGTTAACTCACCAATTCTTTCTCTTTCCATGTAGGAATGTTAATTGGCTTGATCTTTGCAGGTTTTATGCTAGCTAACACACAATCTGTGAGTTCATGAGAGTGATAACCCCATCATGTCCAGAGAACATTACTTCAACCTCTTGCTCTTATAATCTTTCTGTTTCCTCTTCCATGATGTTCTCAGAGTTCTCTATGCTAGCAGGAAGAATGTGTGATATAGATTCCCCGATGCGATGATGACTACCTGCACTCAGATATTCTCTGCATCATGGCCAGTTGTAAATCTCTCTGATAAGCCCTATCAGCTACATAGAGAAGCATCCCTGATGAAGGGTAAGAGTTGCTTTAGTCTACAGGCATAAGGATTAGCATTTAGTAAGTGGTAAGATACTATGTTCTTTGAATAAAATAATAACATTAGGGCCCAAATGACTTAAGTATTATAGTAGACCACCACAGCAATAATCTCTTGACCAGGTTATTGTATTAGACATGATTTTTTTCCTGCACATAATTTTAAGGCATATGTTATCCATTATTAATTGGTATGCTACAGTTAGAATGATTCCATACCACAGCATTTGAGAATAGACCACAATAAATATGAGCATAGAATATCATTTTTGCATGTTGATTTTATTTCTTTTACACACACACACAACACACACACACACACACACACACACACACACACACACACAAAAGAGATACTATAGATTTAGTTTTATTGGGAATTCCCATACTGTTTTCCATAATAACTGTACTAATTTCAATTAAAGTAATGAGAGTTCTATTTTTTAGCATCATGCCCAGTACTTTTAATCTTTCCTCACAAAAATGGTTGAATAACATAAGTTTTGATCAAGGATAATTTTTACATATTTGTAGTCCATTTGTATTACTTTCTGTAAGTGTCTATTAACATGTTTTGTACAATATCACTGGATTTTTCATTAGTTTGTTGAATTCTTGTATATTTTGCATATTAAACCTCTCTAAGATGAAGTATTGGTAATTTTTTTTTCTTTCCTCTAGTTCATCTACACCTCTGTTAACTATTTCCATGACTGAGGAACACTTGGCTTGATGTAATATGACCTTTTTTCTTTCTTTCTTTCTTTCTTTCTTTCTTTCTTTCTTTCTTTCTTTCTTTCTTTCTTTTTTTGCTAATATGCTTTGAAAATCTTATGGACAAGGCCATTAAGTTTCCAATTGTCTTTAAGTACTTCCGACTTCAGCCTAGTAGTTTCAAAACTTCTGGTCTTAGACTTAAGTCTTTGTGTTAATTTTTCACAGACTTAGAGGTACCAGCTATGTGTCAGTTTTCCTTATATGAGATCCCATCTCCTCTGCAACATTTACTGAAGAAGTTGAGTACTTTCGCAGTATGTTTCCACACCCTTGTTAAAAACCAGTTCGTTGGGGTGGTGTGTTCCAGGAATCTTCATCCCCTTTCATCGTTCTTTATATTTACTTCAGACTGTATCATAATATTTTGTTTTCTGTCTCCTTTATTCTGGAATGCTTCTGTTTTGTTTTCTATGTAGCATGCTCTTTTGTTTACTCTGGGTCTGTAGCATATCAGTATCAATTTCAAATGTCATCTTTTTCATCTCTATTTTGCTTTGAGCAACCTCTCCATTAATCCTATCCAGTTTCTTACAGCTGTGTTTAGTAAGTTTTTATTACAGAAAATGTTTACTCTGTTTACAAATTAACTTACAATAGGTATTTACTTTGTGGCTATTGTGCTTTCGAATAATTTTTATATATAATTTCTTATTTGGAAACCTGTTTTAGTGTACAAAATGCTACCAGTTGTATATGCTGATTTTCCATCCTGAAAAATTAGTGAATTTATTAGTTCTAAGGGTGTTTTGGTTAACCTTTAGTTTTTATAGATATATTAAGATATAAACCATAAATATATAAAGTTTTATGTAATTTTCCCTTTATTCTTTACACTATGATATCAAATAATAGAAGTGAGATAAGAAACCTTGTGATATTCTAGATCTTAGGAAAACTTGTTCCAATTTTCCATTATATTATGATAAAGCTTTCATTTTTTTATTTTAATAAACAGTTTTAATATATCATGGTACAGTTCCTCTATATTTAAACTGTTTACATTATGGATATCATGATAGAATATGGGCTATTATACAGTATAATTCTGTAGAGGAATTTTAATCAAGCAACAGGGGTACCATGACAAGGGATCACATCCAAAGACCTAGGTCTCTATGATCCAACTGGAATACAGACATGACATTAGTATATAACTTTAATTCCTCTGGCTGGAATACAGACACATGTCTATTATTGTCTTTAATATGTCTTTAATCCCAAACAATGATGTCTATTGAAGGACAGATAAAATGATGAACCAGAGAAAGATTTGACAGAATGAATCAGAGTTAACTTATGCCCAACTCTCAGGAGAACAGAAAAGAAAGAGAAGCTAATTAAGAGAAGCACAGAGAGAGCAGGAGAGTTAGTGGAGACAGCACAGTAGAGTTTGAGAGTACAATATAGTTTGTACAATTTGGTGCAGTTTGGTGCAGTTCAGTTGAGTACGGTTGAATTCATTGTGTTCAGTTACTGGAGATCAGAGGCATTTTTTTTTTTCCAAATAGAGCAATTCAGTGAGAAGTGGAAAGAAGCCAGTTTGAATCAATGAGCTTGGAGAGAAGTCTTGAGCCAGAATAGTTGAGTTGAACCAGCCAGCCAGAGTTCAGAAAGAACAAGAAAGGGTGAGCATATTCAGCAGTAAGTCTCAGAGGCTGAAAACATATTAGGCCTAGGTTTGTAGAAGGATGCTGGAAGCTGAAGCCTTCAATGTTCAGGGTTGCAGAAAACTAGATTGTTGAGGCTAGAAGCTTCCATGCCTAGGCCTAGGGATAGTTAGAAATGTTCTTGGCTCAGCCCAAGTCACGTATTAATAATGCTTGGTTGTGGCTCTTACCTCATCCCCTCTTCTGAGGAAATAAAAATAACACTTTCATGATTCTTCTTATATTGAGAAAATCCTATATAACTTTAATTCTGTTGCTATTACATTTAATGCTTATTAATTTACAAGGGTAGACCATCTTTCATGGATCACATGTATTAATTAAATTTGATCATGGTGAATTTTTAATCTGATTTTCAGTTTCCTTTGACAGCAATATATTGAGAATGTTTATATTGATAGTGATCTGAAATGTTGATCTGTTGTTTTTGACCTTATTTACATTCTTTATATTCAATTTGTGTACAAAAGTATTATTGGCTACATATATTTTTAAAATACTTTTAGAATAGATTATATTTGTTCTTCTTTGAATGTTTGCAATAATTCAGCAATTAGACATTCAACTGGGACACTCTTTCATTAAAGAATTCTTATTATGATTCAATGCCAACACTCATGAATGATTTGTCTGTTTCTTTGTTTGCTTCTATTTTTGTCATTAAATCTAAAAAGTCCTGACTTTCCAATTTATAGAGGTAAAATTTATCTCTAGTAAGCCTTAGCATTTCTGGATATCAGTTTTTATTTTTTAAATTAATTTATTTTTCTCTTTTTCCATCTTAAAACCTTCTTAAAATTTGTTATCTTTATAATATTTTAAAATAAACCAATCCTGTCCCATTGAATTTTTATAATGTGTGTATACATGTTTTCTCATATGTTGTTGGAATTTTATGTATTTCTACTCTATTTGATATTTATTTTATTTTTATCAAGTTTGAGTTTGTTTTGCTCATGTACTTCTAGGTCCATTTTATTGCTTATGTGAATATTTCTATTTCTGATAAATATACATAGTGATGGAAATTATTCTCATTACTGTTCTTGTCATTTCATGTAAGTTGTGAAATGTTTTCATGAAAACTCTTAATATAGTCTATATATTCTTTTAATAGCATCTTGATTGTTTGGTAGCATGTTGCTCTGTATCCCTGAACTACCATGCTTCTTGGTTTCTTTTTTCTTTGTTTTTTTAGTTTTATTCCATTATACTCATAGATGAGGCAAGATGTGATTTTTTTCCTTTTTTATTTCTAAAAACTTATATTTATGTTCTAACATATGTTCAATTCTATTGCATGTTTCATATGCTGAAAATGGTATGTATTCTATAATTGGTATGTGAAATGTTCTGTAAATGCCACTACATTGATTAGATTCATAATAGAGCTAAACTTTTGTTTCTTGTTTCTACTCATATTATATATATGTGCATGAAAGTGTGATGTTCTTTCATTTTATTGTATATAATCCTGTGTCTTCTTAAGGTCTTATAATATCTCTTTTATAGAACAGGATTTTCTAAAATCAGATACATAGCCACTTATTATTATACATCTTTGTATTGGCTACATACCTGGCAATCTTATAATTGTATTCTTTTCCTCCTTTTTTGTCAGTTTTTTTATTTGACTTTTAATTTGTGTGTGTGTGTGTGTGTGAGAGAGAGAGAAAGAAAAAGTGGGTCTATGTGTCTGTGTGTGTACTTATCACATGTGTATGGGTACCTATGACAGCCAAAAGAAGATACTGCATCACCTGGAGCTAGAGTAAGAGATGGTTGTGAGACATACAATATAGGTCTTGAGAACTAAAGTAGTCTGGGAAAAAGCTGTCCTTACTCTTGACTCTCTTACTGCTGGCCCATCTCTCCAGCCCCAATTCCTTCTTTTTAAAAATTTCTGCTTTTAAACTATCCTGTCAGATTGAAGAATAATGCTTCATATATGTTTTTCTTTAATTTGAGTGCGGGACATAAATTTCTATTCTGAAAATTCAAAGTCATTGAGTAAGTGCATGGTTACTCTTTTTTATTTATTTTTAAAAGTTACATCTGGATCACAGGCCCTTCCCCCTCAGTTCCCATCCTCTCTTCATCCGGTTTTTGTTTGTATGGGATGACTCTTGCTTTTCTAGTGTTTTCGATTTGTTTCCGTCCTTACTTGTGAAGTGTCTTCTTAGAGGTAGCACATAATTGGGTTATGTTATGCTTCATTATCCATTCACCAGCCACTACTGTTTAGTTAGGAGATTTAGTATTTTTACACTAAAAAAAATATTGTAGACGGGCAAGAGTTTGCTCTTGCTATTTTGTCAAAATTGTTCTACTTGTGAATAATTCATTTTTTTTTTCTATTTATCTTGCTTGGTTCCCACTAATGTGTGTTTTTGTGTGTTTACATCTACTTAACAAGTTAGTTTCACAATTTTGGTTGTTTTCACTGTGGCAGTTAACTTTCTCATATTTATAGTCAGTGAACACCACACAGCTCCTTTTTAAGAGTGGTCTTTTTGTCATAAATCTCTTCATTTTGTTATAATGATATTTGTATTTCTACTTTGTTTTCATCGGTAAAATTTGTTAGATATTGTATTCTTGGTTTAAAAATGTTTTCTTCTATAGCTTTGAAAAAAAATCACACCATTTCTTACTGGCACATATATTTTCACTTCATATTTATTTTAATTAACATTTTTCCTAAATGTGGATTCATATTTTGTAAGTCTCTTCTTATTATAAAATTCTGATATGAACTTTTTATCAATTTGATTATGATATGTCAGAAAGATAATCTTTTCTGTTTATGTCTCTTGTAGCCTATAAGCCTCCTGTACTACATCCATAAGTATACAAAACATGATGAAACTTTTCAGCTATTATTTCATTGAATTAGATTTTCTGTGCTTTTCATTTCTCCCATCTTGGAAGCACCAAAATGGAAATATTTGCTTATTTACAGTTGTATCCAAAGCAGAAAGCTTTCATCATTAGATTTATAGGAAGGATGCAAACCCAGAGCCTGCAGAACAATAACAAGAGAGGATGAGAGTCTGAAATTTTCAGGAGAAAATCTTCAAACCTCTTATGTTAACAATTCTTGTATCAAATTTTTTATCAAGTGACTAAAGTATATTGCCCTCAGAGGAAAACTGAAATTTTATCCCAGGTTAAGTTACAGTATTTTCAGACTATGTAAATTTTACTCTTAGAAGAAACAGTTCACAAAATTTGATATAACATATTTAAATAACTCCTCAGTGGTTTTTTTCTGCCTAGAAATTATCATCTGAGAGAGACTGGAAAGAGAATCACAGTAGTAGTTTGCAACCCTCCATCCTTCCTGAATATCTCTGTGCTGGTCCTTTCTCATGTCCTACTCCCTACTCTACTTCCAGCCATCATCAGTTACTGTTTCGACACAAGCTCTTTAAGTGTTCTAATGTTTGCATTTTAATGATGGCTATCTCACCCCAAATTAGCCCATGATAACTCTGCAGAATACATACACACATATATATATATGTGTGTGTGTATGCTTTTATATTCATATTGTTTGTAATGTTACTCAGTAACTATTACAGGGTAAATTATACAATGCAAAATCATCATTCTCAGCTAACAGAGACAATGATTTTTAAATTTTCATTAACTGAAGTTATTGTTAATGAAAGCTTTAAGTAAAAAATAAAATACATGTATTACAGTATTTTATATAGCCAGCAGTAGTTATAATTTATGCTTAATGAAATGACCTGGATATCAATATTATTTTCTTCCTATCTACAATTCTGCCATTTCCCTAAAATCACTCAACAAAAGAGAGTTGACTATTAATTGAAGAGATAGTATAGCAGAGAACAAACATATAGTCTATTCAATTTACTAAATATAGTTTGCCAATGGCCTTAAGTCTCTTTCCTCATGAATCTGCAAGTATGTAGATCACTTAAAAGATAAATTTAAGTTAAATTTAAATTTAAGTGTAAAAGAAACTACAATTATATTATTAAAGTATAAACTACAGAGGAAAATAAAAGAATATAACAGCATCTATCTACAGTCACATTTGAATGAGACTGTTCCCATATGTGTGGCTATAAAGCTCCTTTGTACATCCAAAGGTACCATTTCCACATACATGCAATGACAAAGTGATAGGTGGCACTAACCTACAGAGACAAACTCATGGCATCTTGTTGATAAAGGTATATCCATCTATGTTAGCAATATTTTCAGAATATTTTTGATCATCATCAGGTAAATTAAACATTTCTGTGGTTGTAAGATATTCTGGTTTTAAAGGATATTATGACCAGGTATATGCCAACTTAAAAGCAGAGTACATAGCAATTAAGAAATAGGAAATCTACAGAATTTCCTCTCATTTATACCATGGGAGAAAATTTATTAAGCTTAATATGAAATACATCAATACTAAAAAGTTTCATTTCAAGATTTCAATGATATGATGAAACTTCATTTTAAAGTGTAAAATTCCAGAAGAGAAAAAAAATAACAAAATATTGAACACAGATGACTCACTATCTCTAATTATCTGTCAATAGGCAGAGAATTGGCACACCGGTATGAAAAGGAAAAGAATTAACCCCTGTCTAAATTACAGTTTCTGCTCTGTAGGCTGTCTCTTCACTCTGTTGATTATCTCCTTTCCAGACAAGAAGTCTTTTAATTTAATGTAATCCTACTTAGTAGTTTGGGGAGGAGGATTATCTACTGTGCTATTTAACAACTTTTCAGAAAGTTCTTATCTATCATTTCACCCTGAAGTATTTTCTTCTATCAGTTTTGCACTCTGGGTTTTGTGCAAAGATCCATTCTGTGTTGACATTTCTGTGGAGTGAGGGATATGGATTTATTTTCATTCTTCTGAGGAGAATATCCAGTTTGTTCAACATCATTTGTTTAAGAGACTAGGTTTTTCTTGAATATATATTTTGATACTTTTGCTAAAAATAATGTGGTTGTAGATGTGGGAGTTTTCTGTTGGGTCTTCTCTTCTAGTCTAGTTTTCTACAGACTTTTTTGTTTTGTTTTGTACTATTACAATTGTATTGCAGCTCTATAGCTTAATTTAAGGTCAAATACTGTTCTGTATTCCACATTGTTATTTCTAGGTAGGATCATTTTGCTTATTCAAGGTCTTTCATGTTTTAATGTGAATTTTAGGGGATTTTTTTCTACTTCTGCAAAGAAAATCATTGCAATTTTTTGAATATAGATTGACTCTGTGGAATACTTTTGATAATATAACTTTTAGACACATGAGCACTATATATATAATAGCCAAAATAAACATCAAAATTCAAGTCTTCCATGAACAAATAAACCAAATAGACAATTCTCAGGAGAAGAAGCCAGACAATAAATAGTTTTAATTTATTAAAATTACATCCTTAAAATAAATAACTAATCCTTAAACATCAAATAAACAACCTTAGAAGTCAGCAAAATGCAAATAAATAAATTGATTTCATCTTACTCCAGTCAGAATTGATTATATCAAGAAAACAAATGTCTACAAATCACGGTGAGGATGTGGAGAAAGAGGAACCCTAATTCACTACTAGTGGAAGTTTAAAGGGGTACAACCAAGATGGAAATCAGTGTGGAGTTTTCTCAGAAAACTCAATGCAGAACAACACTGAGAACAACACTGTGGCCCAGATCTACTGCTGCTAGGTCTGCATCCAAACTACTCTAAGTCCTAAAACACAAGTAGTTGCATATTCATGTTTATTGCTGCCATATTCACAACAGATAAGAAGTAGAACTAGCCTGGATATCCATACATCTATGAATAAAACAATGTGGTAAATATTCACAGTAGAAACTTATTTAGACTTTAAAAATAGATCACCCTTATCTATCATATATAGAAGACACTAGTATGCAGCAGATGCCCTTCCTGGGTCTCTGGCTCTTGCATTTTTCCTGCATTATCTTCTGGAATGTTCCTGGAACCATATATGTAGGTGTATCAAATGGGGCTGGGCATTCAGTATGTTGCTGTCTGCACTATAACAATTTGTGAGTTCCTTTAATGGTCTCGGTGTATTATAAATAGAAGTTTGCAAATAAATAAATAAATAAATAAATAAATAAATAAATAGAAATTTGCTTAAAGGGTGAAAGCCGTGCTTATCTTTGGGTTTAAGTATAAATGTTTAGAATACAGTTAGAAATCACATTACCATAGGGAAAATGATTGTAGAAGATTCTCTTTTAGGTGCAGGGCCTCTTGATTAAAAAAATCAACAGAACTATACATTGAAAATGCCCTTTCTACCTGCCCTTAGGATATCTATGCTTTTCTCTTCATGAATGTTATTATCTATTTTAGTGTTCTCATAATTTGAAAGTTGAATGATTAATGTATTTAGACAAAAGGTATACATCATTCTCTTTGGTGTATGGAAATTCATTTTGCTTGAATATCAAATTTTGCTACTTTGGAGACTCTGGGATTTATACTTTTTCAAATAAAAATATATCAAGCTTGAAAGTCAAGGGAAATATGAAGAACTGATTATGTGTGTTTAATATCAGAATACTCAAATGTGAACTCTGGTAGGTGTTGTGTTCTATTAGATGCTGATAGTGATGTCACAATATTATAAGCTATGTAGCTATGTGAACAATAATTGGCCTAAAATGGCATGTATTGGAAATAATAGATGCTGAATGCATTTGTAGAATGTAATTGCATCTCATTTTTGTAGAGCAATTCATTAATTTCTGAATTCAATATTTACTTGTATTTCAGTTTTATGAATATTATATATCCCTTTTCTCTTTTTATATAAAAAGTAAGTAAATATTTAGTATAGATCTATATAAACCTGATGGAAGCAGTATGGAGAATAATATAAATATATTTATGTGTAAGTGATATTTGAAAAATTTAAAATAAAGAGTATATTTAACAAAATAGAAATTCAACTTGTTTTTAATACTTATCATAATTGATAATAAATCCTTTATTCTGAGCTTGCCATGAGAATGCCTCTGAGAATATATTGATCACTCAACATCAGACCCTAAGTTGTCTTTTTATCTTTTAAAGGATTTTGAACAATTACATACAAACTTCAGGGGAAAAAACTAAAATAACTCAATATATTTTCTATAGAGACATGTGGGAAATACATCTCTGTGCCAAATGACTTGTTAATTGTGTCAGGACAATTCTATTTAAAAAATTAGGAGCGTGGGTTTTTCAACCTGCTTTGCAACTGAATCTAACTTACTTTTATTTTTTTTAATCCTTTAATGTTTGTGTAAAAGTAAAATTTAGAATATCACAAATATTTTATCTGTATAATAGTCACAATATATTTTCTCACAATTTTTCTGATTGAGTCAGTTGTGTTTGCTACATGGCCTATTGCAGCCTTACACAGAGGTGCTGTATCTGCCAAAGATGTGAAAGAAATTGATTGCTGTGCCCTTGATAATGCATTTGTCAAAATAGCCCTAGGCCATTCCCCTATTACATCCTGTTAACACTTGTATATTGGTATTACATGAGATCCTGAAATTTTTTGAAAAGGAAAAAATTCTAGAAGTTTTAGTCATTAAAATCCCAATACAGAAATTAAACTAGCCATCCGTGATGACATCTGCCCCTAGGCAAAGTCCTCCAGCTGCTCCTTGTTCTGGACCATCTAGAGAGAACTGTTCTTATTTTGTGTCGAATTAACTATATTTAAGCAGGAAATGAAAAGGTCTATTGTGTTACTTTTATTTATAATTTAATCACCAATTACTATAATATTTTCAATTGTTGTGGGCCATTTTAGGTACTGCAGACATGGTACAACTGAGCTATTCCTCTGTCTTACCTACTTTTTAAAAAGCTGCGAATATCAAAGCATCTGGTAAGATTTTATGTATTTCAGTGAATCGTTTTACCATGAAGTTGTCTTGGTCATATTCAGATATAACCGACTTCCTCTTTTCCACCATCATCTCTGATTCTTCATCAAGACTTCTCAGTTCTTCACCACCAGCATGCCTTTTATTCTTCCTCCTTTTCTTTCATGTAATGAGAGCACATTCATTTAGATGTTCATAATATCTCATGAGGCTCTTGAAATATCCACCTATTACTCTCTATAGATATCTACCCTAATCCTCTTACAACTCTTCCATAGATTTGCCTGTGGAGAACAAAAATGACTACATAGTTTTTTTTTCATTTTAATTTCAAACTTTGACATATCATATGTGACATCTCATATGTGGCAGAATATCTGTAATTATCATGACTAGTTATTCTTGTAATATGTAATTCTCTCCAGCTCTTTATAAACATAAGCATCCAAATGGCACAACAACAATCTATTTTGTATGCTTCATTTTTCGGTTGTTATTGTATTCATTTGTTTATGTATTGTTTTATATCTTGCATTTGGCATGGCCTATCTATGCTTCATTTTTTAATCAGTCAGAATTGAAATAATTTGAATATATCATCCTCCACAGACTCTGCAATAGCAGAGGACATTCTAGTTTTTAGAACCCCAGAAAATGTATTTAACATTTAATGACAATGAAAAATAAGTTAAAAAGTAACAAATGACTATGATTACCTTTGTTTTACTTCTAACAGGGTCTTGCTATGTAACTTCTCTGCCCCAGTGTCTACATCGTAGGATTGAAACCCTATGCCACCACAGTTCCTTTGGTGAAAAAAATTCTAAATTTAATCTTACAATTGACCGCATACTATAATCATTATAATCAATGCTCTACAATGAAGAGATAAAATGTTTGAAAAAAGATTACCAATTTTATCTAGCCTACATGGCAACAAGGTTCTACAAAATTAAATGTTTAAAAACTGTTCTTTTCTGTAAAAGATGCTTGACATTGTTTTACCTGCCATTGTCAAAGTGTTAAAAGTATTTAAAGTGTGTTCACTTTCAAATTGGTGTACTCTAGAGACACACTTTCTAGCTGCCACTTTGGGGTTATAACTTTGTTAGCAAAGGGTATAGCAACATGGTAAAGGCTGACACAGGATCATAGAGGAAAATTTGTGACTGGTCATTGGGTTGAGCCCAGGAATTCACATATGCTAAGCACTCACTTTGACACTCAGCTGTATTTTAACTTTGTAATAGATATATTTGGGATATTTTTCTTTCCTTTTTAAGGAAGAGACCAAGAAGTAGATAAATGAGTCCAAGACATAGAAATAATGATAACTTGAAATAGTCTATTTAATTGACATTTAAAATGATGGCAATATTTTCTAATTTCACAATTTTCTTTTTTTTATATACTTTATTTTGTTATTTCTTCACGTTACATCTCAGTCTCAATCCCTTCCCTACTCCCCCTTCCTGTCCCACCCTTCCACCCTCTTCCCTCCAACAGCTCCCCCTTTCAGTCCAACAAATGGTTCCTTCTCTTATAACAGTAAATACTATACAAAACAACAGAAATAAATACGCCATATTTATGAGAGTTAAATGGCTTAGCATATATTCCCAATGTCTAGTCCATATGTATTTGGCACCTGACTTAAACATTCTACTATCTAACCATTTCCATGAATTTAAAGTTCTATATCTGACTCAGCTTTCATACTAACTTGCATCACTAGTAAAAACATCTTCTTAGATCCAGAACACCCTCTTGATTCCTAAACAACTCAAAATTTAACTATGAGACTCTAGCTATCTATTCTTCAACCACCTCAGAGACCTGAGAGGGATAAATATATCTGATTATGTAGGAAGTGCAGGGCCTGCAGCTTCCAAAACTAAGAAATGACATATAAGTGGCTGTTTGGACAATTCCTGTTTTCTCTCCATACGTAACAGCATCAATCTTCAGCCTTTTGGTCCTATTTCTCTGACAGACATTGATTGTAGAGCAGGGATTATGAAGGATTTACCTACCCTGTCTTGGCAGAGCTAGGCTGTCGACTTCCCTGCTACCAAGTTTTGTCCTTTTTGGACAGCAGTCTGTCTGCAGTTGAAGCAAGGGGTTTTTTCATGCCAAGAGATAGGCTTGCCACTAATTCAACCATCTCAGACTGGAGATTCTTCTATGCTCATCTTCTACTTGGAGTAGAATAGGGTTTGCTGTCAGGAGCTCATATGTCTCAATATAAAAATAATCTTAATTTAAGACAACATCTTTGAATGCCATATTCTGCAGATCTCTTGGGGTTTTTGAAGATGCCCTATCTATCTCTTGTATTTAGATAAGCAAATGTTGCTTGTCTCTTAACAACTTGATTTCTGAGTAGCTTAGAGAATATCTGTGATAGACTGTCATAGTAGCTAACAAAGTGACATGCTTACATGACTAGGAGTTTGTACTTCTTAACTATCCTAAACAGTTTAAGACGGTTGGTATCAAGAGGCCAGAGCTTCACATTTCATTGTTAAGTATCTCTAGGTACAATACCATTAGGAAGCGTTACCTTTAATTTTGTGTCAATATACAAAGTATTCCAATGTGGCCAAATATACTCTTAATTTTGTATCAATATACAAAGATCAATGCCTATGTAGCCCAATACAATCTTAATATTACATCAATATACAAGAGTCAATACCATTGTGGCCAACTATAATCTTAATTTTGTATCAATATACAAAGATCAATACTGATGTAGTCTAATACAATCTTAATTTTGCACAATATACAATGGTCAATACCACTTTAGCCAAATATAATATTAATTTTGTATAAATATATAAAGGTATAAGGGCATATTCAATAATCTGTCCCTTCTTTTTGGTCCTTCCCATATTATGTCTATGTCTCATTTTTCTCAAGTCTGTACACTCCTACATAGGAGAGAAAGAAGGATACAGAAAAGGAAAAGAAGGAAGTCCCTGGGTCTAACCTCCAAAACCCATTTAACAAGACCATTTAACAGCTTGTAGTCTCTTCCCCTAAATAACAAAGTTTTCTGTTATCCTTCAAATAACCAAAAAAGTGGGGGGGAGAAACACCCTCCTTACCCTCTGGGCATGGGACGTTGCTCTCTTAAAATGACTTCCTGCTGATTTGGGTCGTAGTAAACTTGTTTGGGGCCCGAACCAGAATGGAAAAATGGTTAAAAATGTTAGTACAATCCTTTTATGTTCCGTCTTTTTGTGCTCAGTTGTTTAGATGTCCTAAGAAGTTTGTAGGCAGAAGCTGATCTTCCAGGCTTTACTGAAGTTCTGGCTGGGCCAGTGTGTGGAGCTGAACGATCTTAGCGATTTTGAGTTGTTGTGGCTGTAGACTTTTGATGGAAACAGGTATTGAAAGAGTCTGCAAGGCTGAATCATCTGGGCTACTCGTCTTCTTTGGTGTCTGATTCTGTTTTCTGTTGTGGTTTCCGTTGTCCAGTTGTCCCTGGGTTACTTGAATGGATGTTTAAATCTCCTGGAAAGATAAGAACAGAGCCCTGCCCTAATCCTAACTCTGGGACAATTACCCTTTTTTTGGGGGGGTGTCAGATAATATTTCTCCTGATGCAAATTTGGTTTTTTGACAATATATAAAGTACTATCTTTCAATCTGGATTAAAGAAGAAATTATTTTGTTATTTTGGAGTTAAACAAGCCTTAGTGTATATATTTTGAGATCTCAAAGGACAATTTGTTTGTATTGAGTAGCCCTTTTGTAAGTAGCTTTTAAACTTAAGTCCTTCCAAATCCTATGTGTCTGTCTCTGCATTCTAATTATTGGGATCAAAGACCTGTGGTTCCCATCTGAAGGGATTAAAAATGTGTTCCACCACTCCTGGATCAAAGTTTTTCTCTATTTAGAGTTTGTTTTGTATCAGACTGACCTTGAGCTCTGAGATCTGCCTGTTTCTGTCTCTAGTGTGTTGGGATTAAGGGTGTACTCTGTCATTTGAACAAAATGGCAACCAACAAACTGGGAGAAAATCTTCACCAACCCCACATCTGATAGAGGGCTATTATCCAAAATCGACAAAGAACTCAAGAAACTAATTTCACGATTTTCTTGAATGCCATGCCTAAATCTTCTAATAGCTGTGAATGCTTTAATTGCATTAAAATTTACTTGACTAGCAAAATTAATATTGTAATATATTAGTTAATGTTTCAGCAATTACTTTTCTAAATCTATAGTAGGATGATTAGACACTGTCTTGTTTTTATACATACAAATGAGCTGTCACTTTTATATTCCCATCTGTCAAGTTCTGAACATTTTTATAACAATTTGGTATAATTAAATGTAAGGATATCAAAGTTAATCATATTTATTTTAATGTGAACATATATGTTGTTTGCATTTAAGTTTAAACAGTTCACATAGATGATTTTATGCATAGTATACAGAATCAACTTTTGCTTTTAGAAACTAGTGTTAATATTGAATATCATTTGTTATCTAGCTTTTAAAAGTTGATTTACTTGCTTTATATTGAAGGTTTCAAAGTACTATTATTTTAAATTTAGACTTTAGACATTTAGCAGATTCACCAAACTATGTGTTAGTTAGGGTTTGGACGATTAATTGCATGCTTATAAATTGCATTCTAAACCAAAGATTTCTCTTAATGAAAAATGAAAAGGATTACAAAATAAAGCACAATTTTTTCAAGTAAAGAGATCAGATAATATTTAACAAAAGAGGCTTGCTATAGACAGGGTAGCACAGTATCAGAGTCCAGCTCTAGGCTATGCCTTCCTGTTTCCTCATAACTTACAGATTGTCCAATCATTATTTCTTTAATTTCAGTTGTTTCAAAATTATTATTTCACCAATTGCAAGATTCTGTTTGTTGTTGTTGTTATTCTTTGTTAGTTGGCTTCTTTTTTATTGGAAAAATGTATTATGTGAATTTCACATCATGCACCTTGTTCCCTCTCATCTCTCAGCTCCCCTCATACCCACATTCCACCCTTGCCACATGTCCCAGCATAAAAAGTAAAATCTCATCGTGGATACTGCAGTGTGTCTTAGTGTGTCCCATAGTATTCCCTTTTGTCCACGAATTGTGCTTGCAAATATTCATTAACATGACTTCTTGGTCTGGTACGAGGCCCCTGGTTTCTGCTACTTTGTCAATATTGGAACCTCACTGGAACTCCTCTCAGATATGCTGTAAATGTCCTGTGTCATAGAGACCCTGTAGTTTTGGGTTATGGAACTGACCTCTTCTTGCACTCCGTAGTTCATCCATGAGGTAGATGTTGGGGTGAGCCAACTCAAAGCCTTGGTTCTGGCACTACTTGCAGAGCCAGTTCTACTGTGGAAAGGTATAGACCTGCTCTCTCTTGCTCTTGTGACCCCATCTGGGCCAGATCTTACTCCAGGGCTAGGTCTCCACAACCCCCTTATTCAGTGCCAGTCAGAGTTCTAGTTTCTGGCTTGTTTCCTGTTCTGGGAGACCATCTGGTGCTTGCCTGGTACTGGTCTGGCAGTCATCACAGGCTACTGCATGGTGCCAGTGTTGTGTTGATATCCAGCTTGCTTTCCCCCCCCTGCCCCCCCCAGGAATGTTAGGCTACTATTCATTCAGATGTTCATAGGTCAGAAAGCTGAATGAAGATATAACCTCTCTCCTCTCTGCCACCTACTGATGTACATGTGACATAACAACCATATCGGCGATGTCTCTAGAGGCAGGGTTAGTTTGTTTCTTAATGGGATGTAGATGAGAAGAGAATAATGGAATTATTCGGTAGGTAAGACTGTTTGCCATGCATTTGGAAATTATCCAGTTAAAAGGTTAAAATAGCCAAATGAATAAGAATTTGTTAAATTTTCCAATACTCTATTTTTGAAAGGATTTTGTGGCTATTATTATCTGCCTTTGATAAAGGAATATTGCTATAGTGACAAAATATGCATCAAGATAATTCATACAATGATTAAAGATAAAGAGAAAGTGATTTTGAAAAAGTTGGTGGGCAGAGGATCTATTTCCCTTGCCTTAGGTAATAAATCCTTGCAACAAAATCTTTCTGTTAGTATGCCAATCATTTCTGATTTTTTCATTGTCTTCATTTCATATTCCTGCCATGGAAATTTAATATGCTGCCTGCATCTTTCTTATTGCTTCTACTTGAATCGCATATATTTGCATTAAAGTCAGAAGGATGTCAAATTACATGCAATGATTTACATTCTGCAGAGCTTAATTACATCTAGAGATAATTAAAGAAGATTTTAATGATTCATTTTCTTAGTTTGGCCTAATTTCTTATTAAATTGCTGCTTTGTCTTGCATTTCTTATGTAGTGAATATTTGATATAATATTAAATTTCTATTTAAAATGAAGCAAAAGTAACACCCATTTTTTCTGTAGATTGAATTGTCTATATCAACCTCGTCTGCTTGCCACAACTGAACATCTTTCGTTCTTAAGCTTTTGGTTTGTGCTCACATTTTCAAAATTCCCAATTCTAAATAGATATTAGTAACATCCACCTAAAATAGAAAGCTCTGAAGTGCTCTTACAAACAAGTAATTTCTTCAGAAGCTGAAAATAAAGACACAAGTTGTGAGATTGATAGTTTTTTCAAAATATTTGCCATATATTTTTTCTGTTTTTCTCTTTTTCTTCCTGACATGATAACAGTTATTCTTTTAGTAATATTTTGAAGTGATTATGTATAGATTTATGTCAAATTCATTAGACAATTTAAAATAATTACTATTCAAAAGTAATATGTACTCATGACAGCTTTATTTTTAATCCATTGACAATTTTGTGAACATGATGAAGAATATCCACAGTTTTGAATTATGAGGCTTTATGATGTAAAGACGATTAAAGTAGTATTTCTTTTTTATGTCTTAAAATTTTATCTTTTAAAATAAATTTTACTATAAATCTTATCAATATAAATCTTATCACATACAAAAATTAACCATATCCCAAATCTCCACAATATAATAATCTTATATACAGTTCAGATTGGTATTTATAGAAACTTCATATGAAATTTCACTTTCACTGTCAAATATACTTTATGTACTTGCCTACTACCAAAACCAAAAGATCCATGACAGAATTAGAACAAGAAAACAATTGACTTTATATCCTCTCTCATAACTCATGTCTATTACTTACATTCAGCTCCCCTTCATCATTGTTTGTGTAGCTTTTCTCATTTTACTTTTTTGTCTTATTATTCTCTGCCCACATGCACACTTCTTTACATATATGCATATATTCTTGATTAGATTACATATCTGAGATCATGTTACTTCATTTCATATTATACATTCTAAACCTATTCATTTCCTGGATATATATATATATATATATATATATATATATATATATATATATAATTTATTTATTGTGCATTGGTGTTTTGCCTGCATGTATGTCTATTCAAGGGTGTCAGATCTCGGAATTGCACTCAGTTGTGAGTTGCCATTTGGGTGCTGGGAATTAAGCCCTGGTCCTCTGGAAAAACAGTCTCTGCACTCAAACACTGAGTCATGTCACCAGCCCCCTTCCTGGATTATTTTTAAACTTAAAAAATAATAGTTTTGAACAAAAATAACACTAAGTAAAAATTATAATATGTATTTAATTATATCTGGTGCATGAAGAAGATATTTGAAGAAATGAATATAGAATGGTAGAGCGATGACTAAGTGGTTAAAGGCACATACTGCCTTCCAGGTTACCTGAGCTCTTTTCCCAGTACCCACAATGGGAAGATCTGATGACCTCTTCAGGTTTTTCATGCATCTGTATTCATATACATATATTCCTATATAGACAGAAACATAAAAACAAATGTAAACATAGTTAATCTTTAAAATGATATGAACTATGCTATCTTTTCTATTATGTTGGTAAATATTTAAATTAGAGCAGAGTTTAGAGGGAATGGAGAAAGAAAATGCCCTTTTCTCAAATTTGCATTGTGATACCATGCTGATGCTCTGCATCGCTGGGCCCAGCCACTCCAATCTCCTTTCATTTTCTATTTTAAATGAAACTGGCAATCTTCTTTGGTTGCATGGTGTTGTTTCCTATATATGGATCCAAAATGCCTGTGACCTTCTGAACTACCAGTGTTCATTGATACTTAGTAATGTCTTAGTTTATTAAAGAAACTTTTAATGTTTCCTGATTTTATTCTCTGAATCTTAGTGCTGTTGAAATGTGATTAGGAACATAATATTCTTTAAGAATCTTTCTGTGTGTCCCTTTTATCCTAGAATATATTTGAAATAAAAAAGTCTGTTTTTTTGTTTTTGTTTGTTTGTTTGTTTTTTGTTTTGGTTTTGGTTTCCTTGAAGGTCCCAGTTAGGTAAAGCAAAAAACAGACAGTACCTTGAATAATTTATTCATTCTTCACATATTCCCTATCTGTTTTAGATAGTTTTATCCTGTATTTCAAATAATCCAAGATGAGGTTAGGTAAATGAAACTGCATTTTTTTCCTTTAGGTCTAGGGGTTGGTGAATTCAATATCCAAGGCCTAGAAGATTCAATGTCTTAGAAGGCTGCTTTTTTCTTCAGTGAAAACCTTATTTCTGTATCCTTTCACTGTGCAAGAACAGGAAACAACAAAAATGTATGACCTTCTATAATAGAGCAATTTCCATTCTAATGGAAATAATGCATTGATGAGACCAAGCCTTATTATCCTACCACACTAATAGGCCACAACTTTTAGTGTTATTACAATTGCTACTACATTTCAAATACTTGGGAGTAACAAACCCTTTAGTTGAAAGATCTCCAAGAAAGTTAGAACATCACAGTTTTGTGTAGATAAATAAAGATAGTCATGTTCTACAGAACCAGGAATCAGAGAAATTGCCTGCCTGTCACGTGGTATACATAGAGCCAGTACACAGGAACTTTTACTCTGCTTGTAAATTGTCCTTTTCTTGATTCAGCACTTCCATGAATGCTGAAAATTTGGTGGCACCAGTTATTACATCTCTTTTTCTAATTCTATTGTTTAATGTATAGTTTCTTCAGAAGGATTGGTATTTGCATCCACATTAACCCATTTCACTGATATCATGTCATATTTGTTCATATTTATCATACAGTTTCAAAATCTGCTGGAAATTACCAAAGATTTATGTCTATGCTCTCTTCTAAAGATTGTTTTAAAGTGATAAAATGGTATCATGTGTCTAATTGTGACAAATTTGAGGAGTGAGGATATAAATTTTTTTTTTAATAATTTATTTTTTATTTCTTCAAGTTACATCTCAATCACAATCCCCTCCCTACTCCCCCCTCCAGTCCCACCCTTCCACCCTCCTCCCCCTCAGCCCCACCATCCTCTTCCCTTCTTTTTTTTTTTTTTTTTTTAGTTTAAGGTATTTATTTTTCCCCCCAACAGCTCTCCCTTTCAGTCCAAATAATGGTTCTTTTTCTTATAACTATAAATACAATACAAAACAACAGAAATAAATAGGCCACGATTATAAGAGTTATATGGCTTAGCATACATTCCCAATGTCCAGTCCATATGTATTTGGCACCTGACTTTAACATTCTACTATCTAACCATCTCCATGAGTTTAAAGTTCTATATCTAACTCAGCTTTCATACTAACTTGCCTCATAATTTTAAAAATATCTTCTTAGATCCAGAACACCCTCTTGATTCCTAAACAACTCAAAATTTAACTATGAGACTCTAGGTATCTATTCTTCAACCACCTCAGAGACCTGAGAGGGATAAATATATCTGATTATATAGGAAGTGCAGGGCCTGCAGCTTCCAAAACTAAAAAATGACATACCAGTGGCTGCCTGGACAGTTCCCATTTTCTCTCCATACATTACAGCATCAATCTTCAGCCATTTGGCCCCATTTCTCTGACAGACATTGGTTGTAGAGCAGGAATTATGAAGGACTTACCTACCCTGTCTTGGCAGAGCTAGGCTGTCGACTTACCTGCTTCCAAGTTTTGTCCTTTTTGGACAGAAGTCTGTCTACAGTTGAAGCAAGTGGTTTTTCTTGCCAAGAGAATGGCTTACCACCAATTTAATCATCTCCCACTGGAGATTCTTCGATGCTCATCTTCTACTTGGAGTAATATAGGGGGTGCTGTAAGGAGCTGACATGTCTCGATATCAAAAAATCTTAAGTTAAGAAAACATCTTTGAATGCTATATTCTGCAGATCTCTTGAGGTTTTTGAAGATGCCCAATCTATCTCTTATATTTAGATAAGCAAATATTGCTTGTCTCTTAGCAACTTGATTTCTGAGTAGCTTAGAAAATAACTGTGATAGACTGTCATAGTAACTAACAAAATTACACGTTTTCATGACTATTAGTTTCCGTTTCTTAATTATCCTAAACAGTTTATGTCGGTTGGTAGCGAGAGGTCAAAACTTGACATTTCATTTTTAAGTATTACTACAAACAATACCTTTAAGAAGCGTTACCCTTAATTTTGTATCAATATACAAAGATCAATACCAATGTGGCCAAATATAATCTTAATTTTGTATCAATATACAAAGATCAGTACTGATGTAGCCCAATACAATCTTAATTTTACATTAATATACGAGGGTCGCCGGGTGGTGGTGGCGCACACCTTTAATCCCAGCACTTGGAGGCAGAGGCAGGCGGATCTTTGTGAGTTCGAGGCCAGCCTGGTCTACAAAGCGAGTCCAGGGCAGCCAGAGATATTCAGAGAAACCCTGTCTCGAAAAACTAAAAAAAAAAAAAAAATATATATATACTAGGGTCAATACCATTGTGGCCAAATATAATCTTAATTTTGTATCAATATACAAAGATCAATACCGATGTAGCCATATACAATCTTAAATTTGCATTAATATACAATGATCAATACCAATTTAGCCAAAAATAATATTAATTTTGTATCAGTATACAAAGGTATAAAGCTATATTCAATAATATGTCCTTTTTTCTTGTTCTTTCCTATACTATGTCTATGTCCCATTTTTCTCAAGTCTGTTCACTCCTATATAGGAGAGAAAGGAGGATACAGAAAAGCAAAAGAGAGAAGTCCCTGGGTCTAACCTCCAAAACTCATTTAACAAGACCATTTAACAGCTTGTAGTCTTTTCCCCTAAATAACAAAATTTTCTATTATCTATCAAATAACCAAAGGGGAAGAACACCCTCCCCACCTTCTGGGGATGGGATGTTGTTCTCTTAAAATGACTTCCTGCTGATTTGGGACGTAGTAAACCTGTTTGGGGCCCAAATAAGAATGGAAAAATGGTTAAAAATGTTAATAGAATCATTTGATGTTCAGTCCCTTTGTGCTCAGCTATTTAGATGTCCTACGAAGTTCATAGACAGAAGCTAATCTTCAGAACTTTACTGAAGATCTGGCTGGAGTAGTCTGTGGAGCTGAACGATCTTAGCGATTTTGAGTTGTTGTGGTTATAGACTTTTGAGGAAACTGCTATTGAAGAAGTCTGCCAGGCTAGATCATCTGGGCCACTCGTCTTCTTTGGTGTCTGATCTGTTTTCTGCTGAGGTTTCCGTTGTCCAGTTGTCCCTGGATTCCTTGAATGGATGCTTTAAATCTCCTGGAAAGATAAGAACAGAGCCCTGCCCTAATCCTAACTCTGGGACAATTACCTTTTTTTGGGGGGGTCAGGTAATATTTTTCCTGGAGCAAATTTGGTTTTTTGATAATATATAAAGTATTACCTTTCAATCCGGATTAAAGAAGAAATTATTTTGATATTTTGGAGCTAAACAAACCTTTAGTGTATATATTTTGAGATCTCAAAGGACAATTTGTTTGAATTGCAGCCTGCCTTTTGTAAGTAGCTTTTAAACTTAAATCTTTCCAAATCCTATGTGCCTGTCTCTGCATTCTAAATTTTGGGATCAAAGACATGTGGTTTCCAACTGATGGGATTAAAGATGTGCTCCTCCACCCCTGGATCAAAGTTTTTCTCTGTTTAGAGTTTGTTTTGTATCAGGTGGCCTTGAGCTCTGAGATCTGCCTGTTTCTGTCTCTAGTGTGTTGGGATTAAGGGTGTATTCTTCCCCAATGATGTGACTAAGGGTGTGCACCATCACCACCCTGTTTCTTTTAACTCTAGAATTTATAAGAAAACTAACTCTATAGTGATCCTCCTGTCTCTGCTGGAGGTAAAGGCATGGGCTAACACCATGCATTATTTTACCTTAGCTCTAAGTTTTTTCAACTCTTGGAGGTTTGTAAAACCAGGTTGAACAGCTGTCACCTTTAATTTATTTACAGTGTTTTAAACCTGTTACCTGTTTTTTAATGCCAAACCATGGAAATAGCCTATACCTCTACAAAAAAAAACCAAAAAACAAAAAAAAAACTTTTAAGCTGCTATCAAGTTTGTGTAATCTCTGTAGCCACCTGCAGTCTAACATTCTAATCTGAAATTAAGGCCATTTTCTTTTCATGCCAGTAAGGTAAATTATACTTTGAACATTTTATATTGTATTTTTATTATATTTTTAAGCTTATTAATTCTTTTCTTAAAATAGTATTATTTATTTCTAGAACATAGTTTCCTCCCTCCTCCCCTCTTGGCCCCTCCCTTCATCTCTCCTTCCCTCCCTCTCTCCTTCCCTTCCTCCCTCCCTACCTCCCTCCCTCCCTCCTTGTTCCTCTACTTGGTACTCTCCTTCTCC
>CAJQZJ010032984.1:6084074-6099959 GCA_907164525.1 Lophiomys imhausi | reverse complement strand
TCTTTATATATTTTGGATATTAGCCCTCTGTCAGATGTTGGGTTGCTTCATGTTACATCTCCATCACATTGTCCACTTTTCCCCCTTCCCAGCCCCACCCTCCCATCCTGAACCCCCTAATCCATCCATCCTGCTCCTCTGGAGTGGAGTGTCCCAACATAAGATTCCCTCACGCCAGTTCAGAAGTCATATGAGGGCCAAGAGCCTCTTCATACACTGGGGGCCTACAAGGAAGTACCACCAGTGAAAAGTGTCTCATTGCCAGGGGGAAAAACTAAAAAAACAAACCACAACAAAAAATAAAAATAAAAAGTCTATGCCCATGTTCCCTTTGGTGCGTTGGTTATAGATATCCTGTATTATATAGCTAAAATACTACTATAAGTGAATAGATGCCATGTGCATCCTTCTGAGTCTGGGTTAGCTCACTCAGGATGAGCTTCTCTAGTTCCATCCATTTGGCTGCAAATTTCATAATTTCATTATTTCTGATAGCTGAGTAATATTCCATTGTGTAGATGTACCACAGTTTTTTTTTTCATTTAAATTCTTTTTATTTCAGTATCCTTAGGATTAAAAAAAAAACAGTCTTAGGCCAAAAGGAGATAAGATTTATAAATGCAAATAAATGTGTGAACAAATACACAGTCCCTCTTAAATAATTTACCTAACAGAGACCACTCATCTGTGTAGGAAAGAGGATTTCCATCCTTGGTCATCCTTGGTTCCTCAAGGTGAAGACCTTGGGTCCATGCAGAGCAAGATAACAATGAATGGTAAAGGGAAGTGGCCTCTTGCTCTGTCGTGGGCCTCATCAGCTTGCTTTCCATGGCTTGCAGCAGCTCTTGACATACTCTTGTTCCCTTGATATGTACCACAGTTTTTCAATCCATTCTTCAGTTGAGGGATATCTGGGTTGTTTCCAGTTTCTAGCTATTACAAATAAGGATGCTATGAACATAGATAAGGAAACTACCTTATGATTCTGTGAGGAGTCATTTGGATGTATACCCAGAAATGGTATGGCTGGGTCCTGAGGCAAAGCTATCCCAAGTTTTCTAAGGTATCGCCATACTGACCTCCATAGTGGTTGCACAAGCCTGCACTCCCACCAGCAATGGAGTAGGATTCCCATTTCTCCACACCTGGGCAGCATGTGCTGTCATTTGAACTTTTGATCTTAGCCATTTTGACAGGTGTGAGATGGAATCTCAGAGTTGTCTTGAATTGCATTTCTCTGATAATTAAGGATGTTGAGCATTTCTTCAAGTGTCTCTCAGCCATTAGGGATTCCTCCTTTGTTAATTCTCTATTTAGCTACATCCCTCATTTTTTGATTGGATTATTTGGTTTCTTGGCATTTAAATTCTTGAGTTCTTTGTAGATATTGGATATTATCCCCCTGTCAGATGTGGGGTTGGTGAAGATTTTCTCCCAGTCTGTAGGCTGCTGTTTTTGCTTGAATGAGAGTGTCTTTTGCCTTACAGAAGCTTTTCAGTTTCATGAGGTCCCATTTAATGATTGTTGATCTCAGGTCCTGAGCTGTTGGTGTTCTGTTCAGGAAGTTGTCACCTGTGCCAATGAGTTCGAGGGTTTTTCCCACTTTTTCTTCTAGTAGATATAGTGTGACCGGCCTTATGTTAAGGTCTTTGATCCACTTGGACTTAAATTTGTAAAAGATGAAAAGTATGGGTCTAATTTCATTCTTTTACAAGTTGACATCCAGTTGGACCAGCACCATTTGTTGAAGATGCTGTCCTTCTTCCATTGTGCAGTTTTGGCTTCTTTGTCAAAAATTAGGTGACATAAGGTGTGTGGGTCCATTTCTGCATCTTCATTTCGATTCCATTGATCTACTGGTCTGTTTCTATACCTATACCATGCTGTTTTTACTACTATTGTTCTGTAGTACAGCTTGAAATCTGAAATCTGAGATGGTGATACCTCCAGATTTTTTTTTTTTTTTATTGTACAGGATTGATTTAGCTATTCTGGGCTTTTTGTTGTTCCATATGAAATCGAGAATATCTCTTTCCAGGTCTATAAAGAATTGTGTTGGTATTTTGATAGGAATTGTATTGAATCTATATATTGCTTTTGGTAGGATGGCCATTTTTATTATGTTGATCCTACCTATCCATGAGCATGGGAGATCTTTCCATCTTCTAAAGGCCTCTTCCATTTCTTTCTTCAAGTGCTTCCAGTTCTCGTTGTACAGGTCCTTTACTTGTGTGGTTAGAGTTACCCTCAGGTATTTCATATTGTTTGTGGCTATTGTGAAGGTGGTTATTTACCTTTTTTCTTTCTCAGCCCATTAGTTTGTTGTATAAAGAAGGGCTTCTGATTTTTTAAATTAATTTTGTATCCAGCCACCTTGCTGAAGGTGTTTATCAGCTGTAAGAGATCTCTGGTGGAATTTTTGATGTCGCTTATGTATACTATCATATCGTCTGCAAATAGGGATAATTTGACTTCTTCGTATCCAAATTGTATCCCCTTGATCTCTTTTAGCTGTCTTATTGCTCTAGCAAGAACTTCAAGTACTATATTGAAGAGAAATGGTGAAAGTGGGCATCCTAGAATCAGAAAGAACACTGCCAAACTCATTCTATGAGGCCACAGTCACCTTTATTCCTAAACCACACAAAGACCCAACAAAGAAAGAGAACTTCAGACCAATCTCCCTCATGAACATAGATGCAAAAATACTTAATAATATGCTAGCAAACCGAATTCAAGAACACATCAAAATTATCATATACCATGATCAAGTAGGCTTCATCCCAAGAATGCAGGGATGGTTCAACATATAAAAGTCTATCAATGTAATTCACCATATAAACAAGATGAAAGAAAAAAACCACATGATTATCTCGCTAGATGCAGAAAAAGCATTTGACAGAATCCAACACCCATTCATGCTAAAAGTTCTGGAGAGAACAGGCATACAAGGACCGTACTTAGAAATAATAAGGCAATATACAGCAAGCCAGTGGCCAATATCAAATTAAGTGGAGAGAAACTTGAAGCATTTCCTCTAAACTCAGGGATATAAATATTTTTTAAAAATAATATTTAGTTGGTGGGTAAAAATGCATGAGGTCAAAATATATTTTATTATTGTTGATGTTCTTGTTGCTGGATTTCAACTCAATGAAATATTTTCAAAAATATTTCGTTGTGTTTTATTTATTTTGTTCGTTTGTGTTCATGTATACATGCATGGGTCACATGTGCCACACTGAGTGTATAAAAGTCAAAGACAATTTGTGGGAGTTTATTCTCTTCTTCTACCAATAGATGGCAGGGTCATTAGACTTAGAGTTAAGCCCCTTTAACATCTGAGCCATCATAGGTACTTCTGCTCTGCTTATAAATTGGCTTTTGATGATTCAACTCTTCCTTGATTGATGAAAATCTGACGTTACCAAAATTATGATCTCTTGCTTCCTAATACTATAAAGTTTCTAATTTATAAATTAAACAATAGCTAGCTCAAATTGTTAAGCTGTTAAGAAACAGCCCTTCTTAACACAAAAAATAAATGATTTGAGAAAGAAATTAGGGAAACAGCACCTTTCACAATAACCACAAATAATATAAAGTACCTGAGGGTATCTCTAACCTAGAAAGTCAAAGACCTGTATGACAAGATCTCCATGTCCTGAAGAAAGAAATTGAAGAGCATATCAGAAGATAGAAAGATTTCCCATGCTCATGTGTAGGCAGGATCAACATAATAAAAATGGCCACCCCACAAAAAACAATATACAGATTTAATGCAATTTCTATCAAAATATCAACACAATGCTTTACAGACATTGAAAGAACAATTGTGAACTTCATAGGGAAAAAAAAGAACAAAGTAGCTAAGAAAATAACACATAGAGGTATCACCATCCCTGATTTCAAGCTATACTACAGAGCAATTGTACTAAAAACAGCATGGTACTGCCATAGAAATAGACCAGTTGATAAATGGAATCAAATCAAAGACCCAGAAATAAGCCCATACACCTACAACCACTTAATTTTTTCCAAAGGAGCCAAAACTGCATAATAGAAAAAAAGAAAGCATCTTCGACAAATGGTGCTGTTCTAAGTTGATGTCAACAAGTAGAAGAATGCAAATAGACCAATAGGTACCACCCTGCACAAAACTTAAGTCAGTGGATCAAAGACCTCAATATAAAACCAGACACACTTAACCTAACAGAAGAGAAAGTGAGGAAAAGCCTTGAACTCATTGGCACAGTTGACAACTTCCTGAACAGAACACCAATAGCTCAGTCTCTAAAATCAACAATCAATAAATGGGACCTTATGAATCTGAAAAGCTTCTGTAAGGCCAAGGACAATGTCATTAAGACAAAATGGCAGCCGACAGATTGGGAAAATATTTTCTCCAATGCCACATCCAACAGAGGTCTAATATCCAAAATTTACATAGAATTAAAGAAATTAAACTCCAAGAAACCAAATAATCCATCCCCCCCCAAAAAAAAATGGAATACAGAACTAAACCAAAAATTTACAAAAGAGGAATATCTAAAGGCTGAGAGGGACGTGAAGAAATGCTCAAAGTGATTGATCATTAGTGAAATGGATCTCAAAATGACTCTGGATACCATCTCACACCTGTCAGAATGCTTAATATGGAAAACTCAAGAGATAGTCCATGCTGGTGAGAATGTGGAGAAAGAGGAACACTCCTCCATTGCTGAAAATTGTGCAAACTTGAACAACCACTTAGGAAATCAATCTGACTTTATCTCAGTAAATTGGGAATAGTTCTACCTCAAGACCCAGTCATACCACTCCTTGACAGATATCCAAAAGATATTCCACCAAACCACAACTACATTGCCTCAACAATGTTCTTAACAGCTTTATTCATACTGGTCAGAAACTGGAAACAACCCAGATGTCCTTCAACCGAAGAATGGATTAAAAAAAAAAAAACTGTACATAATGGAATACTACTCAGCTATCAGAAACAAGGAAAGCATGCGATTTGCAACCAAATGGATGAATCTGGAAAATCTCATCCTATGTGAACTAACTCATATCCAGATATATACACATGGTATGTACTCTTTTATAAGAGGATAATCACAATATAGCACAGGACAACCATCCTACTACCCACAGAACCAAACAGGAACCTAGCATAACTATCCAATGAAAAACAACACCCAGCAGTGAGTCATAGAACCTTTGCCTAGCTGGGATGATATCAAACCCAATACAAGAGGAAGCTCTTAGGCCTCATGTGACTGGTGAACTGAGGGTTGTTGATATGTGGGGGCTCCCCTCATCTGAGGAGAAGGAGAGGACAGAGATAAGGATAAGGGATAGAGGGAGGGTGGGACCTGGAAGGGAAGAGATAGGGGACTTTGAATGAGATGCAACTTGAAAAAAATTAATTAATTAATAAAAAAGATACATATGATCTTGTCTTGGAAAATATTCTTTTTTCTTTATTACAAACAAATTTAAGTGTGAATACAATACTTTTATGTTGTAAAATGCTCAAGTAATAGGAAACTTACAATTCAATGAAAAATATTTGAAAGTATCATTCTCCTTTGTGTCCTTATGTGTCTTGCAATTCTCAAGGTGTTTTATATACCTCAAAATTATATACCATAGAACAAAGTCATTAGGTGTAAAAACAAAGCATAAGGCCTTCCCATTACAAGAAAAACTTATCAATAAAGATGATATAAGTTGATACAATGCAAAATAATTGTATAGTCAATAACAAATTGCTATCTTTAATTAAAGTTTTATCTAAACATTAAAATTACTTTATAATCTGCTGTAAATGAATGGGGAAATGAAAAAGTTAGTACATGTAATTTTTACTTAGTAGATTATAATTAAAACTGAAATTATTAATTAACTATAAATTTACTTATAAAAGGGAGCAGTAGCTTTTTTTCATCTTATCATATAATTTAAAATGTAGTATGAGTCTCTTCTAGGCACTGTTAAGGTAGGAAATTCTTTTCTAAATTTTTGAGAGCTCCTCATATTTTAATATAACTCTGAGTTTATTTATCATAAAGCTTTTGTGTGCATTTCCTATGGGATAACATTTTTCCTTTTTGTTACCAACACTTTCCTGAGAACTAAGTGTATAACTAAAAAGCCTTATATATCAAGTAGATGCAAAAATTCTTTTATGTTTAAGAAATTATAAATTTCATACACTAAGTCTTGCATGAACCACAATAAAAATATTTATACATTTCTTGTTTTCAAAAGGATAGTAAGATCCATGGTTGACCACTCTAACTAGTAATCCCAACCTTGTATTGCTGAGGAGTGATTTGTCCATGGAGTTTACTGAAGACCCCCACGGACCACACAAACTACATCTGAAAAAATTAAAGATAAAAAAGCTGGGTGTTTTGGCCCATGCCTTTAACCCCAGCACTCAGGAAGCAGAGGCAGGGGGATCTCTGTGAGTTTGAGGGCAGCCTGGTCAACAAAGTGAGTCCAGGACATTGGGCTCTGTTATATAGAGAAACTCTATCTTGACAAACCAATTAAAAAAATAGGCAAAAGGATAATAAAAAATGTATTTGAGAAATTGGGATATGTGTACTGTTATGAAAATCAAATAGAAAAAATACAAAATGTGTACAAGCAGATGTTTAAGTAAGCTAAAAATACTTAAAACTCTTTTTGTTTAATTAGAAATAGAGAAAACCAAAGTCAGTTATCTGTATGAAAAAAAGATTAAAACAAGGAGAGGAAGACAAATACGAGTTAAGGGAACTCTATGGAGCTGCACAGTCAATGTACAAATTGAAAAAATGCATTGTATAAAATTACCATAGGTACTGGATTCAGCAATAATATAGAAACAAGGGAATCGATATAAATTTCAAGAAAGTCATACTTTTTTCCCTTTAAGTAAGAGAAGTAATCAAGCAAAACTATAAAGACAAAAATAAAACAACATATCTGTGGCAAATTAAAACATGCTAGCTTCAGCCTTCTGTGCCACTGTAAATGGCACAAGACCTTATGCAACATTCATAAATTTCTGTGATGAAGAAAGTTTATGTGTTTTTAATCAACTAAGGTTGTTTTCACAGCTGAATGGCCAAAAAAGGAAATCCCATACATGAAGGTACACACATGGTAAATAATCCTTGTATTTTTTTAATTGCTAGAAGGCATACTCTTATCAAGGAACAGGCTGGATTCACCTGTTCAAAATTAAGAATTTATGATAGTATATGGAGAAAAGTGTGAAAATTTATACTTACCTGACAAGGGAGATACCATGATCATAAAGGTGGTTTTCCCAGGGCGAGGCTTATCCATTGCATTCATGATCTGATGATGCCTGCAATTTTCCTAAGGGCAGGACACTAACAGCATAATTTGTGGTACTGGGTAACTACATTATGCCTCCTCCCAAAAAGTTTTATCACTGTATTATAAATTAGATGGATCGTGTAGTTACAGGGGAAATATTCCTACAACACTACAGTGGTATATTTAAGTTCATCACAAAAGTGCTAGACTTGTGTTTCTCATATCTGACTTAACATGCTATGTGACACTACAAAAACATTAACTAGTGAGATGATATGTGGTTGAAAAGGAATGTAAACCAGTAGTGTCATTTGTGGGCAAAAAAAGTGGTCTTCTGCTACTTGGTCTACATATTATGATATCAAAGTGCTTATGTTCCAGGAGGGCCTAGGTGTACAGGGTTTTCCAACACTGTGGATTAGCATTGGCCTAGAGTGGATACCTGCTTCTCTAATACTGTCTCTCTAAAACCTGTTCTTTCGTATGACTACTGTTTGGGATTCATTATCTCATTTGTTATGCCATAGGAGGCACCCACTTCTACAGAGCTTTTATAAAACTAAAGTGAGATTTGTGTGTGTATGTGCATGTTTGTGCATTTTACTTCTCATTCTTCTGTCCAAGCAAATGGCAGTGTCCATGAAACAGTTGAAAAGTCCTAGACCTGGCTCTTATTGCTGTATAAAACATTCCTTTAATGTACTGGCTTAGAAATGACAAAATGCAGCATCACAAAGTTTTTCTGCACCTTGCACACCACATGGTTAGGTCATGTTGAAATCAAGCTACCAAATGCATGCATTCTCAGATTCCTTCATTCTCAGGCAAAGACCTGGTTAAGAGCAAGTTAAGCTTTTTGCTGTTAACTTTTTTTTTCTTTTTCAAATTTTTTAGTTATTTGCTTTATTTCCCCATTGCAGCTTCTCCTTCTTCCCAGTCCCTCACTCTCACTTCCCTATCCCCAACCTCCATGTTTCCTCATCTTCTCAGAAAAGGGGAGCCCTACCAGGGATAACAGCCAGCCTTGCCATATCATGTGTCAATAGAGTTGACACATTCCCTTCTATTGAGGATAAGCAAGGCAGCCCAGTTTAGGGGAAAGGGATCCAATGGCAGGCAGTGTAGTCACAGACACTTCCTGCTCCTGCTCATTCAATTTGATGCCGGGGAACTTCTCTTAGCATCTTCAGCATTTATTCTGGTTCAAGAAAGGATACTTTTTTGTTGAGGATCATGGACTTCCTATCCTTCTCATATGAGCACACACATTACTTATCTCATGAGTCCAGTCTTATTCAATGACTTCTCTAAGTAGGTCAAGGATATTTAGGATAATCACAATTATTAAGTGTGATTGTGCCTCATTTTGTCCTTTTTGTTAGTGATGTTGACTCATTCCACTTGACCTACATATTTTGTGATAGAAAGATCATGCAGGGTACTCCATGAGGGTTGGAGAATTTAAGTAATCATTTTATGATTGTGCCTTTCATATATTTCCATCACCATTTTATTTCCAACAGCTAACACAATGCCTGTCCTACAATATGTTTACAATATAACCATCAACACAAGGGTTTTAATTTTATCTCAGATTGCTTCCCTGTGTTCTAACATACATTGTGCAATTATCTGCCAAGTTTATTTCACAAGTTGAATTCCTAGAAGCCATTTCAAACTACTGTGTCCAAAGCAGAATATTGAATTTATGTTACCACCCTTCAAATTTTACCCAACAAGGAAATTAATTTTATTGTATTGTCATCCAACTGCTTCTCCTGCCAAAACTTGGGCATCTTCTCAGAGAAGACTTTTTCATTTCCATCTGTTGTTCAGAACTTGCACAAAACCTGTCATTTTTACTTCCAAAATGTAACCCAAACTAGACACTTGTTTTTCCTCTTGCTTTTCTTTGTGCCCAGACACATGCCCCTCTGGGCTGCAGCCCTGCTGAAGTTGCACTTCCATATTTGCTGTCTTTCCCTCAAGCTAACATATCACTTCCTTCTACAGAAGCTGCTCCAACTGACTTTTATAATGACACCTTCACACCTTTGCAATCCTTTGTTATGTTATCCATATATTTTTCTTTTTAATCACTCAGAGTTCCATGTGATCCTTGTGGTTATTTTTGGGTTTTTAGGATTTTGGCTAAAAACATTAGATTAATAGATAGATAATGAGATTTTTTGCCCATCCTTCATGCCACAAGAATATGTAGCAAGCCTTGGTAATTTGTAAAGATCACCAATTTCTTACAATTCTATAGGCAAGAATACCAAAGATTATGTAGATTATGGAATCAATATGTAATGTAGTGAGGATCTCTTACATATGATAATGTAGCAGAGGCAGAAAAGCAAGAGGTTGATAAATGCAGTCTTCCTTTTACTAGCTCTTGATCTTACGCATAAGGTAGTATCCCTCATGTCATAATTATCTCTTAACAATCTTTTTTTCATAATACCACAGCATAAATACTTGAGTTTTAAAGAAGAAATTTAAATCATAGCAATAGGTGTGCAACAAAACTGAGTTGAGTAAATTAAATGAATACGTCATGTGGTTTAAAGGGACTTGTAAATTTGTGCTTTGTAGGCTTAACATTCTTAACATAATAATAACACATGACTTAAGAAAACAGTGGACAAAGAAAAGTGACCTAAAATATGCTAACTCAGAATATAGCCTGTCTGTACAGTTATGTTTAGGCTAGGATAATTCAAATTTCAACCTCTATTATAATTAAGAGCAGTTATGAAGTTTACAATCATTTTAGTATTCTGGCCACTAAATTTTCTGGACTGTTTTTCAATTTTGTAGACAACTTCGATAAAGTAATTATATCATATAACTGTCCCAAAAGCATCTTGCTGTATTAAAGATAATATGCTTCCTATGTACATGTTTTGGGAGGGTGAGCAAGAAGCACATAACTCACTCATAATACATTTTTTTAAGCCTAAAGTACTATATTTTTCTCATTTTGTTATAGAAGCAATCAATTACAGAAGGGCTTGGGAGATTTTCCCAGCTTTGTTCAACTACTAATCAAAGGAGTGACTGTTGGAATCCAGTAAGTGGAACTCTGTATCTCACTAATAAACACCAAACCAAGTGTAGTCTTGCGAAAACACTATGAAAGTTTCAGCCCTAGAGCAACCTACCAGGTACAGCAGTTGCTAAATAGGGAAATGCAATGAAATGTAAATTTTATAAAATGTGTTTCTTACAACACGAAGAACAATAAGCAATGTACAGGCTAAAAACATAGTAAAGTAATACCATTTCAAGAAAATCACCATATTTCCTCATTTGTTTAGAGGAATTCTACTTCATGACCATCTCTGTGGAAAACTGAAAGAAAATTCCCAGGCAATCTTTATCCTGAAACAGCCCCCTTTCTTTTGTTATCACACATATATTGACATCCCAGCAATAATGTACATCTTGAGAAGCCCTGTTACTAATTCTCACAATGTTAAAATCATTCAGAAGGTCTGCCCGAGATACTACCGACTCTGCTTCACTGACAGCCTATGAATGTACAGGGAAGCAGGTCAACTTGTAACAAGCTCATATGAAATCAGTCAACAACACTTAGGAACACAGATCTGTGTGTGGGTGTGCATATGGGCTGTGAGGAGGGAGAGGCAGGGCAGCTGAGAGGGAAGCAGCAGCTTAGTTACATACATATTTAAAAGTCAAGAGGATGTGGTGCTTAATTTTTTCTTCTTGGATTCATTACTCATTTAATCCTTGAATTTGTTCTCTTTAATTTTGTTGATTTAAAGGTATTATGTGAGTGGGTTAGACAGTACTATGGGATAAGTGAACTGCAGGTAGATGGTGACTACAGTTATTTTTGTAGTAAGACAATTAAAAATGTAATCATCCTTAAAATTCAAAGAGTGAAAAAAATGCCACAAACAGACATAGATCTCAGTAACTGCCTGGCTAGCAGACAGCTATTACATCGACAAGACAGATAAATTACTTTGAAAATATTGAGTCAGATTAGAAAAGAGAGAATTTTTCTGATTGATCACTGCATGCAAAAAGCCTTGATTCCATGTCTTGTGACAGAATGCATTGTAAGGCTAAATATATTATCCATAAAACACAATGCTGAAATTTCCATATCACAGCTTCCCAGGGTGCATAGCAAGGATGGTATTAGTAATGTCCAGATGCACATAAGTCTACAGGGATGTCACTTGCCAACAGCAAAATGAAAGGAGTGACAATGTCAATCACATCCAATAGATAATGTTAATGTTTTTTAAACAGTTCTTTCACACTCAAAAATAGTGCTCATTAATAATGGATAGAGCTGTATGAAGGAGAGAGGGAGTGTTACCTACAAAACTGATGGGCTTCATTGTTCACTGCTCATCTCCTTTCACAAAGAACTGCTTTCTTTTATTATGCTTCTTCTCTTGTCTTAAAAAAAAAAAAAAAAAAAAAAGCCCTGCCATCATTTCAAACCTTTTAAACTTATCTTTTTCTTGCTGTAGTAACATCTCGTGTTGGCATGAATATGGTGCCATGCCACTCTCTTCATCTCTACTTGTTTCTATTTCAAGTGCTTCCATGCAAAGCAGAGTTTCTTACTGTCATGCTGAAATGTTCAAGAGAGTTCTTGAACTTTCACACTGTCCTAAATTCCTCATGGAAAAGTCAACATTGTATTATTTTCTCTCTCTCTCTCGGTTTGGCTGTTCTAGCAGCTGTCAGTAAGCACTCTGAGTTTGGTGATATATTTGGAGATTTCCTTGTTGTATAATGAAACACAGGAACTGAGAAAATAAGCATTCAAATTCACAAGGATTTGCAATTCTCTTGGGATTAATGTCCTAATATACTTCTTTCTTTAGGAAGCACCTAATTCCCTCTCTCTCTCTTTCTCTCTCTCTCTCTTTCTCTCTCTCTCTTTCTCTCTCGTTGTTGTTGAAAATCCATTTGGAGCCAATTTTGTATAGTGACTTCAACATTTTACCATTTGTAAGTAATGCTTTTTTTAAAAAATAGCTTTGAACATAAGACAAATTATTATTCTGTTCACAAAGTTACCTTTTAAAAACATATTGGGAAACATATGTACAGAAATATTTACAGGTTACATTTAAGATCTTGAAAATGTTCATATGGTAAACATTATCCTGAAGAGAGTGTTGTCATTTTGAAAACAAATTACCAGGTGATAATAACAGTCATGCCAAAATTCATGTGACAAAAAGAACAATTCCATCCTTGGGCATAGATCTGCTTCCTAGTGACTGGATACATTCTATTTATCACATCTCTCTCATTTAATATAAAAGATATTTCTTGTCAATGAGCATTAATTTGTCTCTGTTACATTATATCTTCTCAAATAATGAAAATAAATACTGAAATGGACAACTATTTCACATCATAATGATCAGAAATGTTAGATATGGTAGGTAGGATGACAAACATCACCATCCAAAACAGTCTAGTTCTGAATTCGTAGAACTACAGGGAATTTGAGTTTTCCAATCAGATACTATTAATGTGGGGAGACTAGCATTGGTTAAAAGATAGGTCAAGCCAGGAGCTGTATCTCAGTTGGTAAAACATTTACCTAGAATGCAAGAAGCCTTGGATTCCATCCCCAGCAATCTATAAAATGGAACATGGCGGTACATACCTGCAATCCTAGCGTTCAGGATGTGGAGGGAGGTGGATAAAAAATTCAAGGCCACCCTAGAAGCACAGTTGAGTTTTATTCTAATCTGGGCTAGAGAAAACGCTGTCTCCAAACTTAAAGATAGATAAATACGTGAGACAAAGGTAATATCAAGAAACCTTAAAAATAAAGGAGGTAGACAGAAGAGAAAATTATAGAACTTCTATGAGAATATCCAGTTTTGTGGATCTGAAGATGCCAGAGGCTAGCATAAGGCTACAAGAGTGTGGTGGTGGTGACACATGCCTATAATCCCAGCATTGGAGGCAGAGGCAGGCAGATCTCTGTGTTTGAGAAAAGCCTGGTGAAACTACAATTTAGTTAACAAAGATATTTATGAATAATGAGATTATAGGAATGGATCTAGGGCATCCTACTTTGGTAAATGGTCATGCTGTCTAACTGCATAATAAATATTTATGCTTAAACCAATAGATATGTTCTGCTCTCAGTAGTGGTTGTAGAATCATCTTTTTGCTGATGGGGTAGTGGTTAATTTAGAAACTTGTATTTGGTCAAAGGTCTGATTATATGTATATCTTCTAATGGATAATGATTCTCAGGTCTACTCAAGATAATTCAAATTAAATCAACTGATTAGGACTGTTAAGTAAAAATTCTCTCAACTACTTTTTCTTTTATAAACTTTGTGAAAGTGGTGTGTGTGTGTGTGTGTGTGTGTGTGTGTGTGTGTGTGTTTGTGTGCCTTTGCATAACCTATAAACTGACTTTCCTTTTTCCCATTCTAGGTTTGCAAAAGAAGTAGAATACTCAGGAGTATAGACTAACCTGAAGAAGTAGATGTAACAAAGAGCTATGCTCACAGTAAGGGTTACTTCTCCTTTTTCTATATTTTAACCCCCGTTTTAATTTCTATAGTGAATTATATATAGTCAACATTATTTACTTTTAAAACACACACTTTATCCATTACCAGCCCATCTGTGACAGCAGCCAGAGTAGCATGAGATACAATGATATCGTGGATACAGAAAAAAATTTGTGAGCAAAAATATTTAGGAATATGTGGTGCCCTAACAAAGTAACAAACAATGTATTTCTAGTTAGACCTATTTTCTCTATTCTTTAATTCACTGATATAATTCTTTGTAATTAATATCTTACTAATAAAGTGTTAATGTTTTCTACCTACCTGGAGAGCTTTGTCATCTGAGTCTAGGATGATATCTTCAATTTTTTTTAATTTATTCTTAAATAAATTATAGCAAATTATCACAACAACTTGCTCATTCTTCATGCTTTTATATACTTCACTTTTATTTCAACAAATAATTACTATCTTAATTTTATCATGTTTTTATTTAATTTCTGGTATCTCAGTGGAATTTAAATCCTTGAAATAGCATATCTGACCCTTGTTCATATCCTACTTGAGACAGTATAAGTAAGCATCAGATTTTCTATGTTTTATGTTGGAGGAATATAACACTCACAGGTTCTGTGGTGGAGTAAGTCTTCTGTGTATGGTAGATCTTCATTTCCCAGTAGTTATAATATAGATAAAAGTTTGTTTGTTTATTAGCCCAAAACAATAACATATAATCTTATCAATCAGTTCATTTGAGCCCTGGATTTCTATGAAACTTGGAAATAAGCATCATTCATTTGATTATTTCATTTTCTTATTTTATAATACATTTTATTAGTAGTAGCTAAAAAATATCCTAAATTAAAATATCATTGCATGATTAAAAGAATATATAATCAACTAATTTTAATGTTAATACTCTATGCTATACCTTGATGTGGCACAATGATTTCTTCTATTGTTACGAACCAAGTTATAGTATCTTCCTTTATTCCCAAGAGTATATTCCCTTTGATTGTCAATTATATTGTCTTCCTAATTGAAAGTAACATTGTGAAAGAATGAGGGACTTCATCACAGATATATAAAAGAGAAAAATAATATAAACCCCACTATATTAAGTGTATACTGTAAGTAATTGTACTACATTATTTCAGAGAACTTAGGGAGAGTACATACTTATGTTTTAAAATAATAATTTAAAATATGATTAAGATGTTAATATCAGAAGGACAGTTATTCCATTTTTATTGTAATGAGCAGCAGAAAAAGTAACAGTCTATTTCTCTCTTTGAGGCAAATATATCACACAAATATCCAAAAAGTTCGAAGGAAAACACGAGAAAGAAAGAAAGAAGGCAGGAAAGACTCAACTTACCTAGAATATCATATTAAGTTGTAAGAAAATCACTGGGAATGAGTATACTTTCCTTCCAACAGAGTGACTGGGTAATCATCTAGAGACATATGCAAAGCATGGCACCAAAAAGAAGTCTGCACATTCTCTCGAAGATCAAAGTGCATATCCTGTGTACCGAAAGCACCTTAATGTCTATACAATAATCCATTAGAACCCCACAGACTTCCACTTAGATTGTCCATTAGACAAGCTAAATTCAAAGATTACAAGATATAACTTAGCTCTTTTTTTTGTCATTTATTTTTTTAAATACTTTATTTTTTTTTCTTCAAGTTACATCTCAGTAACAAACCCCTCCCTATTCCCCCTTCCTATCCCGCCCTTCCACCCTCTTCCCCCCAGAAGTTTCCCCTTTCAGTCCAACAGATGGTTCCTTCTCTTATTACAGTAAGTATTATACAAAACAACAGATATAAATATGCCACATTTATGAGAGTTAAATGGCCCAGTATACCTTCCCAATGTCCAGTTTATACATCTTTGGCCCCTGACTTTAACATTCTACTATCTAACCATCTCCTTGGGTTTAAAGGTCTATATGTGACTCAACATTCATACTAACTTGCAACACACTTTTAAGAGTATCTT
>CAJQZJ010032984.1:6048893-6064074 GCA_907164525.1 Lophiomys imhausi | reverse complement strand
CCAAAGAATATATATATATATATTCTTTGGTGTTTTGTTAGAATATTATATATATTTTTTTTCTTTAGTGTTTTGTTAGAATATTATATATATATATATACATATGTATGTATATATATTTTCTACTGAGCAGCCCAGAGAAGATTTTCTAAAAGAAAATCTGCTCTCCTGAGTGCTGCTTCCACTTCCTGGAGTACCAAAGAAATTTTAACAAATTAAGAAAAAAAAGGAAAGGAAGCTGGAGATATGAGTCAGCAGTTAAGAAGTTAAGAGCACTGACAGCTCTTGAGAGGTCTCTATTGGAAATGGGGGGGGATTCATTTCCCACCACCCACTTGCCCACATGACAATTCACAACTACACACCTATCTGCAACTCAACACTCACATAGACATACATGCAAAAAAACAAAAACAAAAAACATCAGGAGAAAGAAAAACTATAAAAAAGAACAAGTACAGAACTCTCTGTATACTATTTGACCACAATGTTAAAAAAAATTGAAATTGATAGTAAAAGAATATATATTTGAAAAAAATAATTTGATATACAAACTCTGGGCAATTAAAAAATTCAACATAGAATGATGAATTTATGAAAGAAGAAATGAAGAAAGAATTTTTAAAAATTCCTTTAAAGAAATGAAAATTAGGAGTTGATATATCTCGATATAAAAAAATCTAAAGTTAACGGTCTAGGATAATTAAAACAAACTCCTAGTCATGCAAACATGTCTCTTTGTTAGCTACTATGACAGTCTATCACAGATATTCTCTAAACTACCCAGTAATCAAGTTGCTAAGAGACAAGCAACATTTGCTTATCTAAATACAAGAGATGGTTAGGGCATCTTCAAAAACCCCTAGAGATCTGCAGAATATGGCATTCAAAGATGTTATCTTAAATCAAGATTTTTTTTTTGATATCGAGACATATCAGCGCCTGACAGCACCCCCTATTCTACTCCAAGTAGAAGATAAGCATCGAAGAACCTCCACTGTAAGATGGTTGAATTAGTGGCAAGCCTTTCTCTTGGCATGAAAAAACCCCTTGCACCAACTGCAGACAGACTGCTGTCCAAAAAGGACAAAACTTGGTAGCAGGGAAGTCGACAGCCTAACTCTGCCAAGACAGGGTAGGTAAGTCCTTCATAATCCCTGCTCTACAACAAATGTCTGTCAGAGAAACAGGACCCAAAGCCTGAAGATTGATGCTGGAATGTATGGAGAGAAAATGGGAACTGTCCAGGCAGTTATTGGTATGTTCTTTCTTAGTTTTGGAAGCTGCAGGCTCTGCACTTCCTATATAAGCAAATATATTTATCCCTCTCAGGTCTCTGAGGTAGTTGAAGAATAGACAGATAGAATCTTATAGTTAAATTTTGAACTGTTTAGGAATCAAGAGGGTGTTATAGATCTAAGAAGATACTCTTAAAAGTGTGTTGCAAGATAGTATGAATGTTGAGTCACATATAGACCTTTAAACTCATGGAGTTGGGTAGATAGTAGAATGTTAAAGTCAGGGGCCAAATAGGTATAAACTGAACATTGGGAAGGTATACTGGGCCAATTTACTCTCATAAATGTGGCATATTTATATCTATTGTTTTGTATAATACTTACTGTTATAAGAGAAGGAACCAGCTGTTGGACTGAAAGGGGAAACCTCTGGAGGGAAGAGGGTGGAAGGGCGGGTTAGGAAGGGGGAATAGGGAGGGGTTTGTTACTGAGATGTAACTTGAAGAAACAAAAATAAAGTATATAAAATAAAAAAAAAGAAAACATCTTTGAATGCCATATTCTGCAGATCTCTTGAGGTTTTTGAAGAAGCCCTATCTATCTCTTATATTAGGGTAAGCAGATGTTGCTTGTCTCTTAGCAGCTTCATTTCTGATTAGCTTAGAAAATAACTAAAATATACTGTCATAGTACCTAACACAGCTCCTGACAGCACCCCGTATTCTACTCCAAATAGAAGAGGAGCATCGAAGAATCTCCAGTGGGAGATGATTGAATTAGTCGCAAGCCTATCTCTTGGCAGGAAAAACCCCTTGCTCCAACTGTAGACAGCATGTTGTCCAAAAAAGACAAAACTTGGAAGCAGGTAAGTCGACAGCCTAGCTCTGCCAAGACAGGGTAGGTAAGTCCTTCATAACCCCTGCTTTAGAATAAATGTCTGTCAGAGAAACGGGACCAAATGGAGAGAAAATGGGAACTGTCCAGGCAGCCACTGGTATGTCATTTCTTAGTTTGGGAAGCTGCAGGCCCTGTACTTCCTTTAAAATCAGATATATTTATCCCTCTCAGGTCTCTGAGGTGGTTGAAGAACAGATAGCTAGAGTCTCATAATTAAATTTTGAGTTGTTTAGGAGTCAAGAGAGTGTTATAGATCTAGGATGATGCTTTTAAAATTGTGTTGCAAGTTAGTATGAGTGTTGAGTTAGATATAGAACTTTAAACTCATGGAGATGGTTAGATAGTAGAAAGTTAAAGTCAGGTGCCAAATACATATGGACTGGACATTGGGAATGTATGCTAAGCCATATAACCCTCATTACTGTGGCCTAATTACCTCTGTTGTTTTGTATTGTATTTATTATTATAAGAGAAAGAACCATTCGTTGGACTGAAAAGGGGAACTGTTGGGGGAAATAAGATACACCTTAAACTTAAAAAAAAAAAAGGGAAGAGAATGGGGGTTGAAGGTGGGAGGGTGGAACTGGAGGGGGGAGTAGGGAGGGGACTGCGATAGAGATGTAACTTGAAGAAATAAAAAATAAATTATTAAAAAAGAAATGAAAATTAAAATACAAAATCAGTTGAACATAAAACATAGATGTACTAGGTAAATTTATAGCTTTGAATGTCTACATTTAAGAAAAATCTGAATGAGCACAAATAAATGACTTAATGATAAAATTCACAAATTTGGAAAAACAAAAAAAGAAAACCCCCACATATTGTAGAATGCAAGAAATAACAAAAACGTAAGCATAAGTCAATGAAATAAAAACAAGGAAAACTATAGAAAGAATCACCAAATCTCTCCCAGCTGTTCTTTGCAAGGTAAATGGGGTTGAGAGACACTTGACCTAACTAAGCAAAAGGCAGAAAGTGATGACTCAAATTAAAAGAATAAGAAATGAATGGGGAAACATTAAAGAGACATAAAATCAAACAAGCAAGCAAGAAAACAGAGTGCAGTAAGTAAATAATTTAAAAGCCTGTACTCAATTACATTTAAAAATATAAAAGAATTTAGAAGACATCTAAGTCTATAGTGATCTGCCTGTCTCTGCTGGGATTAAAGGTATGGACTGAAACCATCCTACTCAAATATTTTATATTAGCTCCAAATTACTTCAACTAGTTTAGTGTATCACAATTGTTTTTTAAGTTAATCAAAATCAAGTTGCTAAGAGGCAAGCTACATTTGCTTATTCAAATATATGGAGATAGATACATGGTCTTCAAAAACCTCAAGAGATCTGTAGAATATGGCATTCAAAGATTTTTTTTTTAACTTAAGATTTTTTGATATTGAGACATGTTAGGTCCTGACAGCACCACCTCTTCTTCTTCAAGTAGATGATGGGCATCAAAAAAAAAAAAATATATCCATTTGAAATTGGCTGTATTAGTGGCAAGCTAACCACTGGGCAAGAAAATCCTTTGCTTCAGCTATAAACAAAATGCTGTCCAAAAAGGACAAAACTTGGAAGCAGATAAGTTAACAGCATAGCTCTGCAAAGACAGGGTGAGCAAGTCCTTCACAATTCCTGCTTTATAATTAAAGTCTGTCAGAGGGAAGGGGTCAAAAAACTGAAGATAGATGGATGCTCCAATGTTATAGAGAGAAATTGGGAACTGTCCAGGCAGTCACTTTTCTGTCATTTCTTAGTTTTGGAAGCTGCTTGCTCTTCACTTCCTGCTCATTCAGATATATTTATCCTTTTCAGGTCTCTGATGTGGTTGAAGACTAGATATTTATAGTCTCCCAGTTAAGATTTAAGATGTGTAGGAATTAAAAGGTTGTTCTAGGTCTAAGAAGATGTTTTTAAGTTGGCAATGCAAGTTAGGATGGAAAATTAGTTAGATATACAACTGTAAAGACATCAAGTTAGATAGATAATAGAATATTATTGTTAGTTGTCAAATACATATGGACTGGACATTGGGAATGGGAATGTATGTTAGACCTTATAATTTTCATAATTATTGCCTAATTGTTCTTATTGTATTGTATTTATTAATATAAGAAAATGAGCCTTTTATTGGACTTAAAGGGGGAGATGTTGTGGGAGGGAGGAAGATACACCTTAATTAAAAAAAAAGAGTATAGTAAGGAAGGGGGAAGAGGGCAGTAGGGTGGGAGCAGGAGGGGAGTAGGGAGGGGGCTATGGTTGAGATATAACTTGAAGAAATAAATAAATGTTTGAAGAAAATTAAAAGAAATAGATGAATTTTTAGTTTCACAGAGCAACCAAAATTAAACCCAAAAGAATGTTATTGTATTCATCATTCTGCACACAAGGTAACTTGAAACTTTTCAAAGATCTCACTGTACACCCTGCTATTATGAAACTGCTGTAGAAAACATAAGCATTGTACAAGATTAGGAAAGAATTTTCATAGAGGCCCTTGTTTTCCCAAAAATTAGAGTGAACAATAGACAAGCACAACCTCATCAAACTAAAAGCTTTTGCATAACCAAGTAATCAATCAACTGAAAGAGGAACCCCATAGAATAAGAAAGGAACCATTGTAAGCTACACATCTGAACAAGAATTCATATCCAGAATATTAAATGAACTAAAAGAAGAGAGTTAAAACAAATGATCTATTCAACCTAAGCTATACATCTAAACATACACACACACACACACACACACACACACACACACACACACACACACGTGTGTGATAAACAAACAAATAGATAAATATATTATACCTCACAAATTTTTAATCTCTCTTAGGAACTAAGAAAATACAAATCACAACAACTTTGAGACTTTTTTCTTACAATAGTCAAAATTGCTAATATCAATAAAACAACTGACAACAAATGCTAAACAGAATGTTGGGAAAGGGTAGCACTGATACATTCACGGTTGGATTGCAAACTGATGTTGGCATTCTGGAAATTAGTGTGGAAAATTCTCAAAAGGCTAAAAATAAATTTTTATTGGTATGCTATCAAAGGAGTAAACATCTTACCCCACAGTTACTTGATCAGTCATGTCCACACAAGCCCTATTCACAATAGTTAGGAAATGGAGAAAAAACAAAAACCTAAACATCCTTCAATTGATAAACAAATAGTGCAAATGTGGTACATATATCCAATAGCATACTGTTTAGATGCAAAGTAAAATGAAATACTGAACTATGCAAGTAAATGGATGGTACTAGACAATATTATGTTGAGTGAGTTAATCAGCACCTAGGAAATCAAATACAGAACATAATGTTTTATGTGAGGTTTCTAGCACCAAGTCTGCAAATATGAGCATATAGTCAAAGAAATGAGGAATGGAAAATGTATCCCTCGATATGAGGAAGGAATACTAGAGAGAAGAGAAGCAGGATGCAAGTGATATGAAGGTTGAAATGTGAAATATGAAGGAGTAACTTTAATTGGAGTAAGGGGATAGAGGTCATTGCAGATGGAGATAACATATGCCATGTTACTTGGCTTGCAAGACTTCTTCCACAAGCCACAGATTCTCACAAAAACCCCACTACCAGTCATGAGAACCTCCCTTGCAAGTTGTTTCCCAATTAAGTACTAGAGGAACCCTAGATAATATAGCCTATTACATTTACATTGGTTTCCTTCCAGAGGTAAGTCCCTATTGCTGAAGATATCCTCCATCTCCAACACAGGTTTCAAGCTGGCTCTGACCAAAAAGCTTCCACTTGAGGACAACGTTTCATTATTATATTTCCAGCACATTATTTGAAAGTGTTATTCAAGCTGTCAATAGAGGGAATAAGTCAGTAGTTGTACCCAACTGCTATGACAAAAACATCAACAATGAGCACTGTGCCAAAATGTTCCTAAAGGTGAAATCGTGAAAGCATAGTTTAACAGTAACCAACAGGTGTCTAATTGGTCTTATGTACCTCCAACAAGAGGGAAAACATGATAGTACTGAAAACCTGGCCAACTACCTGGGGCTAGTGGGGTCCTTACTACTACTGCACCATTACTACATTAGCATAATTCTGAACTATATTCTAAATACTTACATGAATATCCATGCAAGTATTAGCTCTCATCACTCATTAGAAAAGATTTATTTTGCCATAGACAGAGATCATTAAAATGAACAAAAATTGGTTAAAATTCAGACAACTAATCATGGTGTATGAAGCTACAATGAATACCTTTAAAAATCAGTCAAACAAACAAACAAACAAACAAAAAATCCCTGTACTTTAGGCTCAAAGACTGTCTGAGAAGAATGACCAGAACATAAGAGCTAGAGGCATCAGGAAGTCTGCTGTAAAATTGCATCTCCTAGTAATGACCATGAAGCTTCATCTTTATCTTTGATACCACTACAATATGGTTCACTAAATATGACCACCAAAATGAGAGTAGTATTGGATGTGCTGGGAATCTCAAAGGATCTCAACCCTGTACTAAGAACTACCGACAAGTAAGAACTGCTGAGAGGCTTGGGAGAAATTCTGTTATAATCTTTGCTTCCTAGAAATAAAATTTGAAGAAATGCAATATTGTATACTTTTTTCAAATTATATCTATAATTTTTATAATAAGTTTCCTTATTTGGCCTACAACTGAATTTAGAGAGTAAAACCAAAATAGCACACTAAGTAATAACCCAAAAATTAAGAGAAAAAAAAACAGATTATGTGTGCACATCCAAAGAAACTTAGACACTGGAAAACACAGAATTATATTTTAAAACATTTCTAGAATTTTAATGAAAAACTAAAAAAAAAATGTTGACAGAAACTTGGAAGATATTTAAAGTGATCAAATTGATTGTAGTTCTAAATATTAGATAACTCTCACTACATATGGGATCACATATCTCAGGAAAGATACAGGCATTCATTGGAACACACTGGCTGGCTATCTTGATCAACAGAGAAACTGTAGACCTCATCACAATATGCTTATCAGAAAACACTCATATGATGTTTCATAAACAAATGTGAACCACCACACAATCTTAGACAATGGTAAGAAGCAGAGTCTGCTCTCTGACCATGACTAAGTAGGAATAACCAAGAGAAATATTAAGTAAAAATTATTTCTCTATTTTAATGTTAAGAGGCATGCATTAATATTGGAATAGTGAAATGCACTTTAAATGTTTAAATTAATTCTTGGCATATAATACTGTATTTTTTGTTATTATAATGAAAACATATAAGAATCTATTCTACACTCTAATGTTATTAAATTGTTGGCTATTTTGTATGTATATTAGACTTGCTTTATTGTCAAAACTTTTGACTCTGTTTTCTCTTGGGAACATCTAATATTATAGGTCATTATGTGCACATATATTTGTTTGGGTTTGAGTGTGTGTCTGTGTTGTCATGTGTGTCTTTTTATATATAACATAGACATAAAGACAAGACAGGATATCTATGCACTTACTTACATACAATAGAGTGAAAAAGGAAAAGCTATTTCAACAAACCTACTGTTATTGATATATTCTTAAATTTCTGCTTTTAAGACTTAGAAATGTTCCAAAGACACCATTCTCCAACACAGTTGCATCACTGTTAACAAGTATTTTGATACCACAGGCACCATGAAAGCTTCTTTCCAAAACAGGAAAACAACCAACAGTTCTACCCAGTTATGGCATTCATGAATCACAACTACCAACATGTCAGGACAAGGCAAAGTGCCATAGTGGTACACATACTTTCACAGTGACCAATGGCTCTCTAATTTAATTAAGATCCACTCAACCAGAGAGATAATGCCACGTACCAGAAACCTAGGTAACTAACCAGGGCTAGTGCAGTCATGGGTCTTGGAAAAGAATCTACAACTACCACTTTAGTAAACCAGCATAACTTCCAACTACACTATAAGAATTTGTCCCCATACCAACAAAAAGTATAGTTCTTACCAATCAAAGAAACTTCTCTTTGCAACAGAGAGAAAGCAGAATAAACGCCAGTTAAAATGTGAATTTGTGGATTTCAGCCCCAATGGGTATATGAGCAATATAACTTCCACAACTAAGACTCAGGGATCATTGAAAAGATGGGGTAGAAAGATTGTAAAAGGCAGAGGAGCAGAGAATTTGCTATGTGGTTGTCTCCCGGAAATACAGGAAAACACAACCATTAAATCATACCAATCATAACACCTAAACATAACCTGATCAAGGAGAACACTGATTGACATGCTAACATGAAAGGTTGAAAGTTCATGAGACCTCTACCTTAGGTTGCCTACCATTGCCTAACATGCTGTTGTGGTTCACATTTGTTTATGGAAGAGCATATGTTTTCTTATAAACGTACTGTGATGAGGTCTATAAGAAATATAGACAACTACTGAATGCTGAGAGTAGGAGAAATAGTCTTTTGAGGTTACTAATTTAATACCAAATGGTCAACCTTGAAAACATATAAATACACATAAAACCATACATACAAGCAGATGGGATTTATGTATTTAGGAGTGTACACATATACACACATGTGTAAAAACAATTAAAGAAAATGGGGCCATGAATTTGAAAAAGAGTGAAGGCAGTAAATGAGAGTATTCGGGGAAAAGAAATGGAAGGAGGAATGATTCATTTATATTATAATTTCCATAAGTAAAAATTAAAATGAGGGATGGAAGATGGCGGTGAACTACACTGATGCATTTTGAACGCGGGGGAAAAAAGAGCCATAAAAACACAGAGTTATTGGGCACTGTGCAAAAAGTGGAGGGGCTAGACCCCCCCCCCCGCCCCCGGGAACACTCACAGCTCCCAAGGGACTGTTAAAAGTCCCAGGGCAAGGCTCTCTCCCCATCTCTCATAGACACGGAAGCCACTAAACCCGGGATTCAGGAACTCCCATTTGGAGAGGCGCCTGGTAAAATCAATCCCAACTTAGAGCAGGCAGAATCAGGGTCCACTTGGCCATAGATCGCTGGCCTATTAGGCTCCCTACACATCAGGTTGAATTTATACCCACTTAAAAAACTTTGCGAGATAGTGGAAGGCTTAGCAAGGAACAAACAGGGGGCTCAGCAGGTGGTCCGCAGCCACTCATGAAGCGGAGGGTGGGAGGTTCCAAGAGAGCGCTGGAAGCTGGGAACACAAAGGCGGGCGGGAGGGGCCGAATCCCGCAAACTTAAGGCAGCGCAGCTGGGGAGGGAGCACGGCTGGCAGGGCCAAATCCCCGCGAATCCACGGCAGGTCATCTGGGGAGAGAGACAAGCGTGGGCGGGGCCAGGGATCCCTGCACCCACGGCTGAGCTGCTGGGACGAGAGGTCCACTAAGGCAGCCGGAGGATCTGGGGCTTGGGGTAGCCATGGGACCCGTGGTGGTGCAGACAGGAAGGGAATCAGGCACAGAGTCCAGCCCTGTGGCAAGAAGCCTAGAGAGAAACCAGAAATCAGGACCACAGCTGTATCCTGGAAAATCCAGACATATTAGGTGTGGAGCAAGACCCTGTCAGCCTCCGTGACTACAAACAAAGCCCACAGAATCTGTGCCTGGGCAAACAGGCCCATACCATCAAAACCATTACAGGCTGATAACTCAGAGTGCAACATAGGGAAGTCTGAATTGGGAGCAGTGAAACAATCCTGGTCCATTACTCACAAACTGGGAATAGGCTGCACCAGCTCACAGTGCCTCAGGCGATTAAAACCACAGTGACCTTGAAATCCCCCTGTAAGCAACAACAGATAGCCAAGTAACTCGTCCCCTGCACCAAATCATCCACTGTGGTTCCAAGCACTGAAAACAGACAGCTAAAAGCATCCAATGGCGAAAGGTGAAAAAAAAAATAGAAATCAAGGAATTATGACTCCAACAAAGCAGAATCATCCTAGCTCATCCAATTCGGATGACCACACACAAACAGAAACACATGAAAACATTGACAATTCTGCATTATGGAAAGTGATAGAGTCCCTGCAAGAAGAACTTAAATCTATGAAGGAATTCAAAGAAGCCACAATTCTACAAATCAAAACAAGGAACAACACCATTAAAGAGCTCCAAGCCAAGGTGACAGAGCTTGAACAGGAAAAGGAAAAAGCCATGAAAGATTTTCATACAAAAACAAGAAAGCTGGAGAAGAAAATGTACAAAACGAACAAAACCATACAAGACATGAAAATAGAAATAGAAACAATAAAGAAAACACAGTCAGAGTTAAAAGAGGAAGTGGAGAACAAAGGGAAGAGAACAGGAACTACGGATGTGAGTATCAACAATAGGATGCAAGAGATGGAAGACAGGATCTCAGGCATGGAAGATTCAGTGGAAGAAATCAGTACAATATCCAAAGAAAATGAGAAGGCTAAAAAATCTCTCACCCACAACATCCAAGAAATCTGGGACTCAATGAAAAGACAGAACCTAAGAATTATAGGTATAGAGGAAAGAGAGGACTCCCGACTCCAAGGTCCAGGAAATATCTTCAACAAAATCATAGAGGAAAACTTCTCAAACCTGAAAAAAGAGATGCCAATAAAAATCCAAGAGGCTTACAGAACACCAAACAGATTAGACCAGAAAAGAAACTCCTCTCGCCACAAAATAATTGAAACTCCAAATGTACAGAACAAAGAAAGAATATTAAAAGCTGTAAGAGAAAAAGGTCAAGTCACAAACAATGGCAGACCCATCAGAATTACACCTGACTTCTCCCCAGAAACGTTAAAAGCTAGAAGTGCCTGGTCAGATATACTACAAGTCCTGACAGATCATAGGTGCCCAGCCAGACTACTTTACCCAGCAAAACTCTCTATCAACATAGATGGAGAAAACAAGATATTCCATGACAAAATCAAATTTAAACAATATCTACCCACAAACCCAGCCTTACAGAAAATCCTAGAAGGAAAATCCCAACCCGGAGAAGAAAACTCCACCCAAGAAAACAAAGGGAATAGAAAACCCCTCAGCAACTAAACCAAAAGAGGCACAGGACCACCGCCTATACCAAACTAATGGGAAATAACAACCCCAGGTCACTAATATCCATCAACATCAATGGACTCAACTCCCCAATAAAAAGACATAGGTTTACAGAGTGGATCCACAAGCAAGACCCTTCCTTATGCTGTATACAAGAGACACATCTAACTACGAAAGATAGACACTGCCTCAGAGTAAAGGGCTGGGAAAAGGTTTTCCAAGCAAATGGACCCAGGAAGCAAGCTGGAGTAGCCATCCTAATATCAAACAAAACAGACTTCCAACTGCAGTTAATGAAGAAAGACAAAGAAGGGCACTATATACTCATTAAAGGGAATAATCATCAAGAGGAAATTTCAATACTGAACATCTATGCCCCAAATACAAAGGCACCTACTTTCGTAAAAGAAACACTTCTAAAACTTAAAGCGCACGTCGATCACAACACATTAGTAGTGGGAGACTTCAACACCCCACTCACAGCAAACGACAGATCATCAAGACAGAAGACAAACAGAGAAATATTGATTCTAACAGAGATCATGAATGGACCTAACAGATATCTACAGAACGTTTCACCCAAACACAAAGGAATACACCTTTTTCTCAGCACCCCACGGAACCTTCTCCAAAATTGACCATATAGTTGGACACAAAGACAGCCTCAACAGATACAAGAAAATTGAAATAACCCCTTGTACCTTATCAGACCACTACGGAATAAAGCTGGTCTTCAACAGCAAAAGAATCAACAGAAAGCCTACACAGAAATTGAACAGCTCCTTACTGGATGACCACTGGGTCAGGGAAGAAATAAAGAAGGAAATCAAAGACTTCTTAAAATCCAACGACAATGAAGACACAACATACCCAAACCTATGGGATACACTGAGAGCTGTGCTACGAGGTAAGTTCATAGCACTAAGTGCTTTCAAAAAAAAATTGTGACAGCTCATATTAGTGAACTAACAGCTAAGCTGGTTGAATTGGAAAAAAAAGAAACAAACACTCCCAAGAAGAGCAGAAGACAGGAAATCATCAAACTTAGAGCTGAAATCAACAACTTAGAATCAAAAAGAACTATACAAAGAATCAATGAAACCAAGAGTTGGTTCTTTGAGAAAATCAACAAAATAGACAGACCCCTAGCCAAATTAACTAAAAGGCAAAGGGAAAGAACACAAATCAACAAAATCAGAAATGAAAAGGGAGAAATAGCAACAGACAATGAGGAGATCCAGAAAATATTCGGGCATTACTTTAAAAATCTATATTCCACTAAATTTGAAAACCTAAGCGAAATGGACAATTTCCTCGATAAATTCCACCTACCAAAACTAAATCAAAATCAGTTTAACAGCTTAAACAGCCCAATAACACCTAAGGAAATAGAAACAGTCATTAATAATCTCCCAAACAAAAAAAGCCCAGGGCCAGATGGCTTTAGCACGGAATTCTACCGGACCTTCAAAGAGGAACTAACACCATTACTTTTCAAACTCTTCCACCACATAGAAACAGAAAGACCACTGCCAAACTCGTTCTATGAGGCCACTGTCATTCTGATTCCTAAACCACACAAAGACCCAACAAAGAAAGAGAACTTCAGACCAATCTCCCTCATGAACATAGATGCAAAAATACTTAATAAAATACTAGCAAACCGAATTCAAGAACACATCAAAAGTATCATACACCATGATCAAGTAGGCTTCATCCCTGGAATGCAGGGATGGTTCAATATACGAAAGTCTATCAATGTAATTCACCTCATAAACAAGATGAAAGAAAAAAACCACATGATAATCTCGCTAGATGCAGAAAAAGCATTTGACAAAATTCAAAACCCCTTCATGCTAAAAGTTCTGGAGAGAACAGGCATACAAGGACCATACCTAGAAATAATAAAGGCAATATACAGCAAGCCAGTAGCCAACATCAAATTAAATGGAGAGAAGCTTGAAGCATTTCCTCTAAACTCAGGGACAAGACAAGGATGTCCACTTTCACCATATCTCTTCAATATAGAACTTGAAGTCCTTGCTAGAGGAAGAAGACAACTAAAGGAGATCAAAGGGATAAAAATTGGAAATGAGGAAGTCAAATTATCCCTATTCGCAGATGATATGTTAGTATACATAAGCGACCCCAAAAACTCCACCAAAGATCTCTTACAGCTGATAAACAACTTCAGCAAGGTGGCTGGAGACAAAATTAACTCAAAAAATCAGAAGTCCTTCTTTATACAACAAACAAATATACCGAGAAAGAAATAAGGGAAACAACCCCCTTCACAATAGCCACAAACAACATAAAATACCTGGGGGTAACTCTAACCAAGCATTTAAAGGACCTATATAACAAGAACTTCAAGCCCCTGAAGAAAGAAATGGAAGAGGCCTTTAGAAGATGGAATGATCCCCCATGCTCATGGATAGGTAAGATCAACATAATAAAAATGGCTATCCTACCAAAAGCAATATATAGATTTAATGCAATTCCTATCAAATTACCAACACAATTCTTTATAGACCTGGAAAACTATTCTCAACTTCATATGGAACAACAAAAAGCCCAGAATAGCTAAATCAATCCTGTACAATGAAAAAACATCAGGAGGTATTACCATCCCAGATTTCAAGCTGTACTACAGAGCAACAGTAATAAAAACAGCATGGTACTGGTATAGAAACAGACCAGTGGATCAAAGGAATCGAATTGAAGACCCAAACATGGATCCACACACCTATGGCCAACTAATCTTTGACAAAGAAGCCAAAACTGCACAATGGAAGACGGACAGCATGTTCAACAAATGGTGCTGGTCCAACTGGATGTCCACTTGAAAAGAATGAAATTAGACCCATACCTATCACCTTGTACAAAACTTAATTCCAAGTGGATCAAAGACCTTAACATAAGGCCAGCCACACTAAAGATACTAGAAGAAAAAGTAGGAGAAACCCTAGAACTCATCCACATAGGTGACAACTTCCTGAACAGAACACCAACAGCTCAGGACCTGAGATCAACAATCAATAAATGGGACCTCATGAAACTGAAAAGCTTCTGTAAGGCAAAGGACACTATCATTCGAACAAAACGGCAACCAACAGACTGGGAGAAAATCTTCACCAACCCCACATCTGATAGAGGGCTATTATCTAAAATCTACAAAGAACTCAAGAAACTAAATGCCAAGAAACCAAATAATCCAATCAAAAAATGGGAGATGGAGCTAAATAGAGAATTCACAAAGGAGGAATCCCTAAGGGCTGAGAGACACCTGAAGAAATGTTCAACATCCTTAATCATCAGAGAAATGCAACTCAAGACGACCCTGAGATTCCACCTAACACCTGTTAGAATGGCTAAGATAAAGAGCTCAAATGATAGTGCATGCTGGCGAGGGTGTGGAGAAAGGGGTACCCTACTCCATTGCTGGTGGGAGTGCAGGCTTGTGCAACCACTATGGAGGTCTGTCTGGCGATATCTTAGAAATATAGGAATAACCTTGCCTCAGGACCCAGCCATACCACTTCTGGGTATACACCCAAAGGACCTCTCACGGAGACAGAGGGAAGTCTCCTCATCTATGTTCATAGCAGCCTTATTTGTAATAGCTAGAAATTGGAAACAACACAGATGTCCCTCAACTGAAGAATGGATTAAAAAATTGTGGTACATCTATACAATGGAATATTACTCAGCTATCAGAAACAATGAAATCATGCAATTTGCAACCAAATGAATGGATCTAGAGGAGCTCATCCTGAGTGAGCTAACCCAGTCTCAGAAGGATGCACATGGCATCTATTCACTTATAGTAGGATTTTAACTATATCATACAGGATATCTGTACTACAAACAACACACCAATAGGAACAATGACATAATTTTTTTATCTTTTTCTTTTTCCTTCTTTTTTTCTTTTTTCTTTTTCCTTTTCCCTTCTCTTTTTCCTCTCTTTTTTTGTTGATATTCTTTGTTTTTGTGGGTTTGTGTGTTTGTTGGTCTTTTTTTTT
>CAJQZJ010032984.1:5946025-6033893 GCA_907164525.1 Lophiomys imhausi | reverse complement strand
GGTATACTGGGCCATTTAACTCTCATAAATGTGGCATATTTATATCTATTGTTTTGTATAATACTTACTGTTATAAGAGAAGGAACCATCTGTTGGACTGAAAGGGGAAACTTCTGGGGGGAAGAGGGTGGAAGGGCGGGATAGGAAGGGGGAATAGGGAGGGATTTGTTACTGAGATGTAACTTGAAGAAGAAAAAAATAAAGTATTTAAAAAAATTAAAATGAAATAAGATCAAGGAGTCTAAACCAGTGAGCCATCTCTCCTATCCCCAAAAGCTACTTTAAAATAAAGGAAATGAAATCAGTGAGCACAATTATGAAATTATTACATTATATCAGAAATGAGGACTGCAACTTTAAAATAAAGGAAATGAAATCAGTGAGCACAATTACAAAATTATTACAATATATCAGAAATGAGACTTTTATGTATAGATGGATTCAATAATATTAGAAATGTGCAATAAAAAGAGGATACAGAAGGACAGATGACTGTACTAAGGTGGAAAGTGAAGAAGGGAAGCCAGGGTAGCATTGTGACTTTGCTCCTGAGTGGCGATGACATTCTAAAGAAGAGTTAGAACAAAATTGACTAGTGTGGTCCTAAGTTGTTAGCTATGAAAATTTATTTTTATGGTTAATTTGAAAAAAATTAATATAAATATGGGTTACTAATATTGACACATTTAATACATAGCTTAAATTTTTTAATTATTTATTCTTTCTGATTAAAAATTTATACAAGGCCTTGACCAAACAGATTTAGATTTGCTACTCACTGTTAAACACACAGTGCACACAAATCTCAGAAATGTCTATTCAAAACTGAATTTAGTTTAAAAAAATAAGAATGAAAATGCCTTAATGGTAATTTGATCCAAATTTCTTTCATATCATTATAATATATATGTAAGGTGGAATACAGACCAGAAAAAATTGAGTGGCACTTCTGGTGAAGTCTGCAAAGGCAGAAGGGGCACCGAACAAGTGAAACAGGATTTGCCCAGTGTCATGAGCCTCCACCACTACGGAGGCTACTGAATGAGGTTCCCTACATGAGACCTTCTCCAGGTGATGTGGTCACATGAAAAGTAGCATCACTCGCACATAGAGAGAATGTAAAATGGACATGCTGCTTCTCAATAGGATCAAGAAACAATTTTGTTTCTTCTGAAAATAAGGGCAATTGTTTCATGGGTAGAATTTGCTTTGTTTTCAGTCCCCAAGATACCTTTCTGTAGTCATGAGACTTCAGTGGGTATAACACTCTTATGTGGATATCTGTCCCTTTTTGTCCCAAGCCATTTGTTACAGTTTTTTAGTTTACTTTTATAAATCCTGCAATTTTGTCTTTCTTAACTATCTATGTGTGAAACTTTCTATGTGTACAGATATGGCTCAGAAACAAGCCAGAGGGGGTGAGAACTGAAATTCACAATCTTAAGAATGCTGACACTTTTGCAGGAGGTTGGTCATTTTGCTTTTTATTAAATAAAATTGCCTTTAAAGCACAGACATTTATATACATACATATATGTGTGTGTGTGTGTATTTTATCAATATACTATATATTGATAAAAATAGTCTTGAATTAATACTTCCAAGTTGTTTTAGAAACTTAGCAAGTTTTTAATGTACATGACATTGCCTGAAAAAATTCTCTACAGTATATGCATAAATTCAATATAATACTTGTCAAACATATTCCCTTTATTTCAAGACAAAAGAGGAAAAGATTTTCATACTGCAATGTTACCACCAAAACTAAATTAAGAATTTAAATTCATGAATGTGTAAAGGTAATGGTTTTCAAAGATAATATTTAATTTTTGAGCAATGTTATCTTAAATGTATATTGGCATGGTTTGATTCCCTCTGACTGTCAGAACATGATTTCAAACATGCGTTTATATCAAAGACAAACTCAAGATCACTGAGGTTACATGAATAAAGGGAGTACTGGTCTTGTAACAGTCAACATGCCAGGATGTTCCCAAGTGTATCCCAGGGGGATGTGGCCCAGTTCTCCCCAGCTGTAAATTTCTCTTTGTATGTGTGACAAACATGTCTGACACTAACTGGCAGTTATAGGTTAGGATTCATTTCCCCTGATATATTGACACTCAAGTGAAACATGGTGGCCTGGGACAAAGAGATTTGATGCTCTTACTATGAATCACCACACACCACTGACTGATAAGCAGAGTTACAAATCACAGAGAGCTGGCAAGGTATTCTGCCTTAATTTGTTTTTTAAATTTTCATTCAGCCAGTGCAACTTCATTATATCCCTGTAAGAAAGACCTCAGACATTGTGTAAAGGAGATTTATAGCCAGTTAGACAACCATTTTAGACTCCAGAGAAATCCCTTTAGTGCCCATTGTCTGTGCTTTGTCCTTTATTGGAAGAATTTCACATGGTTTAACTTATTTTGAGGACACAATATATTCTTCATCCATACAAGTAGATGGACAGTTGTACTGCTTAATATGAAGGGACAGTTTGTATTAAATATATTTACAATTTCTTATAAACAATCCATAGAGACATATTTTCGATATTCTTCACTTTTTTCCCTTACTTTTCCTTACTTCCTTAAAACTTTAAAACAGGAAAGCAAATGAATTCAGATAAATTTATACATTTCATGAAATGCTTGAAAGAAGGAGAAACACTGTATCATGTCAGGCACCTCTCCCCATACTGCTGACCAACCAAATTTTGTCAGGTTACTGGAAAGCTTTCTTTCCTCCAAACCTCCCTTTTTCCAGCCACAAAAATCAAGTTATGGTGGATTGTTTTTGAACAGTGACTGAAATTCTGTTTTTTGTTGGCTATTGCCTGGAGAATCAGCCCTCTAAGTGATCTGTTAAGGAACTCTGATACCCATAAACAAATTTAGAAAACTTAAATTTCACACAGTGAAAACAGCTCTACTGAAAAGATTTTCTGAAAGAGAATATTGGAAAGAAAACTCATTTCCTAGAAAGTAATATCATATCTATCTAGCAAGAAGCCATTTAAAATATGTGACTTACTAGTCAGAGGTAAAATAAAACAAACAAACAAAAACTGTTTGTGCTCATTGTTCATTGAATTTGTGTTAGTAATAATGAATGCAACAGTTTCTTTCTTTCTTTCTTTCTTTCTTCCTTCCTTCCTTTCCTTCCCTCTCTCCCTCCCTCCCTCCTTTCTTTCTTTCCTTCTTTCTTGCTTTCTTTCTTTCTTCTTTCCTAGAGCTTTTTGGCTCACCAAGAGCAATTGGTACAACATAGTATCATAATATATAGAATATGTTATTTTGTGATTTCCAGAATAATTCATCTTTTATTTTAAAAACTGAATTAAATTTCATCCTAAACTAAACTAGAAAAGATGTAAGGAGTTATAATGAGGGTAGAGCAACTATCACAGTAAATGATATGAATAATAAAATAGTTTAAGGTTCACAGTAGCATTCTTAATAGTAAGTCTGTGTTCTGAAGCCACTTACAAAGGAATCCAAAGTAACACATATTTTGTGATCAGGCACCTTGTAGAAAGGACCTCATTCTTCTGGATCCAGAATTGAGTTTTCCCAAAGAAATGTTAAACAAAACAGAAAGCAAACTGTTCATGCCAACTTCATGAAATACTTTGTTGATATGTTTGCCAAAGACTTGTCAGTAATAACACTAATAGAAATTCATTTCTCCATCTTTTGCTCACATTTCCAAATGTCATCAGCAGAAACTCTGATTGCAGATGTGTGGGCAGAGTCTGCCGGCAGGCTCTTGGACTCTAATGTGCTCATGAGTGCTGAACTGTGTCTGGCTTTGGTGTTGTTTTTAGTATTGATGCAGTAAATTAGAACTGTGTCAGTCTAGGATGTTGTTGGCAACATGGTTTTACACTCCTGGGAGTTCAGGGTTTTTTGCCATCTCTATGTGACATTGTAGCACAGACAAGCATACAGCAGAAAACACAGTAGAATAGAAAGTGATCCATATTTAACTCTACTGGAGGTAAGCCAATGGCTTCTGTCTTTTAATAATGTAAGAATAATGAATATACAAATATTACTTTGGAGATATTACATATATTCATTTTAAGATCATGTCTTTGACATTTACTTGTAATGTTGAATAATCTATTAACATATTCACACTTATTTTTTGTTAAAATTAATAACACAAGCTGTTAATAAATTGTATAAATCTAATTTTTAAGACAGAAACAGAGCTATATCATGTTAGGGAAAACATCACAATACCATTACATAAGTGAAAAATGACACAAATTCTTTTCTCCTTCACTGTGAAGAACGCAGCATGACATCTAAACATGAGTTAATCCTTTCTCTATAACAAGGGAAACTTTGATCTTTTTCCCTGTGAAAACCATGGGGTACTACTAAGTGCTCAGGGAAAACCAACCTTTTCAATTATCAAAATTGTTGGTGGCTACTGTATTTAGACTTTCAATTTTCCTTCCTTATTCCTTTGCCAGTTCTGAATGTGTTCATATGCCTCACAATATGCTGAGCTCAAGATCATTAGCCAAGTCCCGGCTTTTCTGAGAGTCTCATCTCTTAAACTACATCTCTTTCCAGATGGCAGGGCAGTGGAACTGAGCAGCAGCCTTGACATGGTTCAGCTTGGTTAGGGTTCTGCAAATGGCTTCTACTTACTCTCAGTCAGAGGGGGTGGTGTGCATACTGGGAACATGTATATTCTTTCTTACCATTCTATGTCTAATCTGTTTGACATTGTGGGTCTTTTTTTTTTCTTTTTTCTTTTAAATCTGTAAGCTTTTGATTGACAGATATTATTAAAGGACAGTAGAGAGATGAATGATTTAAACACACACACACACACACACACACACACACACACACACACACACACATATATATTCTCATAAAACCTGAAAACATTTCCCTACATCACATAATAATATTTTGGGTAAAATTATACTCCATAGATGACATATACTTAAGATGTTAACTTTTACAGAGAGACGAAGCTTACATAAAACAAAACTGAATTTCTTTAATCATATCCCCTTCTTCATGTCTGAGCGGTAATTCATTCATTTGATTCTTAATTCCATGAACTCTTGTTCAAACACTGATAGCTTTTCTGAGGGTCCCAGAGATAATTCAACCGAGTTAAATGAAGTTTGAATGTATCCTTATTCTGGACATTTTCTCTAAGTCACTACTTGAAACTTCACCATTAAAATAAATGGAAATCTTGAGTAGAACTTAAATCACTAATGTAGCTGATGCATGTAAAAACGCAGTGTTGGATCAGTTAGCTTAAGAACATCGGTATTTATATGCAATATATGATGGCCTATTGCTGATTTTTGTAGTGAATCTTATTTGCTTGCATTGTGTTTGAGTAGATTTGAGTCATTTCTAAAGAATAATCCTGTGAATAGTAGAACAATAACAACAAAAACCTTTGTCCATGCTATTTGTTATGTAGTTAGTAGATCTAATTGTGGATGAAATAATAAGAATACCAATGATAATGTTTACTGATTCTGGTTTTATATATAAGAATGTTATACCAATATATTTTATTTTAAATGGAATATTTTAAAATTTGAATTTCCCTGTGAACTGTTACCTCTTTAATATCTTTATTTTGAGTACACATTTTGTATTTTTTCTAGAATTTTAATGAAAACCACAAGGTACTAGAGAGATGGCTCAGTAATTAAGAACACTGCTTTCTCTTATAAAGATCCTAGGTTTGATTTCCACTTTCCACATGGCACCTTAGAACTGCCTCTAATTCTAGTGTCTGGGTATCTTTACCACCTCTTCTGCCCACCACAGGTATCATGCACAAACAATACATAGACATATAGGCAGGCAAATTACCCATACACATAATAATATATGTCTAAAAACAAAGTAATTTATAAAGAAAAACATATATTACCTGTGGTGTCTTACTTTTTGCACATTGTCTATGTAAATTTTTCTAGATAGTTTACTTTGGTAATTAATTAATATCTTTGGACAAGATAAATGGTTGCATTTATTTACAGGTCTCACTATATCCTAGACAAAAAGAAAGGAAATGTTGAAAAAAAAAGGAAGAATAAATTCAAAAAATGTAAATAGATTGTTACATTATTAAATGCATACAAGGAACATGTAATATTATGAAAATAATAGCATTATTTTTATCTTAAAAACCATAAATGTTCAGAAGGAATGGTTTAAAAACTATGTTTGGTGAAACCCCTTCATCAAGGTTAGAAATGCTATTAGGTAACCATTGCTCTCTTTGCCCTTTTCAATAAACCAAATAATACAGAAATGATTTCATTTTTAGCATCTCTGACAGGAAGATGATTCTCTAATTGAGAACCGGAAATGCAACAACCTGGTATTTTAAAATAAGCTTCAAAGCATTTACCAAAAATGTAGCTTTGATGAAATATAAAAATGAAGTAATAAAGTCAATAATTCTAGCTTAGAAGGAAATACTGATGAACTCAAAAGGAGTGACCACAAGTGTTTAAGTTTGGGATTCTCTTTTTTATTATTTATATGAATATTTTTAAAAGGGCCCTGAAAAATCATGAAATGGTGGAATATCCTAACTATAATTTAAAAGGAAGAGGAACTACCCCATGGTTGAATGAATCATTGGTACCATTGCAGGAAATAGCCATGAAATCCTTCAGAAGACCTCCAGCATGATCAACTCACTGCAGAAAAGAGTGGTATAAAGGAATCCAGCCTTGGAGATTACTCAACCTATGTATTGGATTAACCACTAGACCAATGTCTACATTTGCCATTGTCCTATCTGATCACAAGCAAGGAAACAATGAAATCTCATCATTAGAACTTCTACAATTCAGCTTTCTGGGACACAGGGCAAAGTGGCTAGAGTCTCAAGAAAAGGATATCTACTACATCTAACACATTAAAAATACATGAAGGCTTTAAATATCAGCATCAGAATAAATACCATAGTAATACAATACCAAAGTCATAAAATATTAGAAAATTATTCCTACATCTTCCAATTTCCAGTCCATTTAATAGCCAAGGAATGTTCTTTAAAAAAATTATTAGTTGAACTTTCAGTTACCAAGGATGGTGGTTAGGATATTTTTCAGGCCAAAAACGATAGAATCTAATAATTGTAGCAGCCAAATATGTGTTATGATACAGAAGCCTCTCTTTCTTTTTCTGAAAAACTATAGAATGGATCCCACAAAATACTGTCAAGATATTGAATAAATATATTTTTGTAAATTGTGTGGATGTATATAAAGGAATGTTAAGATAACAAAACAGAGTAATAGACGATGAGTGAGGAAATATCTCTAAGTGGCTGTTTTCTAACTAATTAAACATCAACATTTTCATTGTAGAATCCTAATTCCCTTCAAAATGTGCCACAGTTTCTGCATTTGTCTGTGGTGGTGCCATGTCTTAAGAATTTTGAAACTGTATGTGTCAAAAAGACAAGGTGTCATGCTATTTCTCCCCCTTTAGTTTTGGTTCTAGGCTATGGAAAAATGTCTTTCAAACAGTGTGCATTAAGCAAAACACAGAACATAACCACACACAAAACGATTTACACATGTGTGCACAATGGTTTATTGGTACACAGGTGACTTGAAGAAGTGAATACCATGATGTTAATGAAATACAAACTTAACTTCAAGCAGAATAAAGATTCAAGGTGAATATTTTAGAAAAAGCTTACTTAGGTGGTGATTGGAAACAATATGAACAAAACCTACTAAGCAGAAACAGCCCGCATTAGTATAGACAAGAAATAGAATTACAGTTAATAATGAAATTGAAATTAAATTTTACTCTCCATGTTAAATCTTGGGAAAGAGATACTCATTCTTCAGTGAGTGGCTGTTGTTGCAAGCTCATAATAAATAAGCCTCATGTGTTATTTCCTCTCATAAATTATTAGTGTTTTTCATATTTTGCCTGAAGTATTTTGATCAAGTAACTACAGTAATGATATACAATAAGTTTTTACCAACAAAAATTGCAGAGCCTAATCATTCAAGTGTAGGCATACTGGTAGTAAGATTTGGCTTTCAAATTTTTTAATTCAAGCAGAAGCTGTGTGCATGTTTTAATGAGCAGCCAGCATGTACATATTATTAAAAATATATGAAAATATCATTTAATTTATTTTCTTAGACTCTGATTCTTAGGTTCACTATGTACTAATTTTTCCTTTTCTTTGTGTAGAGCATCACACTGGACATAGGAGAGCACTGGCGGGGCCTTTCTAATTTGTGTCCACACAGAAATTCAGTTGCCTTGCCAGGTTCTCTATTACCAAATTACCATAGCAGCCTAACAGTCCCACAACTGAACCAACTCTGGAACCACACCACATGTTCTTCCAGAAAACTGTCTGAAGAAATCTTTTATCTCATTTTATAATGACTTTGTTATCTTGTAGTAGTATGTGTATTCATGTGGATTTTAAATATTTAACAGTAATATTTTATAGATTTAATGTAACATATTAACTTTATTTTCTATCTTCTAAATAAGCTAAATTAGTGAATGAGAAAAGCTAAAGAGTAGGTGTTTATTTAAAGAATTATCAGCTAATGTTGCATTTGCTTAGAATTCCTTTCTTAATATCAAGGGCATAATGAACAAATAAATTCTAATTCTTGCATTTTTTTGAGGAGGTCTGGTTTGAAGTAAAGAATGTTACAATGAAAATACACTAGAGAAATGTGTTGTATTTCTTTTTTTTCAATTTCATTTATATCTTCAGAAACATTTTCAAGATTATTTAGTTATTTTATGAGAAGAGTTAAAAATACTGTCAGGGATAAGGTTACTAACACCATCCCAGTGCTAGCAATAAAAAAGGCAACAGCAAACACGTTCAAATGATGAGTAGAACTCAAAGATAAATACTTCATACACACCTACCTATTTATTCTTATGCCTTTTTTCTCTAGAAAATAATTGTAGCCAGGTGGTGGCCAATGCCTTTAATTCCAGAACTCAAGAGACAACGGCTGATGTATTTTAGAGTTCAAGGACAGCTTGTTCTACAGACGGAGTTCCAGGACACTCAGGGTCATACAGAGAAACCCTGTCTTGAAAAACAAAATAATAATTATTTTTAGATATTGATTACTTGTAGATCTAAAAATATGGAACTACCAATTAAGTAAACTTGCCTAATTATATAGCTTTCTCAAAGAGCACTGCGTGTTAATTTAACAGTATGGCACACCACAGGTCTGTGAAAATCAGAATGTACTAGCATTCCTAGAACTAAAACAACAGAAAACAATTCTATCAGTTTCACATAGTAACAAGAACATACCCTGAGCTTTGTACTCCAGTACTAATTGGAAAGAATTGTAGTTTTCCTTTCCCCTTAATGAGGTTCTGTCTGTGTGTCCAGCATCATGTGTCTAATTTTTATTCATTGCTATTATGGTATCCTTTAAGAAGAACAAGCACTTATTTCTTTATTAAAGCTTAGATATTTTTGTTTATGTTACAAGTAATGATATTTAGGATAAATTAAGGCATAGAAATGTAATTCATCTTGGATTTTAAGTTATTTTATTATAGGTAATGTTTTACAGGAAATGTTGCATTTCTATCATATTTGATCAAGGTAATTAAGAAGTTGTAGATGTCATAATGGCTTCATTTTTTTGTTTTGCAACCTGTAAGAATTGAGATATTTTTAAAGCCTCCAAAGAATGCAATTTGTAACCAAATGGATGGAACTAGAAAAGCTCATCCTAAGTGAGTTAATCCAGACCTAGAAAGATACACATGACATGTATTCACTTATAAGTGAATATTAACTATGTAGCACAGGATAACCATCCTACAACCCACAGACCCAAACAGACAGTAACCTAACATAACTATCCTATGAAAATCCCCACCCAGCAGTGAGTCATGGGCACTGTTGCCTGTTAGTAGAGCTCATTACCCTACCTGGGCTGCCTTATCAGGCCCCAGTACAAGAGGGAACATTTGGCTGATGCACTGAGGGGAGTTGATAAGTGGGGGCTCCCCTCATCTGAGGAGAAGGCGAGGATGGAGATGGGGAAGAGGAGAGGAGGAAGGAGTGATTTTTGATTAAGATGTAACTTGAAAAAATAAATTAATGAAAAAACACAAAAAACAAAAGAAAATTCACATATTTCTGACATTTTTTTCTATGGATTTTTCTAGAGACAGCTAGTGACTCAGCACATAGACATAGAAATTCAAGGGCATTAAAATGGGTTCCATTTCTCCCTGGTTCCCATACTTTTATTGTCAAAGAACAAAGCAAATATACCTAGAATCTGAAGAAGCAAAATCACCAGGGATGCTGTGGAAGTGCCCTGCCTGCCAGATCGCTGTGCTAACACGGGAAAATGTTATTTTTCTTTAGCTATTAAGTTTTTGTGATTGCTAAAGACAAAATATCTTTCCAAACATAAAATTTAGCATTCAGCAGTAGTTTCTCCCTCAACATCATTATTGAGCAAACTCATTTCAAAAAATACTGTGAAAATAGAACTTTTCAAACATAACTTTTCTCCTTTGTGTTTGTGAGTTAGATACTTAGGTATTTCAGAAAAATGACATAACCTGGAAGATGTTAAAATTATGGGTAGACCTATATTTGATAATGTGCTATCTAATTAAATATATATATATATAGAAAATGTTTATAATGCTTAAAACACTACCTAATTTTATTTTTTTCTGAATCAATAGGAAAATGATATAATTATAACCTAAGATTAGAAGAAGGTTGTTTTGCCTTAAGCACACTCTATATTTTACAGTGAGCATACCATATATAACTGAAAAACCTTCAATATTTTCTAATTGTTCCATAGTCATTATATATACCTAGAAACGTGAGTAATGACAAATGAATTGATTAAGCAGATGAAATTTAAGATCTTTCCAAATGAATATTCTATTAATTTGAAATGATATTCATACACGGCAATAATTTAAAGTCTGTTCACATCATTATTTCTTGGTCATAATCTAAACATTAAACTTTTGGTATTTCAAATTGATCTTATGATAGGAAAAGATTACACCAGTAACACAGGAGGTAGTGAGTCAGTACTCTGTTGAAGTTGAGGAAAATGGATGCTGATTTTAGGCCCTGAGAACTTCTTCTGTCCTCTGGGAAAGATGGCCATCAGAGCAGACTAAGTAGATTTGTACTGAAATCTAGTTAAACATAAGTCTAATATATTTTTTAGTTTGGGAAAAAGAAACAGCATTTTACATTGCTGGCTACCATGCACTGATCTGCTTAGGGTTATGCATTTGAATGCTTAAAGAAAAAGTCATCCCCTGAATCTTTAGAAAGACTAGGCTCATACAGTACACAGAATATATTGGTTATTACAGAGGACTGAAAATTTCTTCATATGTTCATAGTTTTCATTAGCAAAAGGTCTACTAACATTTCCCTTTGTGTTTTTTGCAACTCATTTCATTTGTTCACTCCCCTTCTTCCAAGCTTAAACACATGGTTTGCCTGTTTGCCTGATACAGTCTTGGTGATATTGTAGTGGGCGATATGATATGCAGCTCAGAGACTTTAGAACTGAAAGATATTTTCTCTCTAGCTGGAAGGTTTTCCAGCTGTTAATCCCATTTGAAAATTACACTCTGCTGGAGAGAACTATTTCAAACCTCATCTTTGCTCCTGCAGATGTTCTTTAAAATCCATCAAAAGCAGTATCTAGGCCCAGCACCTTACCCTGAACAACATACTCTGGAGAAGGTCTAAACTTGGGATTCATGTACAGTCAGCAGAGGCCTTTGTTGAGACTAAACTGAAGCACAATTTCTCCTTGTCAGTTTGTTCAAGTCCCTCATACCTCCTCTTCATCTGGTGATGATCCAGCACAGAATGCTTAATTATTAAGTCTACTTCCTGATGATTGCATTTGAAAAGACAATAAAGGTTTTCTTTTCACTAGACATATTCTGTACAATGTCTTTACTCATTCATATTACTTAAAAATAAGGCAATATAATTATTTGCTAAAAATCAATGGAAATAAAATACAGTTTGGATCTATCTGTAAGAGATATCTGATTTCAGTGAATCGTGAGAGTGATCTACAGTTTGGAGAGATGGGGAACATAGACGAGAGATTTATTCTAACCTCCCCCAATCTCTGGAGCCCACAATGAAGAAGAGAGACTATTGTGATTAACCTCAAACCTGGACAAAAAGGCCTGTCATTTGAATTACAATACAAAAAAAATGTCCAAGACACCATGAAAATCACAGAAACAGTATACACTGAGACAAGAAGACAGAAAGGACACATGGTTGATTCTTGCAGCTGATTACCAGTAAAGGGGACTATTCTTGGGAAGAAACTAGCTACTGCTGATCAGTGTTATGGGCAGGGCTCTGTGAGACATTAGAAAAATCAAGACACAATTCTCTGACAAGAGTTACAAGATAGTTTCCCACCGTTTTGAAATATATAGTCTTAACACAAAGCCCAAGTTACAGAATAATATTCTTTTATTATAAAATCTACACAAAAGAATGAGTGAATCAGAAAGAATTTAAGAAGATAACATATGTTAAATCAGTAATCTAATAAACAATGAACAACTTAAGTGATAGGTGGTTAAAATGAATTAGATAAACAGACTTAATGAAAGTACAAATAACTTATTACTGTAATTTGGTTAGTATTTCTTCTTTCTCTTTTAAAGAATAAATTATCCAGGTATAGTGACACACACTTTTTTATGTTTATTTATTACTTCAAGTTACATCTCCATCACAGTGTCCTCTTTCTATCCCTTCTTGTCCCACCCTCCCATGCTCTTCCCCCTCTCCCTGCTATCCTTCTCCACTGGAGTGGGGTGTCCCTACATACCAGCCCCTCTCAGTTCAGCAGTCATATGAGGTTTAAGAGCTTTCTTATGTATTGGAGGCCTACATGGCAGCTCCACTAGGGCAAAGTGTCCCACTAACAGGTAACAAAGTCTATGTTCCTGTTCCTTTTGATGTGTTGGTTATAGGATAGTCATCTACTATATACTTTTAATGTCACCACTCAGGAGTTAGACGTAAGCAGATCTCTGTGAGTTTTGGGCTACCTCAATGTCTACAATAAGTTCCATTCCAGATAGTTGATATAGTGAGTACTTACCTTTAAAAAAAGATTAATTGTATTTCCTCTAAACCAAGAGCAAACTTATGAAATTAAAATTATTTCAATCAATAAATTGAAAAGAAAATGGTTGCTGCTCAAAAATCAAAATAATAAAATAGATGAAAAATCTAACATAACATTTGAGGTACAAATGCATAGAGAAAGGAAAGGATTAGTAAAAATGGTAAGTCCACAAATCTGGTAAATGTAGTTACCCTAATGTAGAAAAAAATAGATACTAATTCAAACACCTTTAAAAATTAGACATTTAATTTCCCAAACATTTTCAGGGATTTAGATACTGTGATATTGGAAAAAAGCCATAGACTTTATTAAAATGTTTTCTTTTGTATGTGTGATGTACTTTGACCATTTTCACTCCCAATTATCATCCTTAATTCTGCTGCCCGATATTCTTCCATTTCTTTTCAAATTATAACTCTTCTTCATGCATATTTTGTTAACAATCTATCTTACACGTATGAGACAAAACAAGAAAGATATGTTTTTCTTAATTGGGATCATTTTTGCTTAACAAGATGATTTGCTTCTAGTACTATTCCTTTCTTTTTGTAAACAGTACAATTTACAACTCACTTGTAAATCTTCTTTACAACAGTCACACTATTGTGAGAATCTATCACATGGAATCCATCTGCCCTTATGTCTATGGTAGGATGAGATAGCTGTCTTTATTGTCTGTCTCTACTACAGTATGCTGACTTTGAATCCTTTGGATTAATATTGCTGAAATGTATGGCTCTTATATTTTTAGTTTTCTGAGGAATTTCAGTCTGATTTCCATGTTTTTCATTGTAATTAGACTAATCTATCATCCCAGAAACAATATATAAGAATTCATTTCTCCCTGCACACTCAGCAAAAGTTGGTGTGTCCTTTTGTCTTTCTTTTCTTATTGTTTTTTTATTTTAATTTTAATTTTTGGTTTTTTAGAATTAGTTTGAGTTGAATTGGCACAAAATTTGTCTTTAGTCCTTTTAGAATGAAATGTTACATGGAGTATAAATTAAATGAGCAGCAAATGGGTACATACCGAAATCTTGGTGATACTTCAGAATGCCATATGAAACAAAAACGAGACTCTTGAAAACTTGCACAGGCAGAAGCCTCTGCCTTACAAGGTAACATATATCCAAAACTTTGGCACTCTGACTTCTAGGAGGACAATCTGCAAAATCATGAGGCAGGAATATTCAGAATAACAGCTAAACAGCCAACATTCTAATATCTATGATAATAGAAAAAAATAGGTAAAGTAGGACTTTGGGTTATTTGTTTGTCTGGAAAGAATTACAAAAACTTTCCAAAGATTTTTTTGTTGTTGTTGTTTTGGTTTTGGTTTTAATTTTTGAGACGGGGTTTCTCTGTGTAACTGTGCAGGCAGTATGGGCTTACTTTGAAGACCAGGCTGGCCTTGAACTCACCTGCCTTTGCTTCCCAAGTCCTGGGATTAAAGGCATGCACCACCATGCCTTGAGTATATTCCAAAGTATCGACAATATCATCAGGAACAGAATAGGGGCAGGTATGTTCTTGCTACTTTTATGTCAATTTGACACAAGCTAGAGTCATCAGAGAAGAGGGAACCTCAATTGAGAAGATGTTTCCTTAAGATTGGACTGTATATGAGCCTTAATTACTGATTGATGGGACAGGGCTCAACCTATTGGGAGTGAGTCCATCCCTGGGCTGGTGGTCCTGTTCTCTATAGGAAAGAAAGTAGGCAAAGCAAGCTAATAAGTTGCAATCCTTCATGGCCTCTGAATCAACTCCTGCCTCCAAGTTCCTGCCACGCTTGTGTTTCTGACCTGGCATCCTTTGATAATGTGTAAGAGTAACCAGGAGTGGTGGGGTTGGTCGATTGTAGGGTGTGAGTACAACCTGATCTCCTGGATATTTAGGGAAATTTGGAGAATTTTTGAGAAACTTGGGAAGGAAGCAATAAGAGTGTGTCCAAATGAGCAATTGAATAAGCCTATAAGAGATGGAATAGGAATTTATTACAGATGGAGAAGCTTGAGGGAAGCAGGCCTTGGAGAAGAGGTCTCCCAAACATCAATTCAAAGGGAGAAAGATGGAAGGGTTTACAAGGCATAGAGCAATGATGGAGAAGAATTATCAGTTGGACGTTTGGTAAAATTGAGATAATGAAGTTCTAGGGAAAAGTTTGGTTAGAGTTTTATTGGTTCATTCTACTTTGCTGAAGGATTGAGGGTGGTATGTGATATGAAAAGTCCAGGGCGTTTAGAGAGCTTGGAACACATTGTGGATGACTTGAGAGATAACTTCCAGACCTGGAGACAACCTCCGACTGGAGGGAGGTAGGCAATCCAAAGTGAGAGACTACTTTAGAGAACAAAAGGGTGGTGGTGGTTGGTGTTCTTTTGTTTGTCATTTAGTATTCCTCAACCCATCCAGAGAATGTACCAATGCAGAACACAAGATATTTAAATCATCTTAAAGTAGGTATATAAGTAAAATCAATATGTCAGTCACAGCCAGGAAGCAGTCCTTGAGTCTGGTGAATGGGAAAGGTAGGGGTTCATATAGTGGAGATGGGGTTAGTCCACTGAAATGCATAGCAGGCTTGAATTAGGTTATGTTAAGTGGTCTTATCTGATGGAGTGACGGTCAGTTGGGTTTGGAGAAGGGATAGGAAGGATTTAGCATTAGAATGGAATATTTCATGTAATGATATCCTATGTTGAAGCAGGGCTAGGTATGTTGTTTTCTGTATCATATAGTAGGGTATAATGGAGAAAAGTGGGTTGAGTCATAGGGGAAGAAGTGGTGTCTTGGAGAACTACCATGTTGATGCAATTATTACCATTACTGACAATGGAGGAGTCAGTATGATTTGCTTTGCAATGAACCAAGCCAATTTGAGAGGATAAGAGATAATCCTTGAAGAGGTTATAAACGTATGAAGAGTTGTCTTTTGTGATTAGAAATCCTCATTCCTTCCACAAAGCCAAGTGTGTTAGCAGGATATATGGAAAGCATTTTTGGAGTTTTATACACTGTTAATGATGTATTTTTGGAGTTTTAGAAGGCTCTTGTGAGGGATATGCTAATCAGTCCTGCTGATGGTTAATGTATGGAGGCAAGGAAGCCATTTCAATGATGGTATTGTCTAAGACCACTGCATTTCCCAGAACCCAGTGGCCCTTTGACGGTAAGGAGCTGTGTTCTACATGAAGCACAGGAAGAAGTTGCTAGAGGAATATCTTGTATATGAAAGGGATGGGGGAGGAAATCTTTGAAAGTCTAAGTATATGAGTAGATATGGTCAAAGGAAATTTGAGGCAAAGAAAAAGGTATACATGTGTTGTTCCCCTCTGGACCCAGGAATAAGCACAGACCACACCCAAACACCAATTTCCAACACCAAGAGATCTGTTGTTATCAAGGCAAAGAGACAAAGTGACTGACTGAATCTGAATCACAAAGAAACAACAGTCAATGACTTTGCAAGAGTGATTATCAAAAGGTAGAAAGGGAAAAACCCAACTAAAATGGGTTAGGATGAGTTAACTGGTTCTGATTGTTCATGTTATACAATGTAGCTAAATTGGGAATTTTGATTCTAGACCTTGGTGTTACTATAGCTGGGCTTTGGTGAACAGCCTCAGAAATGAGAAATAAAGAAGTAGCCAAATAATGGAGTGGACATTGGTAACTATCTTTGCAAATGTGGATGTATACGTCTAAATAAGGTAATAGTTTAGCAAGGAAGAAGGAAGAGAAGCTGACAGAACCTGCTGGCTCCATGTTTGCATGCTTGATCCTGTTAGAGTCCTTTAGGTGATCCTGGGTTCTATAAGAAAGTAGACAGAGTAAGCCATTCAAACAATTGAACAAGCCAGTAAGCAGCACTCCTCCATTATCTCTGCATGACCTCCTGCCTGTAGGTCCCTTCCCTGTTTGAGTTCCTGCCTGGGTTCCCTCAATAGACTGTAATATGGAAGCAAATGACACTCTTTTTCCAAGTTGCTTTAGTCATGTGTTGTGGAAGTTTTGATGTCTTTAAATACGCAGTTGTGTTGACTGAATGTTTTTGTTTTGGCCTTAAGTGTGGGATGTAGGGGTGCTTTGTCAACAGTTGAAAACCAGACTCATGAGAAGGGAATGAGAAGCATCCTGATGGAACAGCTCATGATGTTTTGTAACCCAGTAACTGCCACTTGGGGGGAACATGCTGTTTGCTGTAAAACATCCTTTCATATACAGACCCTTGGAGAACTTGTAATCTTGGTCAACAGGAAGTAGATTGTGCAAGGGGTATGGTATTGGCCAATTAGAAAACATCCTTGTGCAAATACTTAAGAGGGTGCAAAGGGAGCCTAAAAGAAAGAGAGGCACCACTTTTTACTTAGTTCTGACTCTTATCACTGTTTTTCTTGGAAAGATGCCAGACAATGCTTTGAGACTTGCTTCGTCCAAGACTTACTACTGCCTTGCTGCTAAGGATTAAGGCTCAGGTAGGGCTGAGATCACAGCCTCAAGTTGGGGTGCAAAAACTGCTGCTGTTTCAGCTGTCCCTGCTGTACCTTCCCTAGACTGCTGCTGGTTTCCTGGTTGGATGTGTTCTCATTACTGCTGGTACCTATTCTTGTGCATGCTGTTTGGCTGGACTGCTAGATTCCTGATAAATCTCACCAAAGACCTACATCTAAAGAGATCTACACTCTCTGTCTCTAACTAACCTTTTTTCTCCTGTACCTAAGGTCCATGGGTTGGAAAGGAGGTAGAGATATTAATATAACCATAAATAAATAGTTTAAAAGTATACCTTCTGTCATGTGTTTCATCATAGAAATAGCAACCTTAACTATGACCGCCATATACCCAAAGGAGTCTACGTTCTACTATAAAGATTTATGCTTATCAATGGTAAAATGTGGTACATTACACTGTGTAATATTATATAGTTATTAAAATGAAATTTAAAAATTTACTGGTAAATAATTGGATGACTCTAGAAAAAGTTATCCTGAGATAACCTAGATCCCTAAAAAAATTACTGTACATTCTCAGTTATATGTGCCTTTGGGCTTTTAAAACGTATGATACATTTTGAATAACCTTAAAAGTTAGGCACCAAGTAAGGGACCAAGGGAAAAGAGAGGATCTCCTAAAGAAGGAGTAACAGAATATAATGTTACAGAGAGACAAAGCAAAAACTAGTATAGGGAGATTAAATAGGGAGTGAAATAATAAAAGAATAAAAGTGGACAACATATATTTAAAGCTATGTGAAAAACCATATAAAAGGGGAAACAATTCCCAAAGCAAACACTTTACACCACCATGTAAAATGTCCACTATTAAAAATGGGCTACAACTTGTTGAGTTGTTGGCAAAAAAACTCCAGGGAAACCCCTAAACATCTCAGGCTGTTTCAAAAGCTAAGGTTGTTTTCTACAATATGATGACCCGATAGCCTACAGCTAAAGACACCACTTACTTATGTTATCAAACAGCCAAGCAAGATGATGCCTAGTAGAAGCTTCACTTCCACTTACTAGCATTCTCAGAACTGGAAAGTATTTGGCACATGACCAAATGAGAAACATAATAATCACTGTCACTCAGCTACAATCATTGGTGTGGCTATAAGATAGTAATAGTGGCACAAATGTTACAGAAGTAACTGACCACTTTTTGCTTGGATGTAAAGACCACCCCATTATTCTGCCAAAGGAACATATTGATAAAAAGACATACAGCTATATCCATGGATCAGTGACTTGCTCAATCCACATCAGAGAATCTTGTTCTTATATTAGATGGCTAATAACACATAAACTCATAACTGAACAAAGTGTTTAGAATGACATATTTCAGAACACTCGGTCATAAAAGGGATGTCTTCATCAAAATCCTTTCTGCAAGTCTCAGAAGTAACTGAATGCTTTCATTCAAACAATCACATTTTCTGTGGCTTTTATAGGGTTGTAGACATATCTTAATACAAAAAAAGCTTTAGTCCAACTTCAAAAGTATCAGTGTTCTTTCAATCTCAAGAATGGTGAAAAGCACAAATCTTTTCTGAGATTTGATTAATATTAACCCCCTAAAAGATCAAAAAGCATGTTTTATACTTCTAACATATAATGTATAGATTTTTTTAAATCACCATTCAAAAAAAAAAAAGAGTCATTGTGAGGAAATACTGGACCAAACAAGACCAAACTTTTTAGAGAAAATTCCAAATCCTTTATCCCTATATGTGAGGTCAAAGGACTTAGAATTTTCTACTCCTTCCAACTTTGACTATAACACAATTCTTTTTCTTTTGGTAGTTACACTTTCTGTCTGCAACTCTTCTTGGTCAGGTATCCCTTGCCATCTGATATTTCCCATATATTGGGGCCTCCAATATAATCCTGACATCACGTTCACATCTTTTCACAATGGCCTGTCCTGGCCTCCATACAAGGACTTCACACCTATTGCCTGACTACAGTGATCTTTACACCACATGCTTGATTACAGTGGCTTTCATTAACCACAGAGATAGATCACACAACCCTATTCCTTCTGTGTCCCTCATGACTCTAAGGTCAGAAGCATGTGCATCATCCTGTGAAATTCAGATGTTTGATTGACTTGTAGCTGAGAAACTTCCTTCAATCACATTTTGCAGATTTCATTTTTTTGTTGTTGTTGCTGTTTAAATATAGACAATTCTTCCATTTGTGTCATTTTTAAGATTTCCGGGATTGCTGGGATGGAGTCTCACCCTGAAGACAACAAACACTCCCTTTATTTTATTTCTACTTTCTTTCACCACAAAAAGTAGACTCCAACACTAAGTTTCTTTGCCAATTTTTCCTAATTTTGTATTTATTTTTTGTTCTACTTCCTCTTTATTTTAAATATGAATAAAAATGATTATTAATAACAATAAGAGTTAAGATTAGCCTGCTTCAAGTCTCCTCTGCCAATGAAATTAGTTTAAAGCTCAATTTAGAATTTAGCCAGATTCTTAGGAAAAGGGTAAAAGTCATCCATATGCTTTGGTGAAATGTTACAAAAATGGATAAATTGTTAATATTGTTTCCCTCTGAAACATCTTGAGATTGGCATCTACAATCTATATAACTCTCAGATCTACCAACTACCAAGTTCCTACAAGGATATCTCATTAAGTGACCGTTAGAGCATTCAACCATTTTTTCTAGTCTAAAGTCCCAAAGTGTCTCATTGGTCCATATTTCTCAAAAACCAAAACAAAACAAAAAACCCAAAATAAACAAATAAACTAACAGACAAAAAACAAAAATTACCAGCATGGTCAAGCCTGTCACAGCAATATTTTACAACCTGGTACTAATTTCTTCATTATTTCTCTAATTCTGTAAAGATAAATCATGACTAAGTCAACTTATAAAAGAAACCATATAATTGAAGGTTTGCTTAACGTTTCAGAGTGTTAGTCCATGACTAGCATGGCAGGAAGCATGGCAGCTGACAGGTAGGCATGGAGCTGGCACAATAGCTGGGAGCTTACATCTGATTCACTAGCAGAGAGAGAGAGAGAGAGAGAGAGAGAGAGAGAGAGAGAGAGAGCTATTTGGAAATGTTATTGGCTTTTGAAATCTCAAAGTCTATCTGGACTGATATACCTCATTCAACCAGGGCACAGCTCGTAATCCTCCCCAAATATTTCCAGCAAATGGAAATCAAATATATATACTTAAATATATAAGCCTATGGGGCTCATAGAACTTAGAGGTATTTTTGTGAGTTTTTTTGCTTCATTTTACTTTGTTTTGGTATCTTTTGTGGTATTGTTCTTTCACTTTTCTTTTTTTTTACATTTGTTTTTAAGTTTTGGGTGGTTTTTTATATCTCATATTTGTTTTCTTTCTTGTTGCTTTAAATGAAAGAGAGAAATAGAATGCAAAGTTGATGTGTAGGGTGGTAGGGAGGATATAGAAGGAATGGGAGAAGGGAAGAATCATAATCAAAATATGTTGTATGAAAGCAAATTCAATAAAATTTAAATAAATTACAAATGTCAAAAGAAAAAAGAAAGTGAGAGAAAAGGTAGATATCGCATATCAGAAGATAAAAAATTTAAACTATAAATGTATTATTAAAACAATTTATGAAAAATTTTTCATGCTAAGTAATATTGAAAGAGAATCTAGGTAAATTTAATGAGGAAAGCTTGGGCAGTAGAGTGACTTTTGGTTTCTTTACTATATCTAGTGTAGATCATGTGCAGTAAATGGACCCGAAAGGCAATGGATTAGTGAAATATATTTCTCTCCAGAGACAAGTAGATCATAAGTCCTTAACCCTCTGAAATATATCATTATCAGGTGGCAAAAAGAGTGAGATGCTAGCTAAAAGAAATAGGTACCTAGGCACATGATGGTGACTCTTCCTCTGATGCCTAGCTTCAATGATATTCATTGCTCTGCTCTGTCTGCCATTTCCTCTATACCGTGATAGACTGAAAATTCTAGAATCATGAGCTAATTTTTTCTTACTATGATTGATTTGTGAGGTTACTTTTTATAGCAATGAGAAAGGTGAATAATACAAAATACTCTGTCCAACAGGGTAACTACAACCTTAGTATGATTGTTCACACTTGAAGTGGCAGTCCTAAGGAATCCAAGGCTTACTGTGACTTTCAAGCTATAGTACTGTCTCAAAAAAATAACAAAAATCCCCTTAGCTGCATATGACTTTCCCACCAGTCTTATTTGCAATACAGTGCAAATCTAGAGTATACAACTAGCCCAGGAAATCTATCCTTCCCACCCACCAGAAAATAGAACAATAAATACTAATAGATTTTGTTTTGACTTTAAATTTCAATGATACCATTTATAATACAACAAATCACTTAAATTATGTTATTCAAATTAACTTTACTTCTGTAATGTTTGTAACTAGTATAATATAAGACATTGACCCTCATAATTTATGGATAAGTACTCTTCACAAAGTTTACAAATATCTCAGGATAAATACACAGGAATTAATAGAAACGTTCCACTTAAAAGTTTTGAGGAAAGGAAAGGAATCAGTGAGACTAGGAAGGGACAAAAAAGCATAATGGGCTAAGAATATGATTAAAAATAAAGTATACACATATGTGAAATATAATGAAATTTATTGTTATGGAATTTAACCTATGGTATGTAAACATGCATTGAAAACAATACACTTTTTATAAAGCATATGGAATAATATTAAAGTTGAGTAACAATAAAGAGAATAATTGACTGTTTTAGGTCCTAGAGATGAGGAATTTTCCAGGAGAGGAAAGAAGATCAAATCTTCAGTAGTTTTCATGGGAAAAATGGATTACAATAGGATCTGGCTATTGCAATAGCTAGAAATTGAGAACAACCCAGATGTTTCTCAGTTGATGAATGTATTAAAAACAAACAAAAAAAAACTGTCTTAAATTTACACAATGGAATACTACTCAGCTATCAGAAACAAGGAAATCATGAAATTTGCAGCCAAATGGATGGAACTAGAAAAGCTCATCCTGAGTGAGCTAATGCAGACTAAGAAAGATGCACATGGCATCTATTCACTTATAATTGGATTTTAGTTATATAGTACAGGATAACTATCCTACAACCAACACACCAAAAAGAACAGGAATATAGACTTTGTTACCTGTTAATGGGACACTTTGTCCTAGTGGTGCTGCCATGTAGGCCCCCAGTGCATGAGGAAGCCCTTAGCCCTCATATGACTGTTGAACTGAGAGGGGGACAGATATGTAGTGACATCCCACTCAAGAGGAGTAGAATAGGTGGTAGAGGGGGGAGTGGTGGTAGGGTAGGACCAGGAGGGGTAGAAAGAGGACACTGTGATGGAGATGTAACTTGAAGTAATAAATAAACATTAATGAAAATATGATCTGGCTGAAATGCAGACACATCCTTAGTACACACCTTTAATCCCAAACAATGAAGGTTAGGTTAATTTATAGAAGGAAGCAGTCATGTGTTTAAGTGATATCTAATTGAGGGACAGATAAAGACAAATCAGAGAAATATTTGACAGAATTAATCAGAGATAAGATGTAACCGATCTTTTAAATTATTATTTAACACGTATTTATTTATTACTAAATTCACTTATAACAAACACCAACAATTTCTTAACTATTAATCCTATAAATTCCTACAACCCCTTTAACCTATCCACTAAACCTATTGATAATTATAACAACTACTTTCATAACCTTTTAGAATGATACAGTCTCTGGGGCAGGTCCTCAGTTGTCAGGAACATAGTTTTTGTTGTAGATTCTTTAACGCACTTAGCAGTCCTTTTTCTGGATCTCTCAGATGTAGGTTTGTTAGGGTAAGTTGGTTATTGTAGTCTTACCTTAAATAAGGCTTTATGTTTTTTTCTCTGTGGGAGACCCCAGCCGTCTGCAGGCCAACTTCTCTTGAATTAGGAACTCAGTTGTTCTATCTCAGTCCTTAAAGCCAGGCACAATTTCTTTTAGGCCACTGTTCGGACAGATTAAACCCCTCTAGGCAAAAGCTGAGCCACAGGGTCCAGTCCTTGGCTTTTTGGTGTCTTGCTCAGGCTTTCTTTGTTCACCGGCTTCTTTCTGCTTTAGGGAGAGAGCTGGCCATCAATGGCCAACCCTTTTTTCAGCAGGACTCTTGGAGCTCTCTAGCATCAGGGGCCTCTTCTACTTCTGGGCTCCATGCACTGTCCTTAAATAGGAGGAACTCTGTTTCAGCTTAATTTGGGCTCTGCCCACTTAGCAGCTGAAAACAATGTCAGGCCAGATACTTTGTTTCTTCAAGTCCATTAAGTCTTTCCTGTTTTCCTGACTTTAACTTTGTTTTTCAGTCTATTGAGTCTTTCCTGTTTTTCCTGACTTCGTGCTGATAATGCTCTTCAGGCCCCGAATTAAGAGACAGTATCAGAAACTCCTATATATTTTCTAAATCTAATTTATCTAACCCCTACAATAAGAGGTTCCCAACTTTCATGAGAATAGGATACAAGTAGGATGTGTCATGCTCTACAGAGGTGAAGACAGAACAAGCCAGAGCATATGAAGAATTCAGAAGATTAAAACATATTGCTACAATTAGTTTGAAGTCAGGTAGAGCAATTCAGTCAGAAGTCAAGAGAAGCCATTATAAATCAGTCATCTAGGACAGGAGTTTGGGCCAGAATAGTTGAGTTAAACCAGCTAGTGAGGGTTCAGAAAAGAGCTAGAAAGGCTTGAGAATGGTTCTCATCTCACTCAGTCATCTGAGGAAATAAAAACAACTTTTACATCTGGCATCCAATGTAATTGAAGGAAAACCAAATGTTATTGGAGGAAAGGGCCTACAGATATTACAGAAAGCAGAAGACATGTGAAAGAAATGTCACAGACTGCAGACATCTGACACAAAGCCAAAAAGGAAGAATTTGCCTGTGATTGTCTCCAGAGGAAGCATTAGTTCTTTGGCTTTGGGTAAAAGCCCAAAGAGACATGGGAGACTCTGGAGCTACAGGAACCTCTGAGACAATGAATCACAGTGAGCCATTCCAAAAGTTAATTTTACTTATATTGAAAAATATTTCCTGCATTACAAAATAGGAAACTACATTTCAGATTCCTTAAGAAAAAGGGTAGAACTTGAGGGAATAGAAACTTTACTGATAAAAGTCATTGCAGAAGTTTTTTTTTTTTAATGGTGATGCAAGTTAGGATGGAAGCTGATTTGGATATAGAAGTTTAAACTCATGGAGATGGATGCATAGTAGAATGTTAAAGTTAGTTGCCAAATATGTAGGACTGGACATTGAGAATATATGCTAAGCCTTATAATCTTCATAATTGTGGCCTAATTATTTTTGTTGCTTTGTTTTGTATTTGTTGTTATAAGAGAAAAGGCCATATGTTGGAATGAAAGGGTAAGCTGTTGGAAGAAAAAGATATACCTTAAATCTAAAAAAAAAAAAAAAAAAAAAGGAAATGGATGGGGATGTAAGGAAGAAGAGGATGGGAGGGTGGGACTAGAGGGGGAAGTAGGGAGGGGATTGTGATTGAGATGTAACTTGAAGAAATACTGATTTCTTACATATATTAACATCCACTATAAACAGGGCAATATCAGATCTAGATGCAAGATGAGTATTATCTGAAACATTATTTTTTGAAAATGTGAATGCAGAATGTAAAAAAGTTCTTAGACCTTTAAAAGCTTGATCAGCACCCATGGATGAATGGATTAGAACTACTGATGATACTGACCCTATTGACTATGTAATGGGACAAGCAGTAGCCAATAACTCTAGATATCAAAATGTTCATCGTTTTAACTATGAGAAATGAGGGAATTTAAAAAGGGATTGTAGGAAAGGCATTTCTAGAGATGACCATAAAAAAAAAAAAAAAAAAATCAGCCTTCTGGGATTTGTATATTGTGTGGTAAGGGTAGGCATTGGACTAATGAAACAGATCAGTAAGAGATATGTGAGGTAATCCCTTACTGATGGGAAACTCCTTTTGAGATAATCTTTTAAATACAGGAAGTTCCCTAAAGGGTTTTGCTTATACCCCAGCACCAAACAACATGAACTATGTATTTCCTATTAGCATTCTACAGAGTAACTAGAAAAAAACTAAACTAGGTATTGAAGGTTTGATACAAGTTACAGTTGACAACACTGACATTGCCTTAGCCACAAGTAGTCCATCAATCAAGGGCAGAACAGCTCCACTAGTTAGAAAGAAATTCCGGAGGCATCAGAAAACCAATAACCTTATCTTTAAAATCGCTAATTTACAAACATGTGTGAGTAGATCAATGGCCCTTGAATGAAGAAAAATTACAGACACTTGAGCAACTGGTACAAAAGCAACTGGAAACTGAAAAATATAGAACAATATATAAGTCCTTGGAATTCTTTTATATTTGCCATTAAAAAGATAAACTGATGCATCCTATGGGTTTATTACAGATTGGATTCTTCTCACCTTCTCTATTACCAAAATGAAGGTCTATAATAATAATCAATTTAGAAAATTGCTTCTTTCTTATTCCTCTACAAGAGCAAGACAGAGAAAAAATTTTTTTACAATACTTCCTTATAACAATGTTCAATCTCTGAGAAGCTACCAATGGAAAGTTCTTCATCTTGTGATGTTAAATAGTCCAATTCTATGCCAATGTTTTGTAAAACATCCACCAGAAATAATTCGTAAAAATTTCCACAATCTATAACTGACCATTATGTGGTTGATATCTTGTTGGGTGAGACTAATGCAAATACATAAAGTGAATATGTAATGAAGCAAAAAATATTTTACCTAGTTTAGGTTTGTAAATTACTCCTGAAAAAAAAAAAACAGAGAGGAGATTCTATCAACTATCTGGGATTCAAATGAGGTCAGCAAAAGATTTAACCAAAAAGTTAAAATCACAAAATATCATTTAAAAACTCTTAATGATTTTCAAAAACTATTCAGAGATATTAACTAGCCTACTATTGTATTAACTACTCAAGAGTTGAGTAATTTGCTTCAAACATTGCAAGGTGATTGAAACTTAAACATTCCTAGACAATTAATAGCTGTAGCAGAGAAAGAATTGATTCTAATAGAGCAAAAATTGGAGGACGCCCATATGAACTGTCTAGATACCAAACTTGACTACATTCTATTTATCTTACCTTCTATTCATTCCCATACTAGACTTATTATGCAGAGAGAAGACAATATTTTTGGAATTGATATTCTTAGCACATGAATAGAGTAAAAAATCTAAAAATTCATGTTGAAAATTTTTCTTATCTAACTGTAAAAGGAAGAATAGGACTTTGTCACTTATCAGGAACAAACCCATACAAATCACAGTATCTTAAACTCATGCCGAAATTATTTCATTATGTGTAATTTATGAAGATTGCAAAGATCTTGTAACAATTTTTTGGGATAAATTAATAATAAATTTCAAAAAGCAAACCACTCCAGTTCATAAAAAGAAATAATTAGATTCTTCCTGGTATAGTGAAAGGGAAGTCAATTTCTGAAGCTCCTACTTTTTTAAAAATTTAAATATATGTATTTGTGATTATATTTTAAAAGTGTTCAATGAAAATTTATCCTTGTGGACATTTCACTTACCTTTAAGTCTTACTATTAATTAATTTCCCTTGTAAACATATATGTCCAAATGTCTTTACACTAGGATATTTTATTTAAAATATTTTTTAAAAAGATAAGGAATTGCAAAAACATACAATACCTATATACAAAACAAGAAAATAGATTGTGATACAACTCTCAAATTAAAAGAAACTACATTTCAACAAGAACAAATAATTAAGAAAAATCATTTCTGAGTATTAAAGTTATAATAAACACCAATAGTCCTTTCTTTAATGTTTATTTATTATTTTAGGTTATATCTCCATCATAGTGTCCTCTTTCCACCCCTCCCCATCCCACCCATCCACACTCTACCCCCTATCCCTTTCATCCCACTCCTCTGGAGTAGAGTGTCCCTACATATCAGTCCCCTACCCCAGTTCAGCAGTCATATGAGGGCCAAGAGCCTCCTCATACACTGTGGGCCTACAAGGCAGCACCACTAGGGCAAAGTGTCTCATTGACAGGTAACAAAGTCTATGTTCATGTTCCCTTTTGTACAATGGTAGTAGTATAGTTATCCTGTACTATATGGGTAAAATCTGATTATCAGTGAATAGATGCCATGTGCATCCTTCTGAGTCTGAGTTAGCTCACTCAGGATGAGATTCTCTAGTTCCATCCATATGAATGCAAATGACATGATTTTGTTGTTTCTTATGGCTGAGTATATTCCATTTTGTAGTTGTATCACAGTTTTTTATTCGTTCCTCAGTTGAGGGACATATAGATTGTTTTCCATTTTCTAGCTATTACAAATAAGGCTGCTATGAACATAGATGAGGAAACGTCCTTGTGGTTTGGTGAGGAATCATTTGAACGTAAACCCAGAAGTGGTATGGCTGGGTCTTGAGGTAGAGCTAGTCCAATTTTTTTAAGATATCTCCAGACTAATTTCCATATTTTTACAAGCTTGCACTCCCACCAGCAACGAGTGTTCCCCTTATTCCACACCCTTGCCAGTATGTGCAGTCATTTGAGTTTTTGATCTTAGCCATACTGACAGGTGTGAGATGGAATCTTAGAGTCATCTTGAGTTGCATTTCTCTGATGATTAAGAATGCTGAGCATTTCTTCAAGTGTCTCTCAGCCATTAAGGATTCCTACTTTGTGAATTCTGTTTAGATTTGTTCCCCATTTTTTGATTGGATTATTTAGTTTCATGGCAATTAATTTCCTGAGTTCTTTGTAAATTTTTGATATTAGCCCTCTGTAAGATGTGGGATTGTTGAAGATTTTTTTTTCCAATATGTAGGTTGCCAATTTGTATGAATAACAGCGTCTTTTGCCTTACAGAAGCTTTTCAGTTTCATGAGGTCCTATTTATTGATTGTTGGTCTTAGAGCCTGAGCGGTTGGTGTTCTGTTCAGGAAATTGCTACCTGTTCCAATGAGTTCGATGGTTTTCCCCAGTTTCTCTTCTATCCTGTTTTAGTGATGTAAATTAGTCAGGAATGGCCAGTGATAAGTTAGGAAATATAACTAAAGTAATTCAAAGCCCATATGCATTGGTTAAAAAAAAATCAGAGCTATATGCATTTCTTATGGTTTTATTAGAGTTTTATGAACCTTTCAATATAATTATGACAATATTCAGAGAGAGTTGTGCTACATATAGAAAGTGCTGAAGTTATTCCTGATAATTCAGAAGTAGCATCATTACTTATACAACTGAAAAAGGTAATTCAAAACAGAAATTATTCATTATATATCACCTGTATTCTCATATGGGATATCCTTGTCCATTGGAACAGGAATTGAAAAGATTGACAAATTATTGATAGGAAATGTGTTAGAAGCCTCAGAATTTCATTTAAAAATCATGTTAATATAAAAGGCTTAAAGAACAACATTTTCATTACTTGGCAATAGGCCTCACAAATTGTAAAATAAAATTATCATACATATTCTTTCTGTAATCAAGTTCCATTACCTACTGCTAGTAGCCCTAAATATACACAAAAAATAAAATTTGGAAGATGGATGTGTTTCACATTACAGAATTTGGGAAACTAAAATTTGTATATCATACCATTGATACACATTCAGTATTTCAATGGGCGTCTCCTTGAGTTCTGAAAAGACTGATTCTGATTACACACTTGTTGGAAATGATAACTATCATGAAGATACCTTTAAAAAATTAAGTGAAATATCTGAACACCAATGATTCTTGGGATGATAGTGAGGGCTTTAAAGTGAGAGGATAGTGCATTAACAAAATTTCAGAATTGTGATACTGGTTTGACTTTGGAAAACTAAAAGTACTATTTTGTTTACTATATTTTATCATTACTCTAATGAATGTATCTGAATGTACTCTATTCTGTCACTTCTGATAATGCTGTGGTTTCTCATTGATAAATCTTAAGAATATTCCACCTAAGCAGTAGTAACGATTTTGTGACACAGGTCCCATGGCCAAGTCACAGAAGTATTTCAGGTAGTTCTAATCTCAGAAACAGAGGTGAGTAAAATTGGTGAAGCTTATTGTACAAAAAAAAGTAAGAAACTAAGTTATAGAATATCAACAGCCTTGAAGAAAACTTTATTTGTAAACAAAAACTGTGTGCTCTTGGGTTCCCTGAAGATACTTTAACTAAGATATATGAAATTAGGATGAAAAGCATATACATCTATTCATTCACACACTGTTACACATGTAACCTTCTACTGTTTCAGATATATACTGCGGTCATATAAACAGGATAATGCAGGGGAATTAAATGCTCTGTGTATTGACTGTGTATTCACTTACCAATCATTGTATACCTTGTAACGTTTCAATAACAGGATGTTTATTATATGACATTTACCATTGCTTTCCTACATCTTCCAAAAAGTGTACACTCAGAAACTGATTCTCACAAAGAGAATATGCATAGCCATATTGAAGATTAAGACACTTCTGTCAAGCTTCTATGCCTCTATCCCCCTCCCCACTCCTTGTTTTGTTTCTGTTGCTGCATTTGAGACAGGGTTTATGTGTGTATCCCTGGCTCCTGGACTCACTTGGTAGACTGAATAGCCATGAACTCACAGGGTGTATGCTTGCATGCCTGGCTGCTTCTATCCATTTCAGATCCCTAAATCTCATACCTATTGGTGCCCTACCATATTCAAAAACTTCTTCAGCTCTTTCACTTCTTCCTTTAACTGCTGTTGGTTTAATGACATTTTTATACATTAGATTCTTTTTTTTTCACTATTTCTTTAAGAGGAATTAAAATTTAAAAAAAATCCCTAAATTACACCATCGAATGTAATTTTGAACTTGTTCATAAAAATTACTTTTAGCAATGTTATAACTATTTTTCCTTGATAATAATAGTTGTCAGATAAAAAATTTCAGGCTTTGTAATAATTTTGATTGAGGTGGCTAGCACCCATAGTACAGATGGTTTTACTGAGATCACACAGTTAAGAATTTGCTCATTGCTTAATATCCTATAAAACCCAAGTTTTTAATCATTTGTCCCTCTTTTACTAGGTACTTACAGAATATATACACAATGTATTTGAGATCTCAGTAATAAAAATAATAACTGGCACCTTAAGAGATTGCCTTCCCATTCCTATCTATATCTCCTTCAGTAAGTCTTTTTGACCTGTGTTTTAAGTGCCCATGAAACCATAATGAAACTTTTAGTGATAACAAAAAGGCTAGTATATCAGTCATTAATCCTGAAGTAGTCCCACACTCTTGAAGGTACAGTTGGGCTGAGACAGTGAGTGATGATGTGAAGTTGTTTTCAAACAATCAAAACATAACTATAATGTTTCTTTTTCCAAAATTAAGCATAGTAGAAGACTAAAAATCTGAATTATAAGTATGGTGGGTATATGCTACAGATGAGAAACATAGGTCAAAAAGAATACTAAGAGTATCTAAAGATTATATATGGTGGTATGACTTTTGTAGGATACAAAAAGTTCAAATGCATATCTTGATTCCTTAAAAATTAAAATTTTCTCTATTATGAGCCATACATTGATCATTTTCTTAATTATCAGGGAATTTTTGCAAGATTACTAGTCCTTTTATTTATTTATTTATTTTATGAGAACTCTATTGTCTACATACCTCAGACAGTATATCCTAAAGTAGATTTACTCTTCTGTTTAGGAATACTTGTTAAGTATTCATTTCATTTTCAAAGGTGATCTAATTTTGATATTTAAATTCATATTCATCAAAATAACAGTACAATAGTTTGCTAATTTGAAAGCCATATCACCCACACTACAAAATGCCCAACAGATAAAACTTAATTCACAACCTTCATTTAGGACAAGGAAATTTTAACATACATTTTACAAAGATAGCCATTCTTAAGACCAATTAGAACAGCTGACCATGGCAGTTCACTGGCCAGTAACCCAGAGTAAAAGGTTTCTTCCCAGTGGACAAATAACCATTGAACTAAGTTAATCAATTTGAACAAGATATTACTATAGGGAAATCCTGAGAAGAAATCAGAGCATAAAAGAAATATTAAGAGCGCTTTACATGTTTATAGAGAAGTTAATGCTTCAAGCTGCCCCAGACACTGAATTGTTTGCTGTTCCTAGCCTCTGTGATTTGTTCAATAAATCTCACCTTTTCAGCAACCATTTAAGTAAATTTGTGCATGTTACACTCAGTTTTCTCAACAAGATATACCAGAATTACAGATTTTTCTCATGCCACTGTCTCACTGTCTCATGTCTCCTCTTTATCAGATGCTAATATTTAGTTCATTAATGGTAAATGATTCCTTAGGAGACTTCTCACTTTTGGTACAAATGAGCTTTTTCATAGACCCAGATAGTACATTTGACTTCAGGTTAAGTTTTCTGTAACTGATTGCACAAGCTTAAATTTATAGAGAGTTGAGTACAGTCATTCTTACAGTAAATTGGAAGTAATAAAGTATACAGATTATATTCTCTCTGCTGAGATATTAAAATAAACCCAATGGTATAAAACTGAAAGCTTATTTAGCCTATTAAAGAGAGATATTCTAGGATCCCATGGGCTCAAACTTGCATATGAATTCTAACTTTCTTTCTTACCACTGTAAATTTCCTGCAGTGGTTTAGTACAGAAAACTGTTTGCCTTATGATCCTCATTTGCAAAGTGGTCATCATAATTTCTGTCTCACATAGTCTAATTTTGATAATTAAATGAGATGCTTTATTATCCAAAGGTTATTATTCAAAGATTTAATGCTTTATTATCCAAAATATGCATTAAGTCTTTTCTTCTAAATCATGAGTGCAAAAACTTCATTTAAAACTTAGAAGATATTTATGGATACCATCACATATGTTCCAGCAGGAATATAATTACTATGAATTATAAGTGATCTATTATGTTTTTATTTTCTTAAATATCTTTATCAGAGAACACAGAGTATTATTTAGGCTGTCTTTTTATAGTTTAATAATATCCATAATCGCTAAATGAATTGGATCTCAAAAATGACTTAATGCCTGTGTTTCGGCTCTGTTGATCTCTTTAAAGGCTAACAAAGAGGCATTAATCATTGGGTTTGCCTTTTTTTTTTTCCTCAGCATTGCGATATTCAGGAGTAGGTACCCAAGTTCTCCATCAACAATATTATCATTGTTTCAAATTTTCTAAAATTCTTTAGACTAAACTAAAACCCAAATTTTCACTATGTTAAATTCTTAGAAATAATTCTGCAAAGATCAATGAATACTCAATTTGCTACTAGTCATGAGGTTTCTATTTCCTGATGACTAATAACTGATTCATCTCTAAAACTTCATCACTAACAAACACTTCCTAGAACCTCTGCTAGTAACATTGTTTTTAGGTAAGATTCCCCTGGAACCAAAAGTCAAATAAAATTCTTTCTTCCACAAATCATACCTGAGTATGGTATTTTATATTAGAAACACAAAAGTAACAAACACCGAGATTGGTATCAGAAAAGGGGATCATTGCCATAAAGAGATTAATCAGATTGATTTTTGGAGAAATATGGAAGACACTGCGTCTTTAAACTAGAAAATCTGTTTAATGCAATATTTAGATTGGTGAGGAAAAGACTGCTAGGGAGCTTAGTGTTTCAGTAATGTCCTATGTTGAAAGATGAAAGTAACTGTCAAAGACATTACTATAAAGGAAAGCCTCTTGCTCTACTTAAAGAATAGAAAAGGTTCTCTTATAGAAAGACCCAAGTCATCTTAGGTTTTCCTTTTGAAACCAAAGAGAGAACATGGCTTTTAACTCCTAGACTTATAAAACTGAAATAATTGTAGTCCAAGAAGACCAGCATCTCTCCCAAGCCGTTGGCTGAATTTGGCCGTGTCATCCATATGGTTTTCGTTCTTATTGGGGACATCAAAGACACAAGACTGAGGGAGTCATGAATTTTTCCTTTGTGGTTCCAGGCTATCATTCGGACCAGCAACATGTGACAGTATTTGCAGACCTGCAAGGAGGCCCTAAGAGAGCATGGAAGCTCTAAAAGTGAAGATTCAGTTAATGTAGAGATCTCAATATGCCAGAAATGTCAGAGTCATAAGGTATCTACTATGGAGAATTATATAGAGAAAGCGTAATCAGCCCATAAAGAGATGTATGGTTTAGGAGTCAAAGTAGGAGGATAGAGAAATTGTCGCCATTTAAAACATAAATCCCAGATACTAGACACAGCTATAAAATTTGCTTATCTGTCTGGATTTTAGTTTTGCCTTGGCCTACTTTACCTCACCTTGGGACATTATAGAGTTACAGACAGCCTTGATTCTAAGAAAATTTGGATTTTGAACAGGATTGAGGATGTTAAAAGCTATGATGAGTTTCGCAGTTGGATTAAATGTATTCTTCAGTATGATATGGTCATGAGTCTATGGAGGTCAAGAGATGAATGGCATAGTTTCAGTGAAAAATGTCTCCATAGGTTCATGTCTTTCAACACTTGGTAGCCAATTAGTGGCACTACTTGAGGAAGGCTATGTAACCTTTAATGGAGTTTTATTGAAGGAAGACTAATACTAGGGTTGATGTTTGAATATTTAAAATATTAAAAGCCTTGTCCATTCCCTCTTTCTTCTCTCTAACTTTCTGTTTCTGTATGAACATGTGATCATCTAGCTTCCTGTTCCTTCCACCATGCCATGCCTTCCCAAATATAACAAACACTATCCCTCTGGAGTAGTGAGACAAAATAAGCCCTATCTCCCTTAAATTATTCATATTAGCATCATTTTTAAAACAGAATACATAGCAACATTTTTTTTAATTTAAGCAGACATTGGTATGTCATTTCTTAGTATGGGAAGCTGCAGGCCCTGTACTTCCTATAAAATCAGATATATTTATCCCTCTCAGGTCTCTGAGGTGGTTGAAGAACAGATAGCTAGAGTCTCATAATTAAATTTTGAGTTGTTTAGGAGTCAAGAGAGTGTTATAGATCTAAGAAGATACTTTTAAAATTGTGTTGTAAGTTAGTATGAATGTTGAGTCAGATATAGAACTTTAAACTCATGGAGATGGTTAGATAGTAGAATGTTAAAGTCAAGTACCAAATACATATGGACTGGACATTGGGAATATACACCAAGCCATATAACCCTCATAACTGTGGCCTAATTACCTCTGTTGTTTTGTATTGTATTTATTATTATAAGAGAAAGAGCCATTTGTTGGACTGAAAGGGGAAACTGTAGGGGGAAGTAAGATATACCTTAAACTTAAAAGAAAAAAAAAAGGGAAGAAGATGGGGGGTTGAGGGTGGGATGGTGGGACTGGAGGGGGAATAGGGAGGGGACTGCGATTGAGATGTAACTTGAAGAAATAAAAAATAAAGGAAAAATTTTAATAAGGCATGCTGCTTTATAAAACCTATAACCTATGTGGGAAAGAAAATAGAATGAACTGAATGAAGATAAGTAACAAAGTATGACCTGCTGACCTAATCTAAGGCAACAGCATTCTCTAACAAAGTTGTGTCTCCTGGCCATAAGAGGGAAAACTTCTGTGTCTCTATCTTTATTGCTGGCTTAGGCACTATCAGGGTAGGCCTAATGGTAAAAATTTGGACTATTTAACTTCCTTTACCATAGGACTGCCCTAAACACAGATATATTTGATATTTAAAAAAATTAATGTGTAGAGATGTGTGGAACGAACTTTAAAGGAAACGCAAATGACATAAAACCAAATGTTTAAGACCAATACACAGAAAAGGAAACCTCAAATACAAAGGCTGTGGAGATTCATTACCTGTCACGAAGTCCATTCCATGGAACTTAGATTTTAAAAGGAACTTTTTGTTGTCATAAAGTATAAGCCAAAACAAGAGTGTAGTGCCCTTTCACACAGAGAGAAATTGAGAAGGAAACAAAAACTTGAATTGAGAAGAAATTTAAACATCATTAAACTAAAAGAATACAATATTATTAAACTTATTTTAAAATAGGAAGAAAGTTAAAAAGAATCAAGGAAGTAACAAAAAATTTTCTTCTTGATGTTATAACTCAAAATAGACAGAAATGACTGTGATATTTCTTTGTGATCTAGTGTCTTGACCTAATCTACGGCAACAGCATTCTCTAACAGAGAGATTATTGTCAAGAAAAAAAGCTCTTGCAAGTTGAAACAAAAGAAAGTGTTAAGGAGTAGAAGAAAGACAGTGGAGAAGAAATAGGAGAAGAGGATAAAGAGTAATCAAAAGAAAAATGAGAGATAGAAGAGGATGTAAGCAAACGTTTTAAAAGAGGCATTAAAATACGCATGCAGAAAACTATATCTTAATTCTAACTTTGGAAAAATGTTACTATGTATACACATTTTTAATGTAAAGATTAAGCATACTTATTTTAAGAAGGTGAGGTAGGTGCATGGGTTTACCAATTTAGTATATGAATATTGCTTCTTTACATCACTTCTAACTTCAAATTCACAAGACCTAACCCTTAAAAGTGATTTTCAAAGCCATTACAGAACATTTCTTCTAAAGCTATTTATAAAGTTGCTTAAACAATGTCTTTATAGGTCTTTAAAATGAAATTTAGTAATTGCATTTTCTTCTAAAAAGGTTGCTAAAAATATTTAGTATAATAATTTCCAAGTGCAGACACTTGAAACAAAAAGGAAGAAACCAATGCTTTTGTCCCCAGACATTTGGTCATCAGCACTCTTGCCATAATCCCCTAACATTCATAATCAAACCTTCAGAAGCTTAAATGATTATTGAGCAATTTATTTAGGATTATGGCTTAATTCATGATTCTACAATGAACATACTATCAACTTTTAAGAGTAAAATCACAAGTAACAGCATAATCTTCTCTACCAAATAGTGTTTGAGCAATTTAAAATACCTAGGATTTGAAAGAATTAATAGATAAGAGGATAGTTTCATTATGTGGTCAAGAGGTCATTTTATAAAAAAAAAAATTTAAATTAAAAAATTAAAAACCTTTTGGGTTTAAGACTCAGGATAAAATGGATTGGCAAGAATTAAAGAAAATGCTGAGAAGGATTGCAAATTACTCACTTGATTTGGGAACTAATTAAAATTGTCTTGAAGCATTGAATATCTTTATCTTTGAACTTTTTGTCTTCTGGACAAAGTCTTTTTTGTTGTTTTCCAAAGAAAATATGCATATAAACCTAAATTATGTTTTACTCACAAAGAAATATCACTTACAGTGTGGGGTAAAGGATAGAATGAGATCTCACTGACTCCTGTTTTCTGTTTTCTCTTGACAGAGCAAACAATTCAAAATAGTGTGAAGGTTGGGAGCCATGGTCTGAAAAAAGCATTCTTCTGAAAATTGCATTTATATCCATTGCTGTCTTATACAGAAACTGCTGTGCAATGAAAGTAGCATGCAGAAATAGCAAAGCCCTGTTTCTGTTCCACAAATATAATGGTGCAGAAAACTTCCCCAGGTTGCTCCAACTGTAGACAGAATGCTGTCCAAAAAGGACAAAACCTGGAAGCAGGTAAGTCATCAGCCTAGCTCTTCCAAGACAGGGTAGGTAAGTCCTTCATAACCCCTGCTCTACAATCAATGTCTGTCAGAGAAACGGGGCCAAATGACTGAAGATGGATGCTGTAATGTATGGAGAGAAAATGGGAACTGTCCAGACAGCCACTGGTATGACATTTCTTAGTTTGGGACGCTGCAGACCCTGTACTTCTTACAAAATCAGATATATTTATCCCTCTCAGGTCTCTGAGGTGATTGAAGAACAGATAGATAAAGTCTCATAATTAAATTTTGAGTTGTTTAGGAGTCAAGAGAGTGTTATAGATCTAAGAAGATACTTTTAAAATTGTGTTGCAATTAGTATGAATGTTGAGTTAGATATAGAACTTTAAACTCATGGAGATGTTTAGATAGTAGAATGTTAAAGTCAGGTACCAAATACATATGGACTGGTCATTGGGAATGTACGCTAAGCCATATAACCCTCATAACTGTGGCCTAATTACCTCTGTTGTACTGTATTGTATTTATTATTATAGGAGAAAGAGCCATTTGTTGGACTGAAAGGAGAAACTGTAGGGGGAAATAAGATATACCTTAAACTTAAAAGAAAAAAAAAAAGGAAGAGGATGGGGGGGTTGAGGGTGAGAGGGTGGGACTGGAGGGGGAATAGGGAGGGGACTGCGATTGAGATGTAACTTGAAGAAATTAAAAATATAGAAAAAAAAAAAAAGAAAACTTCCCCAGGGAATTGAGCTATGACACACTCAAGTTCAGATTACAGCACAACCACATTGTGAATCCTCACTTCTTTCAAAGGTTCATTTCAGAAGTCTGTGTAAATCACTTTCTGTTGTTTGGCCAATCATCATAAAGGAAGAAGTATTTGTCTTCTGTTCCACTTATCAGATTTCAGTCTATTGTCACTTGACTATATCTATGAGTCTGTGACAAGGAAAAACATCATGGCTAAAGGGTGGACAGAGGTAAAAAGTTGGCTATCTCATGGTAAATAGGAAACAAAGAAAGAGAGGAAAAGATCCAAGGACAAGACACTCATCAAAGTCACATGTTTTGACCTAATTCTTCTATCTAGGACTCACCTTACAATGGACTTTTAAGTATTAACTCTTCAATGCATCAATGTATTCATGAGGAAAGTACCCCCCTGACCCAGTCATTTCTCAAAAGAACCACCAGCTAGGAAACAAATCTTCAGCAAATTAATTAAGTGGAGCATACTAGATCCAAACCATAATGCACCAGTGTGAGAATTTTATGTCAGATTTTCTTGGGTAGCTGTTCTCAAAGTTAGTCTTTCTCTGAATCACCAGGAAGGAGTGTTAATGAACATACCAATTGCTCAATCAAAAGGTTTTGAGGAGAAAACACTCACTCTGTGCTGCTGTTATTCTGAAGACAGCATTTTATGACTCCCATAATCAATCTAATACAGTGGGGGCATATACATAAATTACAGAAAATGAATGATGTAAGACCCACAGTTAAATGAAAGTAACAGTTTCTTAATATAATTTATTATTTTAATCCATGAACTAATGATTTAAGTTAAGTGGTAAAATCTAAAAAAATAAGTCAGCAAAGAAGGATATATGGACCAAATAAATTGAATTATTTTACTCAGTATTTAATAAGCATATTTTCTGTGTTACTTGTAGTAAAATCATATGTGAGAGACTATCATCTTGCCCCCTTAATGAAGAATATAGTTGCAAATCTGTCCATTTTGCCTTCTATGAATACTGGCTGTAGTACTCATTTTTTTTTCTAGAAAAGAAAAAAATAAACATTTAACATAGACCATAGAGGCACTTCAAGGGGTCTATATCACTATAAATATCTAATCTGTAGTGATGCATACTTATCTTGAAGAATTATCTGTAAATCATATCTGAGATCTGCCAGTTTCTGCTTTCAAACTGTAGGGATTAAATGTGTGCACCAACACACTTGGTCTTAAACTTTCCTTAGTTACATTTCATTTTTCTGTAATTCCTTTTTACATATTGGAAACTTACCTAAGTACGATCTTTCCCTGAGGTCACCACTCCTTTTATTCCATTTAATATCAGGGTTTTCTTTAATCTGTTTATTCCTTGAACACACAATTTATCACCATTCCACTTCTAACCTTCCTTTTCTCCTAAAATTTTACATTTTGTATTTTTCCTTGCTTAGCATGCTCCTTTTCATTGTAGATCTGCATAAAATAGAATACTAACAACAGTATAAGGACAGTGTCAATACTAGGCTGAATTGAGATTCCCTCTGACAATGGAATTAATCCATAACTTCAATTAAGCCTCAGGCAAGCATTTTTGGACAAAGGCAGAAAACAGCCATGTTCTTCATCAAAATATCACAAGAATGGTCTCTAGGTGACATACTAATATTCTTCTCCTCTGAAACCTCTTTAGCTTGGCCCTCAGAGTTCAAATCTCCCTCAGCACCCCCAAAAAAAGGCCTGTATTTCATGCTTCTTCTAGAATGGCCTATTAATGCCAGCTTAAAAGTGTCTTGTCATTTTTCTAGTCCAAAGTCCCAAAGGGTTCCATATTCCTTCAAACCAAAGTATGCTCATGTATATCTAGCAATACCCTAGTCCTTGGTACCAACTTCTGTCTTAGTTAAGGTTTTATCACTAATAAAATACACCATGACGGCTGCAATTCTTATAAAGGGAAACATTTAACTGGGGCTGGCTTACAGTTTCATAGGTTTAGTCCATTATCATTATGGCAGGAAGCAAGGCAGCAGACAGGCAGACATGATGCTCTAGAAGAAAGTGAGAGTTCTACATTTAGCTTGGTGGTCAACAGGAAGAGAATGAAGATACCCAACTGTCAACTACTTCTGCAGCACTATGTCTGCCTGTATATCATCATGCTTCCCATCACACGGATAATGGACTAACCTTTGAAACAGTAAACTAGTACCTCATTAAGTGCTTTTTAAAATAAGAATTACACTGGGTCGTGGTGCCTCTTTATAGGAATAGAACAGTGATTAAGCCACTAGAAAGGATAGGGTTGTATCTGAAAACCAAATGATAACAATCTAAGGACAGCATGGGAGATATGGTTTAACAGGTAAAGGTGCCTTCAGCCAATCCTGATGTTCTGAGTTCGAATGCTGAGAACCACAGGATGTCATGAGAGAACCAACTCCTGCAAGTTGTTTCTGACCTCCACACATGTACCATGGCATCATTCACCCAGCATGCTTCCCACACAATAAATTAGTAAATGCAATAATTTTTCAAAAAATAAAAACATTTTCCTAAAAATTAAGCAAATGAAATCCTATTTGCAGACAAAATCAGATAATGTACTAAGCTCATCTTTGCATTTGTTAGTTAGTTTTCTAATAATGGAAAATTTTTCTTCATACTTGTATTTAGGAAAGATTCAGTTGATAAATCTTGCTTAAGAACTATGTGCTTGAAGAGCGAAGAAAAGATGATACAATGTTGAGTATGTAGGGAATATAGATAGATCTAGGAGGAGTTGGGAAAGAGAATGAATGTAATCAAAATATCAAAATATATTTTCCAAATTTTTCAAAAGGACTAATTTAAGTTTTATTTTTTAATTTAATGTAAAAACTATGTACTCAGGGAGTGAAGTGACTGTGCACACTGTGATACAGTTTAGTCACTGCTGATGTGTCCATGACCACTGGAAATTGTATGAGACACTCTACTGAATACTTTATTCCCTAACTAAGTAATTGTTTTCTGTACCTTGATCTCCTATTTTCTTGCATATTCCACTATAGTTCTTTAAGATTAGTAAATTTATTTCCCATTATTACAATAAAACTATGGTCCCTCTTAGCTTCATCATCCAGCATCAGCAGGAAATTGGAGAAGAATCTATAATCATTACAGAAAGAATATATAGATTTGTAAAAGTCATGATTAATTCTAAGTAACCTGGGAAAAAAAGGGCCAGCAAATCTTTGTTCTCAGTAACTTCATTCTAAGAATGATCCTATATATTGTGAGATTTTGAGGATTTTGTGTGGTGTGTTCCTATACCGGTAATTTGCATTAATGGATACTCAAGAAACCAATTTACACAGCTCACTGATGTAAGTTATAACAAAGTCTCAAGACACATGAGGACATATTCTCTGTAAGCTTTTGAAAACGTGCTGACACATTTTAGGAATGCATCTGTTTTTGCTTGCAAAAATTCACATTTATGTGTGCAACATGAAAAAATGAATGCACAAACAGGTGGTTTTAAATACCCAAGCAGAATTTAAATTGAGACACTAACAAATTTATTGAAGTCTGTTAAAAGTATTTCCAGATCTGGTCATTAAACAATGACAAATGTCTTAGTACAATGGCATTTGTTTCCTCTTCTTCTTTTTGAATTATTATTGACTAGAAAAGGCTTTTATGATTCTTCTTCAACTTTACAGATGATCAGTGAGAAATTGAATAAGTTGTATTATCTTCTTTACATGTTAATGTCAAATATTGAATAAAGTAAATTATATTTTAATTCCAAAATCTTTTAAGAAAATATATAAAACTATAGGATGTAATATAAGATCGCAAGATCTTTAATCACATTCATATGCACACTGAACATGCAGACATGTATGATAATTGTTTTTCTGCAAGAGATCCAATGTTCTTTTCATCAGTAAACATCACAAAAGTTCATAATGGTTTCCATGTCAGCTCACATTGTTACAAAAATAGTTTTTTTAATACATATTTTAATATTTTTTAAAGTAAGTAATAAGACCATGAAGAAAACCTTATGTCACAAATAGGAATATGCATTTTTGGACATAAAACCAATCAGTATAGATGTCATTAGAAAAATATAGCTTGAACTATATTCTGGAAATTGTGTATCTATAGAGATAATCTAAAAAAACAAGAGAGCTTTAATAATTAAGAGCCATTTGTTGGACTGAAAGGGGAAACTGTACGGGGAAAATAAGATATACCTTAAACTTAAAAAAAAAAGGGGGAAGAGGATGGGGGGTTGAGGGTGGGAGGGTGGAACTGGAGGAGGAATAGGGAGGGGACTGCAATTGAGATGTAACTTGAAGAAATAAAAAATAAAGGAAAAAATAAAATATAGAAAAGAATAAAGATATAATATATAATATTTAAAACAAAATACTTGTAAAGACCTGAGGAAATATTGGGAGAATCCAGCTATCTCTTAAAGTTCCTGACTTGAGTTGTTTTAGAAATGGTAATGGCACAGTCGAAGACAACTTGATAGTTCTGAACTTGAGCTTTGTTTTAGATGAGCACAGTTTTGACTATGGGACCTTTCAGTGAATGCACTTAGAGGCAATCGAACATGTGAGGCTAACAGAGGCTTATCATTGTGTATTAGAACTCTCAAATGGAATTGCATACTTGAAAGTTTCTTTCAGCTTCACACACTCTACTTCCCACCATATTAATTGAACTGAAAGACACACTGACACAAATTGAATTCAAAACATTTTCTGTGTTTTAATAAACACTTTACACTTAGATTTTCTGACAGAGGTGGTGTTGAAGTCACATTTGAAACTGTCATTATAAAAAAGGGACAAGACCTATATTTGATAGAAATCAGATTATATGTTGTAAAAGAACCAATCTGATGGAGACAAAGAAGAAATAAATAAAGGTAAAAAGAAAATTGTCACTTGTTTTATTTCAAATATGGATCCAAAACTTCCAGTTCTTGTATTTGTGTTAAATTGGGGTGAGTCCTGTAGAAGGCAAAAAAGCTGTGAGGAATCATAAAAGAAGAGGAAATTCAGTTGGCCAGGAGGCAGCAGAAAATGCAACATGAAAATAAAATTGGTTACTGGAATGGAAATATTTAAAAGGGTATGGGCAGGGAAAGAGGAAGAAAAAGTAACTAAAACTAAGGCGAAGGATGCTTGTAAGTTAGTTACACACTATATAAAATGTTTGGATGGTGGTACAAAAAAAAAAAAAGAAAAAGAAAAAAGGGATGAATGATACCATACTGGAAGCTCTAAGTTATTAAATAAAAAAATCTAAGTGTCAGGGGAGGAATACTATCTTAATTTCATTTTTATTTTTGTGGTAGAGATTATGACCGAAGGCACTTGAGGAGGAAACGATTTATTTTGGCTTGTATATTGCACGTTACAGTCCTTTGAAGGAAGCCAAGGCAGGAGGTCAAGGTAGAAACCTGAAGGCAGAAACTGAAGCAGGTATCATGAAGAAATGTTGCTTACTGACTTGCACTTTACGGTGCTCTAACTTCTTTGTCTTAAAATTCAGGAACACTTGCCTAGGGATGGTATTGCCCCATTGGCCTGGGTCGTTCCACATGAATAATTAATCAATACAAATACCATACAGACATATTCACAGGTCAGTCTTATGGGAAAATGTTCTCAGTTGAGAGTCCCTCTTTTCAAATGACTCTAGCTTGTATCAAGTTGACATAAAACCAACCACAAATATCTTCTGAAACATTATTAGCCAGAGATGCTCTACAATAACAAAAACCAAAATAACAACAACAACAACAAAACCAAAACAAACAAAAAATACTGGACTGGGATCACAGCTTTTAGGTACCCACAAGAATGAAATAGTACAAACCTATTGCTAAAGTCATCTCACACTTTGTTTACAGGTTGTAGAAAAATTAAGCTCAAACTAAGCTGGAAGCTTCCTCCCTACTGCTGAGGTTTGATAGCACTGGAAGTTGTTAGGCAGGCTAATGATAGGGAAAATGAAACAATAGGTTTTCTCAGCTGTGGGCCCTGTAGAATCCATGACTTTTCTACCATGAAATATTTGCTCACTAGTGCAATAGTTGTGTACAACTGTTATGAAAATAAATAATTGATTTACAATTGGATCTGAGACCTTTACATGCCTGGTATTGGAAACCGAATCATAAGCTCATGGTGAGGATATCAGCATCCTAAGGGTGGATGCTACTATTACCGTTTTATTAAATAGATTTGTTTTGCTTGTCAAATGTCTTATAAATATTTATGTTTGTGCCTATAAACTATTTCTGCTTTCAGGCTTAGTCAGACAGAGTAGACTATACTTAATGTGGAAACTGATAAGGATTCAACATGATGGGAATAAGCGATTGTTGAGTACTTATCTCTTAATGGGACATCTTTATCACAGCAAGCCTTGGAAGACATCCCATAAAAGAGATATAAAGACCATAATAGCCAGGAGATAGTGCATAGTGGTATGGAATGCTATGTTCTGGACGTGGCATGGCTATTACTTTGAACCCACGGCAGCTGGAATTACCTACATAAAACCTGCACAAGACTGACCCATCAACATCTGTTAAAGTGTGGAGCTCGTGGAAGTTGGTGGTTATAGGAGTAGGGGCAACATTTTCTCTGTTCTATTGCCATTGTTAAATTGGCAATGCTCCAGTAAGTAAAATCTCACCCATACTAATGCAAACAACTTCAATCTAAGTCTATGGGTCTCACACACAAAAAAAGATATCGTAGTTGACAAAAGACCAATGAGGAAGTTGAAGAGGTTCAGTAGAAAGGACAGGGGAAAACAGAAGGTAATGCAGATTGAATATGAACAAAATATATTATGTACATATATAATACGAAAAAGTTAACTAATTTAAAAATAGAAGTTAAGGGTGGAGAGTTGGATCAGTTGTAAATAGGTCATAAATCCAAGCTTGACAACTTGAAGTCAATCCTTAGAACACATAATGGAGAAGATAACTGAGTTCAGACCTCTGCATACATGTGATGACATTTTCACTTGTACATATATAAACAATTATAATAATAAACTCAATTAGAAATTTTTAAAAGATAATAAGAACAGAGTAAATGCTTCATATACACTGGCTTTATGAAATAACTAAAATATTCCAAATGATAAAAAAAGTTAGGTCAAAGAGTTAACTGGAGCAGGTTGACTGGGTATAAAAAGAGTAAGGATTTTGCTTTCATAAGGTAGTTTAAAGAGTAATTTATCAGAGTTTCTCCTTTTGTCTAGAAAGAGTTGTGAGTGCATGTGTGTTCATGCACACATATGAGTACATGCAGTGCAAAAATAAAAGAAGAAACAGAGGTCAAGGATATACTGTTTAACATAGAAATATCTTCTCGCACTGTGTCTTATGGGGTGATAGTAAAAACAGTAAGTTGAAATAAGAGAGTAATATCCACAAGCCCAGTCAGATAGAAATGACTAAAGTTCTCTCTACTGTGGTGGTGGCCTATGCAAATGTTTACTAAAAGTAAAATTTGGCTCTTGAAGAAATTCATTTTCCTCAAGTCTTTTACACTTGGTGTCTATACATTTAAAAAACAGATGATACAATACTAATTTTGATCAAACTACAAGAAAGAATAATAACATAACACCTAACTAAACTTTTTAAACTTGACTATACTTTTGGCATGCTTACTGAGATTTCTCTAGGTCTCCAGAAGTTGAATGTAAATGCAAACTACACTGGCTATTATTTATAGATTTATAACTTAATTTTATTACATCTTTATTTTTTTAAATCAAATACTTATGGATATATTTAGTTCTTGAAAAAGTGTTCTATTTCTCATGGCACCTGCCATTTGGTAGACTTGATTTACATAATATCATTTGGATGTATTCATATATATTCATGGCACAGTAGACTGAACAGACAATGAAAAGGATCTGAATTGCCTTTCACTGAGAAGCTCCTATCCATGTGAATGTCAGAGTGAATGAAGGCTTGCGAACCATATTAAGAGCCTGACCATCGAGAAGCAATATGGGTCACACCCTTAGCACACATACGAGGACTAATAGCTGTTTCCAAATTGCACATTTAATGCTAATTTATACAAAAAGGGGAAGGTTTCATATCCACAGAGTTATTTTCAGGAAGACTTAGTCACAAAAAAATTACAAGAATGTATCCATTTTCAAATTTTTGTGGTTATTTTACATTTCATGTACATATGTCTTGCCTCCCATCTAACTTTTAAAATCTGTAATGTCAGTCGATATATTTTTGAAATAAGGTGTTTGAAAGCCCTTTGAGGGCCCTTAGTCATTCCTGTATCTGTTTACTAATTGCATAAGCAAGGGTGCATCCTCAGACATCCTTGCTGCACAGAGGGAATGGAGACAGCACATATTATTTTAAATGTTATTTCTTTCTTGCTAGATCTTTATTTTTACCTTCATTTCAACTTAATGAAAAAACACAGCCTTCTGAATAATGCTGCATATTTGGCAATTTCACTCTTTCTAAAGGTAAAAACATATTAAATAAACTAAGACATGCTGTAACATTTTGGTTTTCTAAATTTAGTGGAGTGACAGCTCAGAACTCTAAAGGTATGAGGATATATTTGTGGAAATTACTGACAGTTCTGCTTACAGCTTTTGTTTGAATCTTTGTACAAGTTTTAGACTGTACAAAAACCTGAGAATTGTCTTCTTTTTAGCAATGTGTCTGGGAAGCATCACAGCTGTTCATTAACATATGAATCTAGCAGAGTTTCAAAATTCCACCATCATTGTTGTCTTCCAGCATACTCTGTGTTGTGAACGGAAGTGAGCTGCTATCTTATTTATCTGAAGATTGTAGTGTGATAAGGGAAGTCTCAGGATTAGTCATACAAGTCTTGTGTACCCCAAAAGCTTCCAACTCTGCTGTGTCTTTCATCAAGAGAAGTTAAAAATTTTTAACTTACTTAGATGACTTGACAAATTGAACATTTTAATGAAGACAGTTGTATAATCTCTGAGAACGTGTACTGAAGATAATAACAGCATAATCTAAGACCTATCAGATATCAGAGCAAACTGATTCAATGAAAGTTGCTAAAATGTACCCATGCTTACTTAAACACTTAAAAATATTAAGAGTTCAAATAGTCTAGGACAAACTAAGATCAGAACTTAAAGAAATGTAAATATTTAGCAGCTTAGAATTCTCCACTGAATGAATGGATTGAATATGGTAATATACTCTGAGAAATATGATAAACCTCACCAAAACTGTATATAAGAGTGGATTTGTTAATATAAAGAGAATTAAGCAAATGATAACATATGCATATACCATCAGTTTATTTATGCAGAAAAGTAATATTATGACAAAGCAGTAAAGACCCTGAGAAAACCAGGTTTAACAGAGAGGTAAATGAAAGTTCAAAAATGTAATATAACATCTATCCTAGGACTAGATTTGATTTCAAAGAGACATTAGAGGTAAAAAAGAAGAAAAAATGATAAAAAGCAATTTATTTCCCATTAAATACATTTGTACATTCAATGTGTACTTCCTCCAGCAATCTGAAATGTACAGCTTTTGTTTTATAATCCATTAACCTCTTACTAGTATTGTAAAATCTTTTTAATACTCTCCTCTGAAGACATCACATCCCTTTCAGTGTAGAGGAGGTTATTATTTCTCCAGAGTAAAAAAACAAATTCATTAGTCTGAATACATTACTCTTAATTTAACTATTTTCTCACTTGGATTTCCAGTAGGCCTTTCAAACTTGATATTCTCCTGATCTAATGACTATCAAACTGGTCAGTTGCAGATGCTTGTAGTAATTTTGAAGTGACAAATAACCAATCCTCAGAAATTTGACAATCTAGTTATTGTAGTTTTGTAATTGAATATCGGCTATGGTGTGGTGTTTATATCACAGACACTGGCAAACAAGGCAGAACTCGAACTTCAGAGCCATAGGCTTCATAGCTGATGAAACATAGTCATTTCAAATGCCTATGTTCCTATCCTAACTCTATGGCTGGTAGCATTCACCTGTCTCTGTAAACTTTTTTCCTATGAATCTCAACTATAAATGTTCATCTTCCCTCAGCACTCTATTGGGGTTCCTTTTTCTTTTTGATGTCACTGTCAACATCAGTAACATATGAACTCATCTAAGGCTTCTCTCACTCCTGATAGATTGATTCTGTCTTGTCAATCATAATATATCTGCCAGTCTTCTAAAATTACCATTACCTGAAGACTTAAGATAAATCATGTGTTGAAATTCCAATATTGTGAGACCAGATTCTTTTAATCTTCCAGATTCATTTTTTTTCTTTTAGTTCGTTTTGCTGATATAATGAGACAAGATTCACTCAAGGAAATTATAGGCATTATTCAGTGTTACCAGGAATACTCTTAAGTCCCTTAGACTAAATTGTAACATTTTCCTATTTGTCTTTATTAAATGTAGACTTAGTGGCATAAGGTAAGTGGAAAGACCAAATAGCTTTGGATTGTTTTCTCTTAATATTTAAATGCTGAGTTGATCAGGAAGTGAATTTCACAAACAGTAATCAAAGATGCATTTCTTATTTTATTCTAAGGTGTCTGACTAAGCAGTTAATTAAATTATTTCAGTTGTATTTTATTTATTTTTAAATAAATATTAGCCCTGCTGTTTATATCAGGAAGTGAGGGAAATACTTAGAGCACCACCAAGTGCTTTGTCCAAGTGGATTCTATTGTGTGTGGTGATAGAGAACATTGTCAATTGGAGGGGGAAAAAGCATAGTGCAAAGTGCAATAAAGAATAGTTATTCTGTATGACCAGGTCGATAGGTCTGGCAAAATGTTCTACTGAAATAATCTTCACAATTACCTATACTAAAATATATCACACAAGGTTGCAATCTGTAAACATCACTTGGCAAAGGTCTCCTATTACTATAGGAGTGTGCTGTGATATCCTTCATAGTTGCCAAGAACTAAGAGTACTAAAATTCTTTTTAGGTATTCTATCATTATTATTCCTTCTCTTATTTGGTGATAATTATCCTCAGTTTTGCAAATGTGAAAAGCAAAGCACTCATTTTTCTTTAAAAATTGTAATAGTTTTAAACTGTTAAATACCCAATTACCATTAAATTACTTCATTTATCTATTTTATTGTGTAATGTATCTATTGAATTTTATTCAGTTCTGAAAAAATATTATTTTAAAAGTTTTCCAACCAAGCTGAAGGTATACTGTTTAAAAGTAGGATGTTTGCCAAGCTAGCATGAAGTCCCAACTTCATTCTTCAGTACTACTCCTGAATAGAAAGCTACAATTGAAGAAATCAAAGCTCAACCTGAGTTATTTGGTGGTATTTTAATGTACCATACTTATTAGTGTGGTTATTTCTCTAAGCATATTTTTATTTCTAACTCGTGGCATTCTACACTACAACTGCTAAGTCAAAGTCACCTGTCTTATCAAGGAGATGTGGCAGTTAAATAACGAGCTGGATAAATTAAGTTCTTATGCTGACTGTTATATCCCAAAGACTAAATAGAGTTGTGAAATAGTTTTCAAATCATTCTGGTCATTTAAATGTACCTCTGTCAATAGCTCTCATTTTATTTTCTCTTTACATTTTAATATGTGCATCTGTTTGTGTGATATGCATGTGTGTTTATATATGTTTACATGTGAGTGGGAACATGTGCATGCAAAGGCCCAACTTTGATCTCTGGAATCATCCTCTATGACTCTATTAACTTAGTCTAATGAAGCAGAATGTCTCAGTCAAGCCATGAGCTAGCAGAAACCATAGTTCTACCTAGTCATTTTTTGTTTAACTTTGCTTTCTGAGGTTGAAAATATAACTTCTTTGCCACCTTCTTCACTTAGCTGTTCCTGCAGATCACTCTGTTCCTCATGATTGCAATCACTGAAGAAGTAAACTACTTTCTCAGCTTTTTATTATATGAGAGAAAGAGAGAGAGAGCATGAGAGTGAAAGAGAGAGCAAGGGAATGAGAATTCTTATGAGGGAATAGCAATGCGCTCTGTAGAAGAGCCCTTGCTTTGGTTAAAACCTGGAGGCAGTGGTCGTTTGATGTCATGAAATGATCCTGGTTGTCTTGCTCTATCCTCCTCCAACCTTGTCAACTGGAGCCATATCCCAAAGATAAAAGGATTTGAGTCGGCAAACCTGTATGATTCAAATGTTTTTGAAAAATGAGTTGAATAGTTTCATATTTCAAGAACAAAAGCAGCTCATGAACATCACTGAAGTATAGAGACATAAAGGTTGCAGTGTGATTGCCAGCTTGTACAGTTGGCAACTTGGAAGAAAGGACATTGCACTCTCAGTCTAGACTTGAAGTTAAGAGAGCCTTTGTGGATGGAGACATATTAGATCTCTGAATATAGGTGGGAATATAGGTGTTGATGATTACTTTTATTTGAGAGTCACTTTTAGATGATTGATAGAAGGAAGATATTATATCTCATACTGAGTTGGGTTTTTGAATAAAAGATCATATTTCTTATTAATTTAGTTTGGTGAGCAAGATTCATGTCCAATACACAAAGAAAGTAACTATGAATTAAGGTATTCTAATATATTGAAGATTCACAATCTACTGTTTTTCTATTAAGTGATAAGGAGACTTAAACAATAACATACAGATAAAATAAAATATTTTATTAATGCTGGATATAATATATAAATAAAAATAAAGTACACAAACAAAAAATACAGTTGGTGGCTCCAGTGTTCAAATAAGAGGAAAACATCAGGAGTTATAGTATGTTTAAGGGGTCATAGACATATTATCCTGTATTCAAAACTTGTATTAGGTTAACATAGACTCATTCAGCATTCAATACTGAAGAAGCTAAGTGTAATAGAGAGACAATTTGACAAACTCAAGTAAGTTACTGATCACAATGGGCTATTTTTTTGTGCCCATCAATGTTTCCTTCCACACGTTTACACTTCAGTTTATGAAGAAGTTCCCAGAGCTCCCACAAACATGAAGCCTATTCAGGGTTGCAAGTTTAGAAAACAGGACCAAATTATTGAGTTACCAAAGAATTAAAAACTAATAAGTGAATAAAAATCACCCTGGTTTCAATTACTTTCATGAATCTTGGTGGTATTCATGTAGTTTCTGATTTATTAATCACTTCTGGGATCTTCATCTTTTCAACTCATGTGAGAAACAATGAAGCAAGAACATATTTTTCTTCCCTTTTACCTGGTTGTAAATCACTGTTTTAATTAATGTCATTAAATGTATATCTTAAAAAACAAAGTGATATGCCCAGATATCCCTGTCATGTTATTACATTACATTACATTACATTCTAAGAAAATATGGTTTGGGGAAACACAATTTTATAAAAGTGTGTGTGTGTGTGTGTGTGTGTGTGTGTGTGTGAGCGTGCGTGGGTATGTGTGCAGTAATAGAGCTTAATGTGAAACCTTGTTATCATATGTGGCCTTTCTTACATGAAAAGAAACAATATGTCTGTTTTTGTTGTTTATTAGTGTCATGATCTCTGGCTAATGTAAGTCTCTAGCTACACTGTGGATTCTATTTTTGTAGAAGGAAATGTCTTTCTCAGTGATGCTGAATGAAAAGTTGGCATCTGTCTTCTGAACAGGCTTTATCCCCGCTTCAATGGCTAGTTTCTGAAACTGCTGATGACTAGAAGTGATTCTTTACAACTCCCTAAATAAAGACATCAGTCTATCAGAAAAAAAAAAGAAAGAAAGAAAGAAAAAAGAAAATGGTGCATACGTTGGAACAGGCAGCTGTCTTTAAGAGCAAGCACGCGGCTTGGGTGGGAGAGCATTTCCCGAACGGTCTAAAGCTGCTAAGTGTTATTATTGAGCACATGTCAATGTGATGTGCTCTTACAATTTAAATGCTGCTTCAAGCAAAAATGATTTTTAATTTTTCTCTACTTTTAAAAGTATGCTATATTAACCTAAGTATATACATTTTTTCTGTGCAAAGGAATCTTACCCTACCATCAAAGGTAATTAAAGTAGGAAAGAGAACTTCAAAGCCAAAATGAGAGCTGAATCCAAAAATGATCAGCTTGACTGAGGTTGAAAGCAAAAGCATTATTCAGAGTGTCTTAGAGATATGCAAATTTATAGCAAAGATGTGCACAGACTTTGCCCTGCATCCTGCCCTGATCTGCTGCAGTTAAACTTTATGTGACACTGTGTACATTAGAATCTAATACAAAGTACAATGTGATAAGCTAATCAAAATAAAAAACATAATTTATATTTTTTACATAACTTTATGTTCTCTTTTGTCATCTCTCTGTCTCCCAAAGCTGCTATTTGAAGACATTTCTAGAGTCCTTTTCCTCCTCCAGAGGTTAAAGGTCCAGAAAATCGTACCTCTAAATGAATCTTCTCATTTCTGTCTTACAAGGTATTTTTAATAACACAATCATGTTGTGCTGGAAAACATTCTGGATTTATTATATAGAAAGTTTTGTTTATGCTGTTTTCATCTGCAATTTCTTTTTTCTCATCTGGATTTCCTGAAACAGATCTTCAACAAATGTTGTTGGTGGTATATGTTCTTTCTGACATTCATTCTCATTTTGTGATTGGGGATGAGGAGTCTTCACATATCTGTGTTAAGCAACACTCACGGTGAGGGTTGCTGTGTTGTTTATTTTTGAAACAGGTTTTTCTGTATAACTTTGGCCTGCAATTTGTTCCGTAGATAAGATGGGCATGAACTAACAGTGATCTTCCCCTTTCTTCCCCCGACTGCTAGAATTAAAGGTTTATGCCATCACTTCTAGGTTAGCTAAATGTTTTAACAGTATTTTTGAGTGTGTTTTGGCTGGAGGCGCTTACCATTCTGCAGGAAGTATGGCTCAATATCAGTGGTGAGAATGGTCTTTCCTATGTCTGTTTGTTTTCTCTGTGGAAAATACTATTTCTCCTGTTATGAAATGTACAGATGTTTATTCAGATCTGGAACGTGCAGAAAAATTGAATAAGAGGAAAGTAGAAGTCTGATCCTTGGTTTGCATTATAGGTATTATCAATATCTGTACTCAGTGTGTATATTTTTATATATCATATGTTACATTCACACATATACTCATTTAATATACATGGCAAGGATGTAGGATGAAGGATGTAGATTTATAATGCCTGTGCCTATTAACTTGGGTAGTGATTTTCAAAAGTTCTCCTTTTTCCTTATACAATATAACTAGACTACTAGAAGTCTTCTGTTAGTTTTATATGAAGTGTAACAATTTAGAGCCATCTCTAGCTACTTATAAGTGTTTTAGAATACAACTTCACACCAGACTTGATTGGAGAATTTAGTATATTTAATACACTACTCAGTAAGTAAAATTTTTATATTCTGAAGCCATCAGATCATTTTTGTCATTCTAATTTTTACATCATTGTGTCACTCTGATACAATGAACCAATGGGAAATGTGAGGTAAATACATGGCCACTGATGGTAGACTTTCAATGATTAAATTTAAAATAAATCACCACATTTTAAGAAAGCAAAGAATAGGGAGAATTTCTTGTTCCAAACTCAAGTACTTTAAACCGGAGTTGATTTTCTTTTGTATTGCCCTCCCCCAGAATACAATTTCTAGTTGTAACTAGCCATGTATACAACATTTTACCAAATTCCTTCCTATTGAAGAAGTTGGATAAGTATCACATCAAAGGACATGGATGCTGACTGGTTGCTTCTGTGGATCTCTATGTGCTGCTATTGTCCCCTCCAGATCTTTCTTGACCTCAAGAGGCTTACAGAGTCTGAAACATTAACAAAAAGCAAACAAACAAAAAAGAAGAAGAATAAAAAATCTTAGATTAGACCTAGATATCCCTATACAAGTATAGATGACAGACAACTTGGTCTTCACACAGATACCTTAGTAAGTGGGCTGGGGGTGGGGAACAATCTCCGTCATGGACTCTGTTGCCTGTTAGTGGGACACTTTTCCCTAGCTGAGCTACCATATAGAGACCCAGAGCAAGAGGAAGCTCTTATCCTTCATGTGACTGATGAACTGAGGGGGTTTGTTATGTGCCCCCCCCTCAAATGAGGAGAAAGATAGAAAGGAGAAGGTGAAGAGAGTAGGATGATGGAACCGGGAAGGGAGTAGGGAGTAGGCTGTGATGGAGATATAACTTGATTTAATACATAACTGTTAAAAAAAATAACATGGTTGCTATGTGCATTTGGCCAGTCAACTATTGTTCAGCATAATTAGAAATTTGTGGAGTAAGAGAATTTACTACTAAAATGGACCTTTGCATTGAAAACAACGAAACTATACTTACATACTTTAGGATAACTTTTTGTTTGTTTGTTTGGATTTTTTTTCTTTATTTTTTATTTCTTCAAGTTACATCTCAATTGCAGTCCCCTCCCTATTCCCCCCTCCAGTCCCACCATCCCACCCTCAACCCCCCATCCCCTTCCCTTTTTTTTTTAAGTTTAAGGTATATCTTATTTCCCCCTACAGTTTCCCCTTTCTGTCCAACAAATGGATCTTTCTCTTATAATAATAAATACAATACAAAACAACAGAGGTAATTAGGCCACAGTTATGAGGGTTATATGGCTTAGCGTACATTCCCAATGACCAGTCCATATGTATTTGGCACCTGACTTTAACATTCTACTATCTAACCATCTCCATGAGTTTAAAGTTCTATATCTGACTCAACATTCATACTAACTTGCAACACAATTTTAAAAGTATCTTCTTAGATCTATAACACTCTCTTGACTACTAAACAACTCAAAATTTAATTATGAGATTCTAGCTATCTGTTCTTCAACCACCTCAGAGACCTGAGAGGGATAAATATATCTGATTTTATAGGAAGTACAGGGCCTGCAGCTTCCAAAACTAAGAAATGACATACCAGTGGCTGCCTGGACAGTTCCCATTTTCTCTCCATACATTACAGCATCTATCTTCAGTCATTTGGCCCCTTTTCTCTGACAGACATTGCTTGTACAGCAGGGGTTATGAAGGACTTGCCTACCCTGTCTTGGCAGAGCTAGGCTGTTGACTTACCTGCTTCCAGGTTTTGTCCTTTTTGGACAGCATTCTGTCTACAGTTGGAGCAAGGGGCTTTTCCTACCAAGAGATAGGCTTGCTACTAATTCAATCATCTCCCACTGGAGATTCTTCGATGCTCATCTTCTACTTCAAGGAGAATTGGGAGCTCTGTAAGGAGTTGATATGTCTTGATATAAAAAAATCTAAAGTTACGAAAACATCTTTGAATGCCATATTCTGCAGATCTCTTGAGGTTTTTGAAGAGGCCCTATCTATCTCTTATATTAGGGTAAGCAGTTGTTGCTTGTCTCTTAGCAGCTTTATTTCTGATTAGCTTAGAAAATAACTATAATAGGCTGTCATAGTACCTAACAAAATGACCGGCTTGCATAACTATTAGTTTGCATTTCTTAATTATCCTAAACAGTTTATGACAATTAGTAGTAAAAGGCCGAAACATCACGTTTCATTTTTTTCTTTACCTCCTAATCCTTCCATCCCATTTCTCTTGGGTGGGGTGTCCTTATATAACAGTCCCTCATCTCAGTTGAGGGGTCGTATGAGGGCCAAGAGCCTCCTCATTCATTGGGCGTCTACGAGGCAGTACCAGCAGTGAAAAGTGTCTCATTGCCCGGGAGAGAGAACTAAAAAACAAATAAAAAAATAAGCAGACAAACAGATAAAAAAGAATAAAAAATAGAAAAAAATAATTAAAAAAATAAAAAGTCTATGTACAAGTTCCCTTTGGTGTGTTAGTTGTAGTATCAATACCTTCTACTATATAGCTAAAATCCTACTATAAGTGAATAGATGCCATATGCATCCTTCTGAGTCTGGGTTAGCTCACTCAGGATGAGCTTTTCTAGTTCCATCCATTTGGCTGCAAATTGCATAATTTCATTGTTCCTGATAGCTGAATAATCATAAGGAAGTTTCCTCATCTATGTTCATAGCAGCCTTATTTGTAATAGCTAGAAACTGGAAACAACCCAGATGTCCTTCAACCGAAGAATGGGTTAAAAATCTGTGGTACATCTACACAATAGGATAACTTTTCAGTAGCTAAAGTCTCTAGGAAAGTATTTTCTATTCTTGTCTGTTCCTAAATCTCACCTATATAATCTATTGGCTAAATATGAAGATTAATGTGCCTTGTTTTTTTTTTACTGTCTAAAGAATACACTCCTGGAGATTATAGTTTTTGAAAATTTTCTATAATCAAAAATCTTAACACATTTGGAAATAATTGACTCCAATTCATGTGATTGGAAACATGGAGTATTAATGTTCTTATTTTTGTACTTATTTATATATGTGCTGGCATCAAGTTTTTTCATTTGCCATAACAAATAAACACATCTTTTATAAGCAGTATGAATATTTATGGTTAAAGGAAATTAGAGAAGAACCAAGCACGATGTAACAAAGAAATTTACAAAAGTCTATACTTTGTACAAGAAACTAAAAACAAATTCTACTTATTAAGCCTCCAAAGCTCCTGATGTAAGTATGACAATATTGTAACACACTAGTGAACACTGTAAAAGAAGTGATTTTAAGGATCACTTTATATTATTAAAAATGAGAAATATTTTTGTATTGACAAATATATTAATATAATAAAAATAAACAGTAAATAATGAGAAGATGAAGTGTAATAAAACAGAATTATTTATTCACTCCCCAGCATAATAATTTAAACTGTTAGTAAAATCCATACTGGTGGCTTAGATAGCTAATAGAGTATGACATTTTGTCTATTTAAAAAAATTGTTTTTATTAACTTCATAATTAATAATATTATTCCCATATAAACATGGTTATCTATTAAATATTTTAGTGGCAACTTTGAGTATGTGTATTACAAATTTGAACACAAACATCACATAGTCAATTTTCTTCCCACTTCTTTTGACCTATATACTGTCATTCATCAAATTGAATAGAGAATTTAACTCCATTTTTTAGTTTGTCCTGAGATTTAAATAGTAGAGCAGCTATTTGTGAGTTGCATATGGGTGCTGGAAATCAAATCTGGCTCCTTTATTAATGTATTCTGTGCTGGTAACTTTTGAACCATATTTGCAACCCCAACTCTTATCAGTTTTTAAAAATCTGAAAGTTTGCTATGATTGATCATCATTGTCAGTTACAAACTTTTGTAATTATTTTGTTAAATTAGCTTTTATAGCTTTATTATAAAATAGCATAGTTTCTTGGAGGTCCTTTTCCATTCATTAGTGTATTTGTTATTTTACCTCTCAATCACTTATCTTTAGTCAAATATAAAGTATCTAACCTTGCCTATTGTGTTATAGGCTAATACTGAAAGTTCCTTCTGGGTTTTTTTCCCCCCTCTTAATTTTTTGCTTCTCTGCATTGCACAGTGCAAAGAAATTTGCATTGGCTTGCTACTGTAGTTGCTATGAACTAATCAGTGCATTTGACTCTCCTGGAGAAATTTACATTTAAGTAAAATCCATTCATGCTTTTTAACATATTAATATATTTGTAATTCAATTTGTTGTATGGTCTTAAATTTTAAGTTTGCTTTTATTATTTTATTAGTCTTGTCCTTGACGTCCCCTCCCCCATGGATGTGGATTGAAGATAGCCCTTAAGTCCATCATTTTGTCCTCTCATTCTCTGAACTTGACTTATTATTTCCTGAACGTTCTTCAGCTTACATTAGAATACAAGAAAACATTTTAAAATTAGCTTCTAGATATGTATTTGTAACTAAACTATTTTCAGTATGAACAATAAAATTATAAAGTACTTATTAGTATCTACTAAAGAATATTGAATTTTTGTCTTATAACTTATTTTACATTTGCAATAAGTAAATAAAAAACAGGTTCCTCCTTTGTTGGGTTTAGCTGACACACACTTTTCTTATTTTATTTTGATGTCCATTGATAATAAAAAGAAAAAGTATATTTTCTCTATTAACTTTTCTTCCCCTTCATTTAGGTAGAATCACTGTGATGATATTTATTACATATAGGGTAATAAAATAAAGTAAGAGCATACATGGTCTAGATTGATAAAGTTTGAAATTTATAAATGGGAATGTCAAATATTCCACAAGAATATTTATGTGGATGGAAAACATAATTATTCTAAAGTAAAAACAGCAGAATCTATTCATAGCTGAATGGAATTCTTATCTAAGTATTAAAAGCAGGTTCTTGGAGTTCCAGGAGTTGTGTTAGGCTCCACATTATATAAAGGAGTGAAATACAATCTCATGTACATACTTTGGTTTATAACTTCACATAAGTATGTATGGACTCAGGTTGACGTCAATTTGGACTTCTTCTATTGCTCAGAAATAACTAATTTACTCTCATTGTCTTATATCAGAGTTAAATACTTTAAATTATCCTATCTAAAACTGCTCATTTTGAAATAGCTAGCTCATATTTGTTATGCCCTTGATATTGGTAACAATAAAAATACTATATTGTAAATTAAAAAGAGCTAACAGCAAATCTTTTCAGATATTTTATTATGAAGAAATGATGCTTAAGGAGATAGATATGCTGAACCTGATAAAAACCATGATAGTATACACAAGATTTCTACAAACTAACTAAATGTAAAATTTAGGATTAACAAAAAGGCAAACGTAAACCAAGGATTCTCACTGATATCTTCTTTAGAACATTGTGTGAGATGATATTCTTTTTCTCCCATCTTTGACTATATATGCTCAAATCAGTTATTTACTAAGTTTCACTAAAATTCTTATTATAAAGGTATATCACATACAATTGTATAACATAATACAGAGAGACCACATCAGGCCTTGGCATCAATACAATGCATGAGTCATGTTGGTTTTCTTTAGTTTTAACTTGTTTATGACTTTGCGTGTGTGAATTTAATTTCCATCTTGTTTCTTTCAAAGATTGTTTACCATGTGTGGTAGAAGTTAGGTCTTTCATGAAATTAGTAGGCAGTTCAGATTAGCATATATATGGCAGCACATAAGGAAAGCTTGGCATCCCTTTGGTTTGCCGAAATGGACAAAGCCAAGTTGTTTCCGGACAATATATCCTGTTGAGGTGGGCATGGCTAAGAAGATGGTATCAGTTGCTGTGAGAAGCAACAGGACTACTGGACATTGCAAGAAATCTCGGGAACCCTTGAGACTGCCAAGGATTGTGATATAAGGTGATATAGAAGCCAGAGGCTCCACACAGTCACTCTCTTCCTCCTCATCTCACCTACTGAGAAGTCATGATGAAGAAGTGCACAGCAAGGTATGCAATTAACAGAATTTAGACTGCTATAGCCCAAGGCAAAGGCATGGCATACAACTTGCTGAGAGAGAGTTCCTTGAAGGCATCTGTCTTGGGGGCCCAGAGGCCAAAAATGTGAAAGAGGCAAGCAGAGTTAGGAAGCCTCTTGGAGAGGCTTTCGGCTGTGAGGTTTGTCGGTGGCCAAAGAGAATGTGGAAGCGAATCTTAGCTGATGGAAAAAGCCACCTTCAGTTTGGTGGTTGAAACAGACTGACTTTATATACTAGCCACAATTTGGTGGTTGAAATAAATTGGCCTTGCAAACTGGCAAAGTAAGGCCTGATGGACTTTAAGCTTAAAAGATACTACTTGATGGGACTGCTGTAAACCAAGTCACTCTGCACAGACCTACACTAAGAATATTAATATCCTTTTAAGAAAGTTAAAATAGTGTTAACTAAGTGTTTTTCAATAGGTATTAGAGTGTTCTTAGACATTAGGGTATTCTTAGATTATAGGGTTTTAGGTTATAGGATTGAGGTGCTTTATAGGTATTTTACAGGTGTTAAGTATTAATAAATATAAGTGTTTACAAATAAAAATATTCTGTTACAACCATGGTTTAGAGAACTGGCTTACTATTTAAGAGCACTTGCTGCTCTAGAGAGGATGCAGTTTTGGTGCTAAATTCTCCCATGATGGTTCACAACCATTCATCACTCCAGTTCCAAATTAACAAACAACCATCTTCTGTAGGCATCAGACACACAGGAAATACATATAAATACATGGAAACAATACATCATACACCTAAACTAAAAATAAATGACTTGAAAATATACTATTTATCATATTTATGTCATATTTACCTCTTCGTACAAATTATTAGATTCTGGGGATAAGGTTTTCACTATCGCTTTTTTTGGTTCCCCTTTTAGTAACTGGAAGTTCATTTGAACACATTACTTAATAAAGAGCATGCACTTAATAAGGGATATTGATTGATTAGATAATGGAGTGGTAATTTCTTTTCATGTGTCTATGAATTTAAGCAAGTGGAGAGAAAATTCATATTAACTTCAAGTCAGTCACTGAACAGCAGCTACAACTGCATGTACAAGTCATCAGTGAATTTTAAGGATGACATGCTATTCTGGAAGTCGTGATTAGTCAGATTCCACCATTCTGAATTCCACAGGCACGTGCTGGCTTCAGGTAATTTTCACCCTAAATGTTTCTGATGAAAATTCTGACTGACCATGAAGTTCTAAGTCATTTGATTTATTCCAGACCAAACTTTGATAGTATACAGACCCAAAAGGAACACACAGATGGTCATTTGCACTTCAGATTCCTGTTAGAAAAGCAGTAGATGATTCATTAATAGGAGGAAGAGTAAACTGGAATTTTGTCTCACAGCCCCTTTCTTATGAGTTGTGTAGATGCTCATACAACACCAACACTTTTCATCACCAAACTGCAGCCAGCATAAGAATCCGTGCTCCTTGAAGACTCAGCTTACACTATTATTTTCATCACAAATAGTACAGAGAATACTACGTTGCTACAATCAATGATTTTTTAAAACTAAATTTAAAATTCAACATAGAATATTTGTGATCATTTTATGAACTACATAAAATTCAAATGGAACATATAGTGACTATTAATAATGATTTAGAGAAAATTATTTTAAACACAATAGTTGTGACTATATAGATAATATATATTAACTATAGATTTTGAGGATTTAAAGTCCTAAAAATAGTTTTAATATAGTGATGGGGTGATGTTATGCAGTCCAAATGTTAATTAACATGCTCTCAGAGAACTGCTTACTATACATCAAGTAATCCCGTGTTACCTTGCTTTTTAACTATTCTCTAATTGACTTTAATAAAATGCCAACACCTGTGATTGAGCAGAGAGAAAGGTAGGTGGGGCAAAAGGTTGAGGATTCTGGGACAGACAAAGTGGATCTGGGATAGAAGAGAAGAAGAAGATCAGGAAGGAGGACCCATGCCATGGGTTTGAGAAAAGAACCTCATTCCACGTGATCTGGAACATCAGCATAGTATGAAGAATAACATCACAGGGGACATATGTATATATGGGGTCATATTTGAAGAATAGTGTTAAGTGCTAGGTTAGATGTGCCAAGATTGCACAATCCAGGCTAAAGCTTGGTAAATTCCATCAGAAATTTTAAAACCTATGCCACATTTGAACTTACTAACATGTTCCAAAATAGACTGCATTTACTGTAGTGGAAATACATTTATAATCTAAGTTCTATAATAAATATAGTATATAACATAATCCAAAACATTTATAATCTAAACATTTTATGGTGATTATTTTTTAACAAATTAGGAATATGAATACTAAAGAACAAAGATGCATAAAATGTCTTAATAAAGAGATTACATGACCTATTTAAATATTCTTGCTACCATTTGAAAACACACAGCCTAGTAAAATTTAAGCAGAAAGATAACAGATATTGGCATTATGTCTAATCTACAGTTTAGTTATATAGATTCTTTATGTAACTATGCCATAAAAGACAGAAACTAATGGTGAATAATTAACTGAGTAATAAAAAATAATATAAAAAGTATAGAGCAAAATAAGTCATTTCATGTTCAAAAATTATATTGGGGTAATTTGGAAACACATATCTAAATACAAAATAAACCAAGGAAGAGATAACAATGTTCAACATTGTTATCTGTTGTGTTCGGAAACGACCTTCTGAACAATGCAGCCCTTTGCATTAGTACCTGAAAAAGAAGGGACATGCGTCTTATAATGAATGTGAAGTAATATTTCAAGGGAAAACTATTTTTTAATAAAGAGTTACTATTCATAGAAACTAATTATAAGACAGGATTTTACTAATTTTAAAGATGTCTGAGCAAGGTGAAAAATTAACAGTGAATCACATTGCCACAAGTTGGTGACTGGAGACCCTTGAATGTACACTTTGCTCTGTGAAGTGGGGGCCGTGCACGTTCACGGCATCATGCTCACGAGAACTGGGCATGTGTTTCTAACATCTAAATTTGTTCAAATGCATTATTCAATATGGCAACTTTAAATAAATATTCTTGTATTTTTAAACCAATTCATAATTCAGTACAATTTTAAGACATTATTCTAAGTGATTAACTTACAGTGGACCATAGTTAATGAATGATGGTGATAGAGTCATATGTCAAATAATATAAATTATTTCATCAATGAAAATATATTTTCTTTGTATAAAATATGTTCTGTTCAAATGTCTTCATCAACAGAAGGCAAAAAAACATTAATCTTGCTAACATCTACCCAGAGATGCCCCGTCAAAATTTAACCCCCATTTTTGCAATAATCATATCGGGTTTCATGTATGCTCTTAACCCGATGTACTGTTAACACGAATTGCAGGTTAGGGGACAATGACAGTTACACTATTTAAAAATGTACTTCACTTGTGAATTCAGAAAATTACATTTTATACTATTATTATATCTTGTTCAATAAAAGTTTCTTATTTACAAAATAAATCCATGTAGGCTTTTCATTTAAAAACAGCAAAGTCCTAATAATACGTAATGAAACTCATGTAGAGAGAGTGGTCTTCTCCATGAGTAATCAGCACAGTGATAATTTCTGATGAGATTGAAATTTGGCAATATTAAATGATTTTTATAAATAACAAATAACTCAACAATTATTTTTAACTAAGTCATATTTCATTAAGTATATTCCCTGCATCCTTAATAATTTTTAACAAAAGACTGCTAGTTGAAGTTGTTTTTATAACTAAAAGAAATCCTCTAAATCTATGTTAGAATGCTACCAAATATTTTTGCCAGAGTTCTGTTGTTCTCTTGTCTCTCTCACTCTCTCTCTCTCTCTTTCTCTCTCTCTCATATGTACCTTTAAGTACTTTCTAACAAAGGAGCAAGTTTTCAATTACTGAACAAGCAAAGCATTCTTTATTAAAACATTTAATATGTAAATACATATACACAATACATATTTATATTTATATTTCCTCTCCTACAAGATAAAACAGTGCATTACTAATTTCATTTATGGTATCTAGCAATTCTACTCATTATAAGAATATAGCCTGAGATTTATGAACTTCATATGCAAATATGTTGATTATTTAATTTACATTCAATAGTTCTTTCCAGATCAGTTCTCAAGATAGATGGCACTTTTATTAATGTCTTTGTAGCTTTTCCCAGGTCTTAAAAATCATCCTGAGTTATTTGCTGTTGGCGAGTTTATTTCTATAATACCTCCGGGGAAATACTCTCTTTGAAACAGCCAACATTTAATGAAATATATATATATATATATACATATATTTACATATTCATTGAAATGTTACTGAGGAAAATGTAAAAATGTTGCTAATTAATAATCACTCTGAGTAGAATTATTTTGAACATGAAAGAGATCATCAACTGTTAACAACCCAGACATCAAAGATCTGAGTGTTAAACAAAAGAAAATAAAATATGGGCTAGTATTTGAGAATGAGCCCTGTGTGGTTTGTATGCAGTGACCATGTTGTGTCAGCCAATAGCTGCCATTAGAGAAGGTCAGAGGCATTCAAACTAAGTGTGAGAAAACTGCAAAAGGAGAGAAGTATGACTTTTGCTACTAGTTTCATGACTATGTCAATGACAGGAAGCTTATTATAACTCTGGTGAACTTTTACATGAATGAATAGGAGTGCAGTTTTCAATATTTCTTACTGCAATAAAACCGTATATGAGTAAAAGAAAATAATGAATATTTCTGTTCCTGAAAATTATACATACATATTGAGGACTGCCAAAATAGATTACTGTGTTTAATTGTGTCATTTTAGTATTTATGTTTACTTTCCCCCCTCTTAACCAACTGCATACATTTTATTTAGATGTCGATTTATTAAATTGAGTACTATGCATCTCTTTTCCCTGTACACTGTATGTGCGTGCCCACATAGGAATCCTTTAAGAAATTATATTTAAATGGGCAGATGGATGATGGACAGGAGTGATCCAGAGCAAACTGAATGTGTGGGTTGAACACAGCACAGGGAGTGGCAAATGTGGACAAATGTCCTGTTGCTCTGGAATGACAACATGTCTGCATGATTCTGCACCATTCCAGTCAGGGTTTGCATAGTTAGATGAGGTAGAGAGATTATTATCTTTGAGAGGAGATTTTTAATTCATACATAACTTTTTCCTAACAATGTGAAGTAGGCTTTCAGGTATTTCAGGTATTTGTAGTTTAAGAAAAAGTATAACATACATTTTCAAACATTTGGAACAACTAAATATGGTCATGCATGGAAACCACAGTGATACTAGTCACTCTATAAAGGATCAAAAATGTTTTTCTTTGTGTTTGCAAGACTCAGAAACAAATTTGAGCCTCTGGGTTCAGTAATGGGCTGAGATTAGAAAAAGATATTTGGAAATAAATGCATTTTAATGTGCTTTTAGTCCTTGAAAAAAAAAGTGTGTATTTGGTAAAGTGAAACATGAATATGTAAATTTTTCTGTAGACATTGGCTATAAATTGACTCCAAGTCCCTATGAGTTAATATTATTGCTTGTATTCTTTTGCCAATCAGTAAGTAAAGCATTATGGCAAAAATGGGTCCAAGCTTGATTACACTCCTTTTGTTAGTATATAATTTCTTCTGGTTTTTGATGTTTCGTTTATTAGTATTGGCCACAATCAAATCTTGCAACTATAGGAAAACCGTGATTTTAGAAATAAAGTTAGTGATTTTAGCTCACTGAAAGTGTCATCAAGTAAATTTATAAACCTCAAGAGAAATTTTAACATTAACTGAGTGGACCATTTGGCAGTTTCACTCATCTTAACAAGATATTTCAAATCCTAAACAAAAGCAGCGCATTCAGAGCAAAACTCATTTGTCTTAGTGCATTTTCTTTACAAAGACTTGTTTTTTAAATCCAGCATCAGGACTTTAACTAAGGCTCTACCAAAAGCAGTAAGAAATCCAGTCATCAAAGAAAACGAAAGGCAAAAAAGAGAAATATATTTAAACTGTGTATCATATAACACCTTTCAGACAACTTGTTATTTTTATATTATATTTAGCAGTTGAAATAAAGCTAAATGTTTGTTCTGAAAGATGAAAGCTTGAAAAGCAATTTTCTTTATAAAGAAAATTTTATAATAAATATTGCTTCATATGAAAGAGACAAATGTCATAGCTTGCTTATTTTGACTCACCAAATTCAGCTTGTTCTCACCTTCAGAACATCAGTATGATGTTTCATTTATGTGATGGAATTTAAAAATAAAACAAGGATATATCTAAAATAAAGCCAGAATTCTTTTATGTGTGTATTCTTTTAACATTTTCCATATTTCTTGATTGTTCAATTAATTAATTGTTCATATACAGAATACTTTATTAAACGGAAGCTTACACTGTGAAAATTATTCTGCCCACTTCCTGTAACTATATTCCTCCCACAGTCTAAAACTGTCAAATATTATTGGCAGCTGGTATTTTTGCATCAAAATTAGCAATCCATTGTGCTTTCAACCATTAGCATATTTCTCTTAGTTACTGCTAATTTGAAAATCAAGACATTGAATATAGATGCCATGTTTTGTGATTAATTCAGTCATCAAAATAAACACATTTTATATCATATACTCTGATTCCTTTTTATAAAGAATATATCTATTCTATTCTGTAAAATTAATGTGAAAAGACATCATATTAAGTAATACTCAGGTTGACTACTTGTGACATTTTTTTCCAAGAGTACTTTAGGGGGCACTGTGCTGCCAGGAGAGAGCAGTCCATGGCCAAACCACATAGTCTTTTTTTTTTTTTTCTTTTGCATTTGAAGGTACCACAGCTAGTATTCCAAAGAAATCAAGTCAAAAGTGTTACACATTTCTACGTTTCTTAGATTCACTAGGACACAGTCTGTGGAGCAAATATCATAGTTATTGAAAAGACTATGCTTCCATAACAGACAGTTGTATATCAGTTCTAATGTGAAGGTGAAAGTGGACAGATCCAGGTTGCTCTGGAGTTAAAAAAATGTACCAAACAGCAAACTTCACAGATGAGGAGAGCACAGCACTCTTGAAAGGGCCAAAGATGAGACCAAGTGTTTCTGTACAATAACAGAAAATGAAATATAAAACAAAACAAAACAACCCCCCCCCAAAAAAAAACCCAAAAAACAAAAAGATAGCTGTGTAGGGGAACAAAGCAACAGGCATTCAGAATCCAAAGCTAATGAGCACAGAATCAGTGATCTATTCTAGTGAACAGACTTCCAGGTAAAGCGAATGGCAATGACAGTAACACATATAACCCCCCCCACCCCCCAACAAGCATACACACATACAGGCACACCAGGAATCCCCATGGCTGAGTTTTGTAAGCTCTGCGAACCCTGTTGCATGAATCACCTTTGACATCTGATTTACATTCTGAGTCCAGGGAATGTATTTTGTCATCTAGCAAAATCAAAGTCAAAGGTCTAGAGGGGCAAAAAAAAAAAAAGTCTAAACAGAAGCCCTTGCCTCTTAGCCTTTTAATAACATTTTCCAAACTGCTTGATGTAAATGAATTCATTAAATTATATGTGATAGAGCTAAATGGAGCCTTTCTACAAACTGTTTATTAATTAAAGAGTATTATCTTAATTATATAAATATATATGCTATTGTATATATAGATGATATGAATTTGCTTTGTGACTAATTAAAATGTTTTCTTTGCTAAAAGAATTATCAGAAATGTCTCTTTGTATTTATTTATTTATTACCTTTTCTGCAGCTATTAGAAATTAAGTCTCATTGGTCATGTATATATGTTACAAGGAGATAAAAATGGCTACTTAAAATATGTTTTTGCTTTCATTTTATTTCCTTTCAAAATTATACATTTGAACAAGAAAGCCACATGAAAAAGAACTTAAAGATTTTTGAAGACAACACAAACATTCAAATAGAGACATACAGAGAATAGTGAAATATGGTAAAATGTAAATTATTAGGAAAGAGAAGTTCTCCTTTCATTGGCTAAAAGATATTTAACAGATTTGTTTGTAAGAGGGTGAACTGACTTTAACTGAATTTCAGTTGATAACTTCTTGGGAGCTTGGTAACTGTTATTATGGTCAGATAGTACAAAGAGTATATACAGACGAGTAGACAGCATCAAATGAACATCTTACTATCATATATATGATCCAAATTTTCAACAAATTAATGATTCCAGTCTATTCTTGCACGTGATTGATGAGGTATAGAATACTTTATGTAACTGTTCAATTTTGCCTTACAATATATTTAGAACTATACTTGTTAAAACACTTAGGCTTCAAATGGATTGCTTTTTCCATTCAAGTCTGAATTACTATTTTTATTGAGGAAATTAGTTACTTTCTTACTGTTTGAGAAAATATGAAGATTTCATGGCAATATTTTCCTTTTAATGTCAAAGATATTTAGCATTTATGAATATTTTAGTTGTATTTCAGTGTATTTCAATCATTACAGGGCTTAATCAACATGAAGAATATAAGTATAGAAGAAAGAATATCAGATAATTCTAGATTTTATATCTTTATCAATGTTCTCTGGAAGAATTTTAAGAGATTAGTAACAGGCTAAGTGGATTTTGTACTTCCTCCTGTGAAATTTAATAATGTTCTTTAGATTTGGCTTAAGACTTTGAAGTTTAACTAAACTTATAGAAAAAAAAAATCTAATTTCACAGGCCAGTTCTCTCATGTACAATATGATAAAAAATGTATGGAAATTTTTCTAAATTTGTTTTTAATTCTTAGAATTCCTCATTAAGAAAAATTCCTATTGTTAGGTCTACATTATCATGCCACTCTATCAATTTTTTATATTCAGGGAAAATTGTTAACATTTAAAATGATCATCATAATTTTAATTATTCATTGCACTACTGAAAATATATAAGCAACCAGGATATTTGCAGATCATAAAGTGTATATTTGATTTCCTTTGTATGATTTTACTTTATGTAATCACTATGACATCTTACTGTCTGGTTTCACAATCCAGATTTTTTTGTTGTTTTTTGTTTATTTTTTAAATAAATTTATTTATTTGTTGCTTCAGGTTACAGCTCCATCACAGTGTCCTCTTTCCCGCCTTCCCAGTCCCTCCTCCCACCCTCTATTCCCTAACCCTTCTATCCCACTCCTCTGGAGTGGAGTGTCCCTACATAACAGTCCCTCACCCCAGTTCAAAAGTCATATGAGGGCCAAGAGCGTCCTCATACACTGGGGGCTTACAAGGCAGTACCACCAGTGAAAAGTGTATCATTGCCAGGGAGAGAAAACTAAAAAACAAACAAAAAAATAAAAACAAAAAAAAGTCTATGTCCATGTTCCCTTTGGTTCGTCACAACCCAGATTTAAAAAAAACAAACATTTTTCCTCATGCTAAGGTTAAATTATTTCAAAAATATAGAAACTGTGTTGTGAAAGTATGATTTAAAAAATTAAAATATAAATGATTCATATCTATTTATACATCAGTACATTTTAATTTTTCATTTAAATATGCTTATATAAAGTCTACCATTCTTCAAAGAATATATTGCTTTGGAATATAATATATTCATTATTTGTACAGAAAGGAATTTCCATGTTCCGAATATACATACATATGATTATACATATTAGCTTACAATAGATGAAATAGTTCAGTTTAATATTTTCATCCCCAAGGAAGAGGCTCTTCAGGTTCAACATTTTTATGAGAACACGTAAAAGGTATGATGCGACCGTAAGAGGTAGATAGTTGACAACATTTTTCTCATCTGTAGATACTGGGACCTTTGTAAAACTACACTGAACTTTATTGCATTTCAAACATATTTAGAAGGCCCTATGTTTTATCTTGGGATATTGGAAGATATTTTACATATAAAAAACCAGGTTTTCTACTAAAATTATTTTCAATTTTTTTATGAATTACATATCTTTGCTTATGTTTATGTTTTAGGTTGTTTACATTAGAGAAATAAAATAATAGCTGCTGCCCTTAAAGACTATGAATTTGCTTTTTCCCTGTTACTCTAATCCTTTACCTTCAATGGTGTCATCTGAGGTCTTCATGGCACATTGTATAGTGAGGCCAGCAAAAACAGATACTTGGCTTTTTGCTACAATTTTAGGATAACATTGACCTAGTTACCCAGAGGAAGCAGTTAAAAAAATTCCTACTTAATTCCTGTACATGATTTTCTAGACCCACCAAGAAGGTGTAAATGTGATGGAGTAAAATTTAAAATGAGTAATCAATCTGGCCAGGATAAATTAAAAGACCTCAGTTGCCAACTTTAAGTCGTTCCTCTCATGTTATGTGGTGACCCTATGTCCAGTGTCATTTTCCCAAGGCCCTTTTTCTTTTTTTCTTTCTTCTTCTTTTTAAACATCTTGATGTCTTCCTCTGTTATGTTTAGATTCTCCATCTGATGCTATAATCAAAATAATCAAAAAATCTGTGTAAAGGTCAAATATCCTAAGAAGTTATTAAATGTTTACGATGTTTAATCAAAGGAAATGCCATGCCATCACCCTTTGACTTGCAGGTACCAGAAAGTGATGTCTGTTTAACTGATGGCTTTTTTAAAAGAAAGAGACAAGCTTCTTCCAGGCATGTCCATATCTTGTTTTGACCACCCATTGTGTGGACCTTGCTGAGAGCTTGAGTCTTTCCAGTTCCTTAATTGAGCTATAATTCCATCGACGCTTTGCTTCACTGGAGGGAGAGCTGTGCCATTTTTATGGCCGTGCTCACTCACTGGAAAACCAGAATAAATCACAAAAATAAAAATAAAAATAAATCTTTAAAAGTTGAGTTATTTTGTTTTCGAATAAAAGAAAAAACTGATGAGTAAGAATAGGGACATTAACCTTTAAATCATTTAGTCATCCAGCATAATATGTGTGATGAAATGTACGATTAAATAAGGACATGTTTTTTTCTTGAAATGTATGTTTAAAAAATATTATCTATTCTTTTCTTGATACCAGTAAATGACTTCAACTGCTCTTCCAGTTCTCAGTGATTGTTTGAGTTTGTTTGAAACAATGCTACAAAAAATTTAACTTGTTTATAATATTTTTACTTTGATTTAATATTTTAAAAGGCATATATTCACTTATAATCGGATTTTAGCCATATAGTACAGGATAACTATACTACGGCCAATGCACCAAAGGGAACAGGAACATAGATTTTGTTACCTGTCAATGAGACACTTTGCCCTAGTGGTGCTGCCTTGAAGGCCCCCAGTGTATGAGGAGGCTCTTGGCCCTCATATGACTGCTGAACTGGGACAGAGGACTAATATGTACAGACATGCCACTCTGGAGGAGTGGGATGGAAGGGATGGGAGTAGAGGGTGGGAGGGCAGGACTGGGAGTGGTGGAAAGAGGGCACTGTGATGGAGATGTAAACTGAGGTAATAAATAAACATAAAAAAATTTCTACAAATTCTGCAAAACATTCAAAACTTGTTTTAAATAGTCTTCAATCTTTAAACAGAAAATATTTATTTTAAATTATGTCTTGGCAAACAGTATATGTAGCATGTTAGATATCATATATTTCGAGCTACACTGACCATCATTTCTATCTCAGTCAACTTTGTGTTTATAATTAAATAGGAACAATAAGCAAAGTAAGAAAATGAATAGACATGGCTATGTTTAGATAATATTTTATTCATAAGAATTATTTATAAATTGTATTTGAATCATCCTTAACTTATTAGTTATCCTTCCTTCTAATTTTTATTTTCAGGCAACACTAAGCAAATTATTTATCTAAAAACTTATATATTTATCTTACTTACTGGGCAATAAAACCTTAAATATAGAAACTGTAAAGTTTCTCAATTTTCATACAGAAAATCCACTTATTTTACATTAGTTGTCTACTAGCCTCTAAAATTAGTTAATCTTAAAGCCTCCAGCAGACTGTGTAACCAGATTTCAGGATACAAATAATTAGTTAGAAATTACAATAGTTGCAATCTTTCCATCCATATGTAATGACACTTCAGTTGGCTCAAAGGTAAACCTTAGATTTGGATGTCATTCAGTTTGACATGAAGTTTTCGCCAAGTAGTATCAAATTGTTTATAAAGAGACAGCACAGAAGTGTCTGGATTAGAGCTTTTAGTTTTTAATTTCCTAAACAATTTATGTGTATATTGTTTGCCACTTTCCTGCTATCTATCCTTGTGCACCTATTGATGAAATCTTTAGTTATATACTTTACACAGTCTCTCTCGAGAGCACTGGCATTTGAACAGACTCCACATGCGTTAAGGCCTACCATAAGAAAACATACCAAAAGAAAAAGAACCGTCTTTCTTTCTTTCCACAAAGAAATTTCAAGGTCATGTGTGCAAGGAATGTATGCTAATATAAGCCCTACTTTGTGCCTTAATATGATTGTAATAAATATGTCATTATTGCATTTAACTCTTTAAATTCTAAATCAAGTAAGTTATCAAGTTATTTCTTTAATTGAATTGTTTGTTTTAAATTCTGATTTGACTCTGTAATCTTATTGATTATAATGAATTTTTATATTATTTTTCCTTAATAGTTAATGTGACTACTGATCCTGGTGTTTAAGAGAAATGTAAGTCATCATCTACCTCCATATTTGGGTCAGTTTTATATTGTGCATAGAATGTGTACTTCCAAATGCTAGTCACACAAGCGTGCTCTGGCTCCTAAGCTACCAGAAATATTGAGATACAGAAACAAAAATTATGATTAAGACCCAGTGACTTCCACAAATGCAAACAGATAATAGGAGTTAAAAATCAACTGCCAGAGTTGATTAGATTGAATTAATCCCTGTAAATCTCCAACATTTCCAAAGCAATTCTGTGTATTGAGAAAGCCTTTGCCATTTCTGACTAGCTTGAGCTCCTAAGGAGAGATCTGGTAACACTGAAAAGCTCTTTGCCACAGGGATCCCCACAATTAAGAAAAGCTGAGATTGTACCAGTTTGCTAGTTTAGAAATATTAGCTTGCCTCCTACTTAAATCTAAACAAAAGCACACTATGGCTCTGGGTCAACCCAATATAGACAGGACCTGAGCTCTGGTTTGCCCCATGCAAAGAACTATAATGGAGTGGAAGCAGCCGCTACTTAATATAGGACTTAAAATTACCCGTGACTGAAGTGAGCACATCAATCAAAAGTTTTGGCATGTAATGAGTCAGACAAACCAGAGTGGTGTGCTTGAGGGCAGGAAAACCCTCTGTTCTGTATTCAACAGTTCTCAAATAGCCATGACATCCTTTTGCATACACCACCGACTTCCAGCAGGTGGATTTTCAAGGCATTGTTCAGAACACAAAGATGGATCAACTCAGAGCGTTTGAGATGGCTTCCTGTTTTGTCTTCTGAAAACTAAGGCTGCAGAAAGCTGTCCACATTCTTAGCATTTTTTTTGTGTTAGTCAAAGAGTAAATAAATAGCACTGGAGGAGAGAAAATTCAGTTAGAGATGGAACAGAAATAATTTTTGCTGCTGATTCATAGTATATATACAATTTAGATATCCATTTTGAAAATATCAGTTTGTGCGCAACTAATTAATGTGAGAGAGTTTATGTTCAAAGGCCAAAGTGTGTGATAGTCTTTATCAATATAAATTAATGTCTTAATATCTCAATGCCAACAAAGAGACCATTTACATAATTTGATGACTACATGTAAATTTTACAAAAGCATGTCTGGGAGTAATGAGAGGTCTTAGTGTTTGTAGAATATGAACCCTCTTTCATTAATGTTTTTCAATTTTAGTATCAAATTGAATTTTTTACTCACTTTGTATGAACACACAACACTATGATTGAAGAGGAACTAGAAGACAATCCAAGCAGAATTTACTTTTAAAAAAATTATAAGGAATAAATATTGTCAACAGTCTAAATTTATTTTTCCAACAGAAAACATCATAGAAGCAGGTAATGTATGCTATTCTCTTCAAATGCTATTCTCACTCTAAATTGTATGATATCACTACTTATTAAAATCACCCAACAGTGAGAGTAGTAGCGATATTTGAAGATGTAGTACAAGTCTTAAACTATCATAATTAAAGATAATTATGTTGGACTAAACACAAAGCAGCAAAATTTACAACCATTCCATAATAAAATACAGGTTAGAATTATTTGGTTACATAATTTTACAGAGTTGAGGAAGAGAAAGTAAGATAAAAAAAAAACCTCAAAATGTAGAAAGTAAAAAAAAAGAAATTTTTAATAAAGTTATTGAAATATAGTGACAAAGGTTAGTATAAAGAACATGAAAAGAGATTGTAAAAAAATGAATTGAAGAATAAAAGTAATATAACACTACACCAAAAACTAGGGGTAACTAAGGAATTCAGAAAGCAAAAGATCTTTCCAAGGGAAGATCACATGAATTGGTTATCCAATTCAAAATAGTCAGCCCTGAAAACATACCTACAAGTAACATTACACAGACTGAGAGGTTGTATTTAGTAATATAGTCATATGAAAAAAGAACCCATGAGTCTGAAAGAGAGCAAGGAGTGATGTATGGAATAATTTATAGGGAGGAAAGGGAAGAGTGAAATGATGCAATCATATTATAATTTCAAAAAGAAAAAAGAAAAAAATGAAGAAATGATCATTATACTACCATTAAAAATCCTGACTTAAAGTAATATTTAAAAGTGATAAATAATATGCAGTACTTTAAGTACTACAACCCAGAGAGACCTATCCTAAAAGGTGGAGACTAAAATCTATTGGTTTTATAAATGACCCTACTCAGGCATTCATAGTACATTTCTCCCTTACTTCACATCTCTAAGCCATGCAAGGATTCTGACAAGGAACTTTTTAAAGTTATTATAGTCTAATTCATTCATTTATTTTTTTTCTTTTCTGCTTTCAACAGCAACAAAAACTGGTTACAAAAAGACAGAAATACTTTCGCAGGAGAGGCAAATCTATCTGATAAGTAAATGCATGTGGACAGAACATAACTTCACTAATAAGCAGGATAGGTATTTATGCATTATAACAATTTTATACCCATAATGTACAAATACATAGCTCATAAATCTTTGTCTTTTTACTAGTTTAATTTGTTTCCAAAATCTTAAGTTTAACTGATCATAGAAGAATACATGGGTATTTTAAATTTTTGAGTCAGTCTCAACCTCACTCCAGGGTTTGTTGTCATGACTTTTCTGTCACCTATATAATTATGAAGGGCAAAACCTGTTTACTCATTTACACAATGTATCTTCACATGAGGCTTATACATTTACTTCGTGAATATATCTCAAAATGGCAAAGGAAGTTCTGGACACATGAAGATTTTGATGTATGTTATTTTATCCTTGGCTGCTCTAGATCAGTGTCTGCTTAAGGCTCTGTAAGAACAAAAACAAAAGCTCACTAGTGAAGGAGAAGAAGCAGACACAGTAGTCCTGAGCTGTGTGTGGTATGATGTTCACATTTGCATATCAGACTTTCAAAGGAAAGAGAGATGGATGCAGGGATGCCAAAGACTGAATCATCGAGACTGATAAAAACTCATAGAAAATAATGCAGTTGTCTGGTAGGAACCAAGTAGAGATTAGGCTTGAGGTCTTATTAGTGGAACCACACGATTTTGCACACCTTTTCCTTGTTAGATTTTTTTCAAGGTTCAGTTTAATCAATCATTATGATCATCATGTCTAGTTTCATTTCAACACTCTTATGCCAGATCTGTTTGAGACAGAAATATGTCAAATTAGTGGTCGCAATGTATATTCCCTGAGAAGGATATCTTACATATATTTTTTTCTCTATCTGTGACACCTTTATGTGATGACCTTTGCCAGGAATATTACCTTTCAAGGGACAATTACTGACACCCAGGTGTGTCCCTACAATGTACTGTGCAAACAATAGGTTATATCAGATGAAAACAGATTAAGAGGAAGACAAAATTTGTCTTAGATTTCCATGACCTTACTTTTCTCTGATCCTTCCTACCTATTTAAACTTAAGATTTGCTTTAAAAATTAACTTAACATTTGAGGATCTCCTCAATATGCCACCCACACTCTTCCCCTGAAAACTTCTCCCATGTATTTCTAACTCCTCTGAAATTTATCACCTGTAATATATATATTTCCCAGTGCATCCTAAATCTTCATTCTTATATCCACAGATTATGTACCTTTCCCTTCTCATCAATGAAAATTTTGTTGCAGCAGATGGAGACCACTACAAAATCCACAACTATCCAAAATGCAAAGAACAACTGACTGTGGGGTTTCCATCGACAATGATAAATCTATAACACAATATGTACACTTAAATCTTAGGGAATGTTGTGAAAGATGAGGGTTGGATAGCTTGCTAGTATCAACATGTCTACTTGGAGACGGTACTCTCTATATATGACAGGGAGCAGCATCCATGAAATTTTATCAGCACATCACCTACACAAGATTTGCACAAGATGCATTTCCATATGTCTCAAAATTTGCATGATCTACTACTAGACAATACATTCTGGATATACTGCAACCATGGACTACAGATCCAAAAATATTTATATACAGCATTCTACCCTATTTAAGGTTGTAAAGAGCCTCCCTTCAGAATGCTTTTAGTAGGGGACATTCTGATTTCCAATAAGGCAACTTCCTTGTTTAGAGCAATGAGAGTCCTCTAACCAAAAGCTCACATGAAATGAAGCAAGTCTTCCCTACGTTTTGATAGCTGATTTTTAGAAAACACCCATGAGGTTTTTTTGTTTTGTTTTGTTTTTTTGTTTTTTCCCCTAACTGAACCTAAGACCTCAATAATTGAATGTGCCAACCAAAGGTTGCTTTGTTTTTCGGAACTGAGCTTAAAAAAATCCAGCATTCTGTTTTGTCTTTCTCTGTCATATTTAAGTTGAGAGATAAGTCTATATTTACTCATTTTACAGTAGAATTATTTACTTATTTATTTAATAGAGAAAACCATAAAATGACTGGCTTTTGAGAGAGTAATAAAATAAAAATCTCAAAAATAAGTGTCAAATCATTATATCCTTTCTTCTAAGTGTATTGTACATATTAATTCATGTAATCTATTCCAAATCTGATGAATAGGTAGTAATATTTTCTCCATTTAATATATGAGGAAACTGAGGTTAAGAGTTATTTTAAAAATCAGCATAAAATGTAAGTGAGAAAAGTAAATTTTATTCAAAAAATTTCAAATTGAATATAAAATATGTAATATACATATGAATTTAAAAATTATATATATGTATATATAAATTTAAATAATATGTACATATTTTATACATAAATCCAACATCTATATCTATACATATATTATATACTTTATATATAAATTCAATATCTATATCTGTACAATCTTGGTTTTTCTAGAAAGGGTTTCTTTCTGTAGCTTTAGCTGTGCTGATCTCACTCTGTATGTCAGGCTGGCTTCAGACTCAGAGTTCTGCATGCCTCTGCCTCTCCAGTGCTGGGATTAAAGACTTGCCACCAATGCTTGGTCAGCGGAGGTGGGGATATGAATGAATTGGGTGGGTAGTTGGGATTAGGAGGACAAGAGGGAGTGGGGTTGTGATTAGGATATAAAATAAACAAATTAATTAATGTATACATAAATAATTTTTAAAAATATATTCAGCATCTTTTGATTTTAAGGTTAAACTACAACACACAACAGTTCACTACTCTTTTTTTAAGTTATTTATTTATTACTTCAGGATACATCTCCATCATAGTGTCCTCTTTCTACCCCTCCCAGTCCCACCCTCCCACCCTCTCCCCCCTATCCCTTCCATCCCACTCCTCTGGTGTGGAGTGTCCCTACATAACAGTCCCCTGCCCCAGTTCAGCAGTCATATGAGGGCCAAGAGCCTCCTCATACACTGGGAGCCTACAAGGCAGCATCACTAGGACAAAGTGTCTCATTGACAGGGAAAAAAGTCTATGTTCATGTTCCCTTTGGTGCATTGGTTGTAGTATAGTTTTCCTGTACTATATGGCTAAAATCCTACTATGAGTGAATAGATGCCTTTTATACTTGATTTTTTGCCACTCAGAGAACTTAGTATTAAATTGAGTCAGAAATGAACCTTTCATTGTGATAATGTGACCAAAGACCTAATAGAAAAATCTTAAGGTAGGAAATAATTATTTTGGTTCAGCTATGATGTTCTGTCCATGGTCACTTCTTCCCACTGACAGAGCATCATAGCTTCAGAGTCTGTGATAGAGAACTTGATTAACTTCCTGTAACAGAAAGCTGAAAGTGATTCAGAAAGGAATCAAGAACAAGATAGCACCAAAGACCCTCTCCTAGTGATCAACTTTCCATATGTAAGTCCCAGCCTCTAAATATTAGAACCTCCCCTAGTAATGCTGCCAGTTGTGTACAAAGTCCTCAGTCCTACCAGATGTGTACCAAATCCTAATTATGATGCTTCTAGATAATGGTGACAGCTGTGTCCCATGTTCCCATTACCCATTACATGATCATTCTCAGCAAGCAATGTTGTCAACTGTATACCATGTCCCAATTATATGACCTCAGAAGATTCTTCTTAGCAAATCATAACTTATGGTGGCAGAAATCAGTTACTTAATAGCTGTTATACTGGAAAAATGAAAACGTATTATGAGAGAAAGAAGAAAAAAGTAAAGAATGGATTAAGGTAAATATTTATGTAGTTTTCAAAAATATTCCTATTGATGGTTATATATAAATGGAGTATGCAACAAAAATGATTAGCAAAAGATACAAAAAACATCTTAGTGACTGGTGCTAATTCAGATAATGTTTAACTTAGAGTACTGTTAAGGGTTAAATAGTGTCCTTATTCACACTGATTGGTAACCTCATGGTAACACCTAATCAAATAATAGGTCCAATTGTGTTTCTTTCCTGTTTGTCTAGTCTCATAAATATCTAGATAGTAAAGATATAAGAATAAAATGATTTTTGGGGGGGTAACCTGAAAACTGCTTGTATTTTGTTGCTAATTACTGGACCCAGGATCTGGTTGCCGCCCAGATAAAGAGATTGTCATGTGTATCTATCTTCATTGTCTAAATCTTATTCTACCTAATTTAAAGTTGATTGGTTGAAGAAAAGGCTGGTACATGGATTGGGAAGAGAGAGGTTGGCAATTAAAAGGATGGCAGTCTTCAGGGGCCGAGAGAAGACTCATGAAAAGAAGAAACCTGGAGGAGGAAGGAGTGGACACATGTCTGTATAGATAGAAGGATAGATAGAAAGATAGATAATAGATAGGTAGATAGATAGATAGAAAGAAAGATAAATGATAAATGGATGAATGTATGTATAAATGGATAATAGATGATTGAAAGATGATAATAAAGAAGATATATATATATATCCTCTCTCTCAATATACATGTAATATGTTATATTGTCTGTGTTGTAGAAACTAAACAAAACCACTTATAGAGTGCACACCTTGGTCCGGGAAACCTGATGAGGGCTGGTAAGGGAACAAAGGAAAGACAGACACTCCTACAGAAAAGTTAGCATTAGGTTACCTGTGTGTGACCGATTTGAGCATTGGTACTAAATAACAACCTAGAACTAGGCGTAGTTATTATTTATAGCACAGGGAAGAGGAGTTAGCTAGTCTGTAGGATCTCTCTATAGGGAAACAGTCTCAGGTTTGGTCATCAGGGAGGAGGAAGCTACAGTTGCTAATGTTTTCACACACTTGTACTTGAACAAGAGGGCCTTCCAATTTTTTTTTTTCTAGAACTCGCTGAGAAGGCTTTGTCAATTCGTATGGGTCTCATGTCATCACCAAGGCTGTGCTCACGTCAATAGTACACACTCAGGACTATGTCATCTTCTCCACAATAGAGAATTCATATAGTCTTCATGAGAACTAAAATTAGACACACTTAACAAGGAAAGGGGGATGACACAGTGTGAAAAGAGGAGTATAAGGAATTTTGCTGTGAGATAACCTCCCCCAGGTATTAAGGAAGGTGTATCCATAAAGACTCATCAACATGGCTGCCTAAGCATTCTCTGAAGAAGGACAACAGCAAACAGATGTGCCGAACTGGACAGGGAAAACTCCAGAAGTTCTTCACCCTACACAAGGAGCTATAAGCGAACTAAGGAATGTTGAGAGTAGGACAAGTGTTCTTCCCCAGGGAACAGAACCACATTTTGTTATCCAACACCAAGACGTAAGTCCTGAAAACATGCATTCAAATAATATTACACAAACTGAAGACGTTGTATATAAGAACAAACACACACACACACACACACACACACACACACACACACGTAAAAATATTTAATGAAAAAGGAAGGAATCAATTTGAAAGAGATCAAGGAGTTTGTAGAAGAGAATGGAGACAGGAAAAGAAAATGAGAAATATTATAATTGTGCTATAATCTCAAAAATAAAATATTTTGTAGAACAGATAGAAAAGGGAATTTACAACCTCACCAGCATGTGCTGTCATTTGAGCTTGTGATCTTAGCTATTTTGACAGGTGTCAGATGGAATATCAGATTTGACTTGAGCTGCATTTCTCTGAGGATTAAGGATGTTGAACATTTCTTCAATTCCTCCATTGCTGGTAGAAGTGTAAGCTTGTGCAACCACTATAGAATTCAGTCTGGCAATATCTTAGAAAATTTGGAATAGCTCTACCTTAAGACCCAGCCATACCACTTCTGGGTATACATCCAAATGATTCCTCACCAAACCACAAGGAAGTATTGTCGTCCATGTTCATAGCAGCCTTATTTGTAATAGCTAGAAACTGGAAACCCAGATGTCCCTCAACGGAGGAATGGATAAAAACAAACAAACAAACAAACAAACAAACCTGTGATACATCTTACAATGGAATACTACTTAGCTGTCAGAACAACGAAATCATACAATTTGCAGTCAAATGGATGGAACCAGAGAAGCTCATCCTGAGTGAGTTAACCCAGACTCAGAAGGATGCACATGGCATCTATTCACTTATAAACAGATTTTAGCCATATACAGGATAACAATACTACAACCAATGCACCAAAGGGAACAGGAACATAGACTTTGTTTCCTATCAATGGGACACTTTGCCCTACTGGTGCTGCCTTGTAGGTCCCCAGTATATGAGGAGACTCTTGGCCCTCATATGACTGCTGAACTGGGGAGGGGGACTGTTATGTAGGGACACTCCACTCCAGAGGAGTAGGATGGAAGGGATAGGGGGTAGAGGGTGGGAGAGTGGGACTGTAAGGGGTGGAAAGAGGACACTGTGATAGAGATGTAACCTGAAGTAATAAATAAATATTAAAAAAGAAAATGGAATTTACTGAGAAGAGGCCTGGTTTACTACCATTAAATATTACAGAAAGAGGCAGTTTGGAAGGGCTGCTTAAAGGAGCTCAGAAAAAATGAAAAGACCAGGATAAAGATCAAAAAACATGTGATGATATTTTCCATAAGTCACCAAATTCAAATTTCTGTTTCTAGAATAAATGTTTGTTTTATTAACTATCTGAATGAAATTATTAGTTTACTGAGGTTGAGACTTATAGGAAGAATGCAGAGTTTTGGATAGGAAGGTAGTTGATAGGTGGATAGATGCATCAATAGATAAATATATAGATAGGAGCAAGCAAATTTGAACTAAAAACAACAAATCACATCAGGATTTGTTTAGGCAGGTAATATGTTGTCATTCAATAATGACTTGTTACATCCTTAATCATAAGAGAATGCAACTCAAGACGACTCGGAGATTCCATCTCATACCTGTCAGAATGGCTAAGATCAAAAGCTCAAATGACAGCACATGCTGGCGAGGGTGTGGAGAAAGGGGAACCCTACTGCATTGCTGGTGGGAGTGCAGGCTTGTGCAACCACTATGGAGGTCAGTCTGGTGATATCTTAGAAAACCTGGAAAAGCAGGCTCCCACTGCAAGAAGAAGCTCTTAGCCCTCCTATGACTGCCAAACTGAGGAGTAGGATAGGTGGGAAAAGGGGGAGAGTGTGGGAGGGTTGGACTGGGAGGGGTGGAGGGAGGAGACTGTGATGGGGGTGTACCTTGAAGTAATAAACATTAAAAAATGACAAAAAATATTATTTGACATTATTACTTCCTACCAAAGAATGTCATGCTTAAAATGAAAGTAACAAATAAAAGCAATAAAGGTCTCAGCAAATGAACATCACAAAGCACAACATATAAGAATTTTTCTGTACTGGGCATGATAGCAAACACCTTTAATCCCAGTACGTGGAAGGCAAAGACAGGTGGATCTCTTGTGTTGGAGACAAACCTGGTATACAAAACGATTCCTGGTCAGCAAGGGCTCTGTTGCACAGAGAACTCCTGTCTTGAAAACAACAACAACAAATGAAAACAAACCTCAATCATTAATTATGTGTCTGGGCATGGAAGAATGTAGGATCCATAAGCTTTTTGCTAAGTACCATTTTGAGCTGAATAATACATTTTTCAACTTTCTACCTTTCTTCATTAGGGTAACACACACACACACACACACACACACACACACACATATGTGTGTGTGTGCTATAAATATGCTATATATAATATAATAAAATATAAATAATATAATAATATAATATAGTTATATATAATATATAATAATAAAAGCTTTTTTCATTCTATAATATTTTTGTATTTTCTTGGAGTTTCTGTATATTTTAGCAAAAATTTCACCAAGAATTATCTATATTTATAGTGCATGCAACCTTGTATATTTCTGCTTTCCTCTGGACAGTATGTGAATGCCTCAACAGTACTTTGTAAAAAAAAAACAAAACAAAACAAAAAAACAAAAACAAAACAAAACAAAAAAACAACAAAAAAAAACCAAACTGCTTAACCAAGATTCAGTTCAGAAATCAAGACATATCAATGTTCTGACTAAACATTCCATGCCATTTTGTCTATTTTTTCTTCTTAGTCTCATCTCAGAGCCATGAATAATGTCTTAACAACTGATGCATTTCGAGAGTAAATCTAGCATTCTGGAAGTGCTTATGTTTAAATGATGTACTTTGTTTTGCAATATATATGACATAATTTTAAAAGTTTATAATTCTAGGTCTCTGGAAGCATAATTTTAAGGTAGTGCTGATTACCAAGGTCTTCCTAATGGACAACAAACTAAATACAAGTTACTTTGGGCTATGCTGAACTAAGTAATGTGCAATGTAACTAAAAGATATTATCAATAGATTTCATTAAAATATTTTAATAAGCAATGTGCTATAAATAGTAAAATTAAATATAATTTAAGAAAATTATCACTGAGATTTGATCTTGGAATAGAATCACAATCTCACAACACAATATTGCATGCAGGGTCCAACAACTTCATTAAAATTGAATAGATGGCCATAAATTCAAACAGACTATTAAAATGTTGAACAAAATACAAAATAAATCAATACAAAATTAGGCAACAAGACCTGATGTCAGTTACAGTAATTATTAGTGCTTTGGAACCTGCTGGTAAAAGTCCTCAAATGAAATCAGTCACTGGATTACAACCCAGATCTCTAAGCTGAGCAGACTGAGTGGGAGGAGAAAGGTATGTAGGGACCGTGTGATTCTGTGATATGAAAGGAAATGAACAACCTAATGATACAGACTAAGCTTCCACTTTCCTTCAAAAAGAAGCATGGAATGAGACAGTTTACTTTTTGGTCAAGGAAATTGTCCCTTTAAGCCATGAGAATGAATTGTCTGTTTTTAAATGCATTTTCTCCCTGCAGTACATAATCACTGTCTGTCACACTTTGATGTCATAATCATCTGCTGAAGTTCCACTGTGAAAGAGTAAATCTGCTTAACTCACAAAAAAGAGAAAGAAAGAAAGAAAAGAAAGAATGAAAGAAAAAAAAAGAAATTGTACAGAGGCACTCGGTTCCCTCGCCTCAGTGACAGCCTATTCAAATGAAAGAAGTTCAGTATTATGTCACTTCGGTATTACGGGTGCCATTTCAAAAGCCCAAAGCCTAATTTTAAAAATATATCTTAATCAGTTCAAGTGAAAACAGCAACCGTTTGGCTTTAAGTGAGCACTGTGAGTATGTGCGTGTGAGAGGCATCCCTGGGTAGGTAGATAAGATGGAAACAGAAGACGCATACAAGCAGTTTGCCTCCAAGGATCAAAGAGCTTTAAACTCTATACACTCACCTCTGAAAAAATGTTTTACATTGTGTTCAGTCTTGGATGATATATCAGAATCTGTCCTCATCCTGAATAATAAAATGAGTGTAGTTCATGTTATGAAATAAAGTGATAACTGTTTAACACATATTTTAGGCCTAGCCAATATAATTTTTATTACTAATTTTAGTGAAATATGAATATTTTCATTATTGTTCTTGGCTGGCTTGATTGTAGAATAACTTATTTTTAGAAGTGATACATGATCTACTTCTGATTACAATAATTTCAGTATTGCTGAAGAAATTTCCACCCATTTTGTACTTTACTGCATCATTTTGTAACTAAATGCCATGTAAAAATACAATTTTAGAGAAAAACATTTGAGTTTTCTAGATGTATTCTATATTGTATTCTGCAAACATTTTCTGATCAAACTGGGTTATGTATAAATGATCTTATATTATCTAACAAGATTTTTTATGAAGAATCAATTTTTTAAATTAATTATATGTCAGTACTACCTCATTGTATCACTATAGGTTTTATGCACACTAATGAAATCCCAAAGAAAATATGGTGATAACATCTGCAAATAATTCCTACTAAGAAAATAATATACTTATAAAATGAGAACAAATTTCTTTCAAAACTTGGTCAGTGATGTTTTCTTTCTCTTAAATACGATACCTTGATAAATTTTTAAACTTTGCCAATAGGCAAGAACTTTTTAAAGGAAGCTTTAAATCATACATTTAAAGGGTCCTAGATCCTATTGTAAGACTGCCTACCCTTTCTTCACACAAAAGTGAATGCTATTCATTAGCAGGAGAAAGGCTTGACACAACAAACAGTCTGAATCTCAGTTTCCTCAGGGTTTGTGCAGCTGTAGAGGCAGAGTCCCTCCATAAATCATGAACTGTGTGCATTTCTTCCTTTCCTCCAATTCAGTTAACTGGGGGATTGTACATTCTGTGTTGCAAAATAGTATATGCTATAAGTAAAAATCATGGGTTCTGTATTGTGTACTATAGCCTTCACTTCTCATCCAAGAAAGAACCATAGGATAGGACCTTTATTGCTTTAGGTTTGTTAAAGTGATCTTCATAAATGAAGTCAAATTTGAAAACCTGTATAGCAATTAAGTAATTCCTTCAAAGGCTTTCTACAAAACTTTCTCTTTAAAATTCCAATATTAAAATATTGTATTTTATAAACTCAGGGTTAGGGTGGTAAACTCATAATAAGCATGTATTCATAACTCCATAGATTGGAACAATTGTTAGATATAAAATTTATTTTAAAAAGAAATTGTAGGTTAACAATGAATATATTACTATTAATGACACATAATAATATTTCAGAGACATAAAAGTAGTTATCTTAAAGGTTATAACAATTCTTTTGCTTTGGAGTATCCGGACTCCTGAACTTAGATGTATCTAGAAACTTGGTGGTTTGGAAAGATTGATAGGGAGTATAAGGATACCAATGAAGTAAAAGAAATAAAATAAAAAGTAAACAAATAAATCCCCAATCTGTAATTATGAAGACCTATGTTAGGAAATCTGAAACAAAAGTGAGACCACATCAGCAATCTGAACTGTTGTGGAGGACCCAGGGAATGAATTTGGAAAGTAATTGGAAACTTATTGTGTTTGTATTTTGGCTTAAATCGCCTAGTTGCCTATATCTAAAAGGTTTAGAAATGGAAAAGAAAATTATAATTTGGTAAATGCTGGTCTTCTGGCATTGATTTCAAGAAGAAAATCATGGACTGAAACATGACACAAGAGGAAACATCATGACTGAAACATGGACATTTATATGTAAAAGAAAAGGAAGATTACTAGGAAATGTCTAACAGTTGTCCCGATCACTAATACAGAGGAACTAACAAGGAAAGGTTTGTGCTTTGTTGTATAATATCCCTTTGTTCTTACAATAGTGATTGTTCTTAACACCAATCCTTATATCACAATTGCATTATGATGGCGATGCCAGCCTTCCTTTCCTGTTGTACTAAATCACTGGTAGTATACCTGAGTTATACTGTCCCTCCTTTTCTCTATATGCCTATTTTGACCTTCCATTTACCTGTCCTTTCTGTATAGTAAAATCCCATTCATTCTTTGACTTCATGACTACAAATGACTTCTTTGAAGGTATCCCTTCCTGTTGCCTTCAACTATAAATTGATAGTATATCATTGACACTTCTAATTAAGCCCAACCTCCTTTTATGACATGACTATGTTTCCTCATTCAACTTCTGCTCAACAGATGAATTGATTGTGACAAATTCAATAGAAGAGAGTGTATCTTCTTCAAGGATGTATGTTTGATACTCATTCTGTATCTATGATAAGATCTTGATAATTATTCATTAAATTGAGTTACAAGAATTAAATAGGTGGCCCATTTGATGGTGACATTGGAAGATAGTCGACTAACTAAAGACAACAACCTACAACAATATTCCTTTTCTTAAGAAATTCAGATGTGGTCGGACATGGTATTGAAGGCCTTGAATCCCAGCATTTGGGAGGCAGAGGGAGGAGAATCTCTGTGAGCTCACAGTTAGCCTAGTCTACAAAATGAGTCCAGGATACCCAAGGCTACACAGAGAAACCCTGTCTCAAAAAACAAAAACATAGCCGGGCGGTGGTGGCGCACGCCTTTAATCCCAGCACTTGGGAGGCAGAGGCAGGCGGATCTTTGTGAGTTCGAGGCCAGCCTGGTCTACAAAGCGAGTCCAGGACAGCCAGAGATATTCAGAGAAACCCTGTCTCGAAAAACCAAAAAAAAAACCAAAAACAAAAAAACAAAAACAAACAAACAAAAAGGAAGAAGAAAAAAGACATCCAGATATGATTAGAAAGTGACTCCCCACTGAGCTGTTTACTTCAAGTCACCTTTCTGCTTTCTGAGGAAGCCACAGGAGAGACTCATGTTTTCATTTTCAGTCTTGGATTTATATTAATGTGCCTATCAATATTACTCTTACTCATGCCACTAAACTCTGCTTCAAATGTTTTGGGACCTCCTCCAGCCCCATATACAAAGAGATTTTCTTTGATCTTTTGGAAAAATCTCAACATCACAAAATATATGTACAAGTGCGATATCCCCAGTTGTTACCTTCTCTCTCTGCTTCACTATATTCAAGTACTCCTCCTCAGTTATTAAACCACTATAAGCTTCTCTCCAACAACCTTCCTGACAACCTTTTAACTAAAACTCACCCGGAGAGCTCTATTGTACACGGCAGGGAATTTTTTTCTCTTCTTCTCTCTAATGCCCTTCTATCAGCATTATGTTTTCCTCAGAAACAGTAGAAAGAAAATTATTTCGTTCACTGCAAATGTTCTCTGGAAATGATGTGGTATGATAAGAACTAAAGTCAGCCTATATCTTATGGCATCAGAGATTATAGTTACACCTCTTCCATTTCTGGGAATTCTTCAAACAGTGTATTTCGTTAGCATGCCATTTTGTTTTATATTTTTTATTCTATAGGATACTAATAGAATCATTGTTAGTTTTAATTTTTAAATCCAGTTATGAAAAGAAAATGATTAAATACTTTTATTAACCTCAATTACACAATTTAATAACTTATGATCCTCTATTGGCCATAAAAATCCATCCACAAATGTCCATTCAAACACGTTAGTACATATTTTGCCTCATTCTTTCTTTCAGGTTGCCTTACAATTATCTTCACTACAGAACCAAACAGTGAATATTTTTATCACCTTCATTTCTTAGTATATTTACCTTTTTCTTTGTCCAAACCGTCAACTTTTATTTTCTCTTTTGGTAATTTTACTTCTCTTTTAATTTTGGTTAAGTCTGAAGTTATATGTTGTAGCCATGATGCTCCAACATTAGCTATCAAGAAATTGTTCATTAAGTTTTGTGACAATCAGAACCCACTGTAGCTTTCATGTTCTGAGTTAGTGTTCTTTTCCTTGACATTACTAATAAATATCTTCTTTTTCTCTCTTACATGTGCTTCACAACTTCCATCACATTCCATATATTCTTTTTTTTTTTTGGTTTTTCGAGACAGGGTTTCTCTGTGTATCCTTGGCTGTCCTGGACTCACTTTGTAGACCAGGCTGGCCTCAAACTCACAAAGATCCGCCTGCCTCTGCCTCCCAA
>CAJQZJ010032984.1:5924022-5940446 GCA_907164525.1 Lophiomys imhausi | reverse complement strand
CACACACACACACACACACACACACACACACACACACACACACACACTTCCCTAACCATTTGTATGACAAATACTTGATAATAGTCACACTCCTTTGAAAACAGAACAATTAGAGAACACACATTCATTTCTGCATGCATTCTCTAATGAGAAGATTCTAAAAAATTTAGAAAGCTAACTGACTTCAGTTTGACAAATGAAATAAAAGATAATTTTAAAGCTTTATGTAAAAATGAGATTCTTGGAGAATGATGAGTATCTGTCTAAATACAAAGTCTGGGAAAGTCTGAGAAGATTTGAACATTAAATGAAGTCAGTAGTATATTTAAAATGATTTAATGGGGTAAAAATACTTAACATAATCTCTAATAAAATGTTGATGAACTGTAAGATGTAAATTATTAACATATATGTTCCCAGGTCCACAAATTTTCCTGGAGATGATATAATTTGATTTTTCTCTTATGTTGAATAAAACTCCATCGTGTATATAAAATACAGTTTCTTTATCTGTTAATCTGTTGCAGGACACATCATTCAGCTCTAGTGTGTAGTGCTGAAGTGACTGTTACATTTATTTTTAATTATTTGAGGAGGCAACTAATTGGCCTTGAGAATGTCTAGGATAATTTACCTTCCTAATAAAAACTAACAAGTATAACAACACAGAATAAAACAAAAATGATGTCCAGTGAACGGTAATTTCCATTCAAATCTGAGACAAAAACTATAGTATACTAAGATATTAAAGGCAGTGTTTTTCATCCAGACAACTCAAGAGAAAAAAGAAGTTATTTCAATGAATCTCATAGTACTTAACTTCAACATATTCAAAGTACTACAAGACAGAGTATCTTCCCACCAGAAAGAGAAAAAATAGCTATATTATTTAAAAATATTGAGGAGATAGCTAAATTATATCAGTCAAATAGAAGCTAACAAAATGTCTTCTGTAGAACAAAGGTTAATACAATGAACAATGTTCCATAAAATAATAAAAATGTATAGGCCCAAATGATATATTGAAAATTTGTATTTTGAAAGCAATTGAACTATCAGATGTATGGCACAAAACTGATAGAAGGGAGAGAGAGAGATAATGCAACAATTGTTTCTGAATTTAAAAAAAGAATAGATTCATTAAAGTATCAAGAAGTTGATAAAGAGTATGAGTAGAACTATTTTTGTATTAAAACAAGCAGGTGCAAACAATATAGCTATGAATAGAAGGGCATATTTTCTGAAAACTTCTAGAACTTTCTTAAGAACAGAGCACATGGTGTTCTAATCAGATTGTAATCATACAAATAACATTCTGGAACAAAATAGAACTAAGTAATAAATAGTGATGGAAAGAAGTGGCAAGTTAGAAACTATGTGGCAATGAAACCACCATTTCCAAAACACCCAGGCTTTATAGTTAAAGAGTATGGAAAAATTGAAAATAAAATATATAAGATAGAATTAGAGTAGTTCTCAGAGGAAAACAGACAAATTGGAGATAGACATAAACTACTGATGTTTGACTCTGAAGAATGTCTCCAAAATCAATATGTAATATATAAAGAGGTTGATATATGACATCAAGCAAACAAAACACATATGAAACTTCTAAAAATTAAATCTTGAACCAAATGTCTCCAGTAGACACATGTATCAAAAATGATCAAACATTTGCAACACTCTTTGCCAAGCAAATCAACACAAGTTAGCAACATTTAACTACTCTCTAGTTAGTTAACTTTATAACATTAAACCATAAAAAAAATCCTGAGGAAATAATAAATTCTTAAAGTAGAAAGAAAACAAGGCAGTGTTTATAATATAGAGCAGAAAGAAATCAGGAAATAATATTATTAAATTATGAAATAGAATCATATAGATATCAAATAATTTGACCTTATAAGCATTTTTGTAAATATAAAGTTAATTGTTATACATAAGAAGTTCTTGGAATCTAAATGAATATCATATAGCCAGATCTAGAGTCAAACAGGAATCACAGAAATTCTAACACATGCAGATGAAAATTCTTTTGCAACATGTATGTATAAAAGCTTGCTATTGATGATAGGTGTCTTTAAATTAAACAAAAAATTCACAAAGGAGGAATTCCTAAAGGCCGAGAGACACTTGAAGAAATGCTCAGCATCCTCAATCATCAGAGAAATGCAACTCAAGACGACTCTAAGATTCCATCTCACACCTGTCAGATTGGCTAAGATCAAAAGCTGAAATGACAGCACATGTTGGCAAGGGTATGGAGAAAGGGGAACCTTCCTCCATTGCTGGTGGGAGTGCAGGCTTGTGCAACCACTATGGAGGTCAGTCTGGCAATATGTTAGAAAATTTGGAATAGCTCTGCCTCGGGACCCAGCCATACCACTTCTGGGTATACATCCAAATAACTCCTCACCGAATACAAGGAAGTTGCCTCATCTATGTTCATAGCAGCCTTATTTCCAATAGCCAGAAACTGGAAACAACCCAGATGTCCCTCAACTGAACAATGGATTAAAAAACTATGGTACATCTACACAATGGAATACTACTCAGCTATCAGAAAAAAAGGAAATTACGCAATTTGCAGCCAAATGGATGGAACTAGAAAAGCTCATCCTGAGTGAGCTAATCCAGACTCAGAAGGATGCACATGGCATTTATTCACTTATAGTTGTATTATACCTATATAGTACAGGATATCTATATTACAACCAATGCACCAAAGGAAACATGGTCATAGACTTTTTCTTTTTCTCCCTGTCAATGAGACACTTTTCCCTAATGGTGCTGCCTTGTAGGCCTCCAGTGTATGAGGAGGCTGTTGTCCCTCATATGACTGCTGAACTCGGGCAGGGAAATGTTATGTAGGCACAGTCCACTCCAGAGGAGTGGGATGGAAGGGTTGGAGGTAGAAGATGAGAGGGCGGGACTGGGAAGGGTCGAAAGAGGACACAATGATGGAGATGTAAACTGAAGCAATAAATAATTTTTTAAAAAGCCTATTATAAGGACAAAAAAATAGTAATCACTAATGTGAAGCACTTTTATGGTACTGATTACAAAAGAATTCTCTTGTTATTTTTTTTTATATCGACAATCAGATATAGTTACAATCATTTCATGTTCTGCTAATTTACTTGGCAAATGCTAGTTTTTGTCCAGGAAAAATCAGTTGTCCTTTCTTTTGTTGCTTCAACATTCAATGTCAAATGTAGTCTTGCATGTATTTTTGTCTTAATGAATTTTTGCTTATGTATTATGATTTCTGATACTGTATTTTTGTGTTTTGTCATTGGTGTGGTTGGTGATGGTGGTCGTGGTCATAGTGGTGTGTGGACTTCAGAGTTACCGCTATTGAAATCTGCCAAATTTTCAACTTCAATAATTCAGTGTTGTGTCTAACAATGATTTCTTGTGGTATTTAAGCTTTTAAGTCATTGTTTTACTAAAGGAACATAGCAATGAAATAATGGCTAATGACTGTAACAACGTGCACTGGGCCTGCACAGGTTCGAGGGAGAACATTAGCTCACCACCCTGCCACTTTGATATGATCCTCACTGAGAAGGAACAAATTGTTCCAAAGCCAGAAGAAGAGGTTGCACAGAAGAAAATGATATCCCGGAGGAAGCAAAAACAGATAGCACAGGAATAAATTCACCATAAAGTAAGTTCAGGTAAAGGTTAAAAAATTAAATAAAGTAAATAAATAACATTTGTCATTTTTAAAAAAGTCTGTTTTGATTTAGTCAGTTACTCCTAGACATGAGCCTACCCTTTATTTGGTTGATGTACCCAGTGACATTCTACTGGAAAAAAAAACTGATTTTGCTTCTTCTAGCAATTGTCGAATGCAGAAACTTCTTGGCTGATGGTGGGACTTTGTGTCCATTTCCCCTTCCTCATGCTTGGATTTTATATCTTTTGACTTATGCATGTCTTCTGGATGCAGTCTCTGTGATTCATAAACATTCAAGTCCTGTTTTGTCTAAATGACATTGTCTCCTTAGAGTCCAATACCATCTCAGACTTTTTTCAGCATTGAACCCTGAACCTAAAGTTGATATTTTGTCTTTTTGATTAATTTATTTTTTGGTAGTTTTCTTGTGTTGATTGTTGCAGAATATCTGACCACATTGTGAACTCCAAAAAACAGTACAGGCCCATTTTAATTGTGGTATAGCCCAACCTTTCATCCTAGAACATTTTGTTTTTTGTAAACAAATGGCTATGGTATGACTCATCTCCAAGGACTCACCTTTAAGAAAAGAGCTTTCTGTACATAGGATTAAATGAAGTTAATCTTACGTCAAGAGGTGTAGCAATAAACCAGCTGACAGGGATTAAACAGAAAGGAGGAACTGAGGTGAGGGGTATTTAAGACAGCATGAAGAAGCTGTGGGGAGTTCCTCTTTTGGGTTTTCTCATTCAAAAGGTTTTCTGAAGTCCTTCAGTTTTTTTTTTTTTCCTTCAAGGATTCTTCCTCTAGGTTTTTCTGAACTTTTTATCTTTGGGCTTTTAGCTTTTAGCATGAAGAACTTTTGGTTGGAGGAGGAAGGTCAGCTGAGTGCTTACTCGTCCTCTCTGAGCTAGTAGGTTTCCACCCCAGCATCTGACTCCTGAGTCTTTACTCCTCATAAAATAAAATGACTGGGGTATTTTATTTTATTTTTTAAACAACAGTTGATTTTTATTTTCTAGGCTTTTTTGTCAGATTTTATTTATGGAGGAAGATAAATAGAAAAAAATAAGTTCCATTGTTAGGAGGTGGTTGAATTTGGGAGGGATTGGAGATGTGTGTGTGTGTGTGTGTGTGTGTGTGTGTGTGTGTGTGTGTGTGTGTGTGTGGTGTGTGATGTAACTCTACCATTAAAAAGCACCATGCATGCTGTTGATTCTGGTGTTAAATTCCAACATGTCTTCATGGTTTTCTTGAAATTTGAAATTAAAATCATAACATATATTGTCACTTGCTTTATATCAAATGAGCTCTGAGATGTAATTCATTTCTCAACTTGTGATGATTTGAATGAGCATGCCTTCTATAGGCTCATATATTTGCAAACTTTGTCCCCTATTAACAGTTTTATTTGAGAGGTATAGTAAGTATGGTCTCACTGGAGAAAATATGTAACCTTGGGGTGGGATTGAGAGTTCATAGGCTCACCTCACTTTCAGTTCTCTCTATATATTTGCAATCAGGTAAAAGTTTTCTTAGCCTCCAGTATAGCTACTATGTCCAATGTTTGCTCCCATGGTGCCCCCACTATAATGGACTATTATCCCTCTGGAACTGTAAGCCAAAAAAGAAATTCTTTCCTCCATAAGTTGCTTTTGATCATTATTTTTTTTAAACACAGCAGCACAAAAGTAACAAGTACACAAGTTATTCTAGTCCTAGCTTTATATATTACTAGAATATTACTCCTGTCCCTCTGGAGTCCTGTTTCACCAATACTTAGAAACTGAATTGTAAACAGATTCCACGATAACCAGAATATAGATACTGTAGAGATTTCAAATTGGCTAGACTCTAAGCTAAATTTCTTGTACAGAAACAATTTTACTGATTATTGTTTCTTGGCTTGTATTGTTTTGAAAATAGAAACAGAGGACAGAATATGAAGGTCGAAACTATAATACATACATTATGGGTTTTCAAGACATTCTTCAGATCTAGTTGCCTGAATGACAGTCCCTCCTCATACTGACACTAAAATGTTTTGTTTATCAGCTGCTCATTTGCAGTAGAATGAACACTGTCACAAGCCTTGATCTCTACCTGTGTCATTTGTCTTCAGTTACTCAAATTATCATTTGCCTTTATCTTGTGCCTACTATATTATACTTATTCTGCCTTGAGCCTGAAGCTATCTAAAATGCTCCTGCATTAGTGGCAACAGTAAAATGCTAGAAGCATAGTTGGAGAGGGCAATGATGCAACCAACTAATTATTAATGCATTTAAGAAGACTATAACTTTACCAAAATACACAATGAATTCCAGGGATATAGTAAAGAGCAATGAAGTGATGAGGGTGAAGTTGACAAGTCAGGCAAGAGAATCCATCCTTTGATTTTATAATGCAAAAAAAAAGAACAACAATATCAACATAAGATTCCTCCCTTTAAGTTATTGTCAATAGAATCCAAAATACACTCAAAATAACACAAACTATTGCCATTTCCCTTGATTGTCCAGTATAACACAAAAGTCAGATTCACTGATAAAAGCACCACAAACTTTTAAAGTATGTAGATATGAATCTCAAGCTGAACAAGGAATGCCTACCTGTTTCCTAATTTCACAGTGCAAGAAGCTGCTGGTAGAGCAAATCTATGCATTCTCTTACACAGTGCTGGATGTAAGGGCTATTCCACTGCAAGGATTTCATGCCTGGAACTGAAACCATGCCAAAAGTACATGACATCCAAAAGATTCCTCACCAAACCACAAGGACATCTCCTCAACTATGTTCATAGAAACCTTATTTGTAATAGCTAGAAACTGGAAACAACCCAGATGTCCTTCAACTAAAAAATGGATTAAAAAAATACTGTAGTACATTTACACAATGGAATACTACTCAGCTACCAGAAACAAGGAAATCATGCAACTTACAGTCAAATGGATGGAACTAGAAAAGCTCATCCTGAGTGAGCTAACCCAGACCCAGAAAGAGTCACATGGCACGTATTCACTTATAACTGGATTTTAGCCATATATTACAGGATAGTATCTTACAGTCAACAGACAGAACGAAACAGGAACATGGACTTTGTTACATGCTAGTGGGATACTTCACCCTGGTAGAACTGTCATGTAGGTCCCCAGTGCAAAAGGAAACTCTTAACCCCCATGTGATTGATGAACTGAGGGGGACTGATATGTAAGGGCACCCCACACCAGAGGAATAGATGGGTTGGAGAGGTGGTAGAGGGTAGGACAGTAGGACTTGGAGGGGTGAGGGAGAAGGTTATGATGGAGATGTAACTTGAATTAATAAATAGACTTAAAAAAAAAAAGATTATAGGCCCTGGGATCAGGAGAACGTATTTTGTTGTTGTTGTTGTTGTTGTTGTTGTTGTTTGTAAAAGCTCATGTTATCAAACTGTCTTTTAAATATTGATGTTAATTCATAGAACTGGGATGCTCCCACTCTTGGTCAGAGAAGATTCTTTTTCCTGTGGGTAATGTCAAACACAGAGTGTATACTGTATGTTCAGTTGTAGATGACTCAGTTATACAATCTCCTCCAACTTAAAGCTCAAGGAACATCAGGAAGGAAGTGACAGAAAGATTGTGACAGCCTAAGATGGGCTGAACTCTGTGAAACGTTGTTTACTGGGAACTTAACAGCCACTGCACATATGTATTCACAAAAGCTGAGGTTGGTTACCTGTTCAAGACCTTCACAATATCAAGCCAGTTAGAATTCCAGGAATGATGGAGTGTCATAGGACCTAAATTTATATCTAAACTTCAAGTCTAGAAACTATTGAGAGTTGATACCTGATAAGAGAATAAGAATCATTTTTGTTTGGAGATGTGGGTACTGGTAGGTCACTCATGTGCCAGTGAATGAGATCACACCCATTCATACAACATAAACACTAACTGAACTCAGTGAAACATTAATTTAAAAGAAAATAGGACATAAATTGTGAAGTAAAATGTGTGAGGTATCCCAGGGAAGAGACAGAAATAGACAGTAGGGAGTAGGTACAATCAAAATACATTGCATTTGTGTATAAAATTTTCAATGTATAATTTTAATGGAGCAAGAAAAAGTCCTAATCCAGTGTCTTTACCTAAGAATTTAGGAGGACAGAGAGGTCTTAGAATAGAAATCATTCTGACATACATTTGGATAACCAACAATTTCAATATTTTTATAAAAATGTCTCTGTTCCAGAACACCCAGAGGGCCAAAAGACATTGGTATGTTAAAGAACTATTCATATTGACTGTGAACTCCACTTGATCTAGAGTATATCTGCCAAGAGTGAAGAGTTGTCCCAGGTGGATGAGTGGATGGACAATTTTGTGGAAGACCAGATTCTATTGCATTCACATACTTCTACATGATCAATATATGAGCTTTGAGCAAAACCCTGAATGTTAGGCACATCTCTAGTAAGTTGAATAACAGAAAGAAAAGTATATATATTGCTCACTTTATGATCTTGTGTGGTGTCCAACATTTCTTCATAATGGTTGAAAAACATTCGTAAAAGGCAGATGTGTTCTTAAGAACTAATATGTCATTTAACATCCTGACCAAACTCAGGTAGTTACTTATCGCAGTCTCTCTGCAGAAAGATATTAGAAATTCTATCATTAAATACGCACAGACACTCAGACACACACACACACACACACACACACACACACACACACACACTTGCTTTCTTTACTAGGTATGTTTAGGTTTTTTTTCAAGAATGATTATTTGTCCGATAATGCATCTACAGAGAATTGCTGGGACTCAGTTAAAGGAGTTTGAAGTTTCTGCTTTGGTCTTCCCTTGTTCTGACATTAATCCTGGTACTGAGTGGAAAATCCCAATAAGCAGTCTCCGTAGGAACTCTCCCTAATGAGGTGTATTTCCTCCCTGGTCTGTAGGTAGATGTGCCTGCACCAGATACTATTTGTTTTTTCTTATGAAAAGATCACGTTCTTTCACTTCTGCTTCAAAGATTTCTCACTAAATGGAATCAGATATCACAAGATAAATTTCATTAGTTTCAATGAAATGTTCAGGTCCTTTCCTCTGTAGTTAAGAGTACTTCTAAATAAAACAGAGGATGAAATGGTGGGGATGATGTGGAGCATGAAGGTCCACATAATGAGCATTTTATCGGTGCTTTCATCTAACCACTCACAAGTGCATGTGCTGAAAAGTGAAACCACAGCAGCACACTCTATTGTCTGTGATGCTAGCCTTATAATGGACCCTAGAATTTAGCAATAATAAAAGCAAAATACAGACATGAATCATATATTTTTGGTCCTTCACTATCATTTTCATTCTTCGTTAACATTCTCCTGAAAACTGGTTATCCTTCCCCCATGATTGTTTGCTAAGGGGAACATGCCCATCCCTCTCTTCCTCATTGTTTTGGTTACACTGCATTAATTCTGGTGACACTGGAGGACTTCAAAGTGGCCCTTCAATCTGTGTCATTTATCAACTTTTCCTGTCCATTCACTGTCACTTTCATGTCCCACTGAGCAACTGGCAGCAGCAGAGCAGGCCTAAAACAAGGCAGAACCGGCAGATGGAGGAGTGTGCAGTTGGACCAGAATAAGTTAGAGGTAGTATGATGACAATGGAGTGGTGCATATAATGTTCCTATGAGGCTGAGAAAAGGAGAAATTGAAAACTTCGTCCCCCATATTTACTGAGCGTTTGGAAATAATTCATGGGCAGCTTGAAAGGATCAGCATCCCAAGATGAAGAAGCTGAACTGAAGAAGGAGGAAGCTTGTTGAACACTAGCTGGAATGTTGGTTGCAAAATTGTGTTCCCCTTTAGAGAGAAGGCCAGAGGAATGTCTCTTTCCATCATGAACACAAAGCTTCAAGTACCAGCTTTTCTAAAGTTGTCAAATTCTTTTATAATGTGCAATAATAAAAGGTTGTTGCCACAAAGTACTTTGCGGTAAAGTGAGAACTTTTCACTGATTATTTATAAAATATTTCTAGTTTGGTAAATTTTCAAATATCTATTGAAATTTTTTTTATTTCTAATGATTTTCTGACAGACATCAATTTTATCTTCCGGTCTATTTCATTGTTTCTTTTTGGCCACTGTGCCGTGCATGTCTAAGAGATAAAGACTGAGACTTTTTTTGACTTCCTAATTGCTCATATTATCAGTGAACTATATTCATTTAACCCACTGTAATTAATGATAGTTATTAATTATATTTTTTAAAATATACATTTTCTTTCAAATTATAATTCTGTTTGTGTTTGTAGTTTATTTTGCTCTCATTATTTTATTCTTCTGAAGGTGGATATATATTATTTGCCAACCCCATTTATGAATAGGCTCTCTTTTTACCACTGTATTTTTTGACACCATCAAAAAATATGTGTACAGACGTGCGAATGTGTATTTCTAGGTCTTCTATTTCCTGCAATAGTCTACATGACTGCATCAATACATTGTTGTCTTTGTTATTGTGCCTTTGTAGAAAATTTGAATTTCTTTGGGAGTTAGCTAGTTACACACCTAATCAGTTCAGATGAGATCATACTAGGCTTACAATGATATTTTAATCAACTATAAGGGGATTCTGTGGTTTAAAAAGGACAGAAACTTCAGGAGAACACCATATGTCAAAAGAGGTAGAGGGAAATGGTACATACATGGATTGCAGGCAACACCAGTTCAGAGAAAACTACACAATTTGTATACATTCACAATAGTAGCCCTAGGAATCTACTATAAACAACATTCCCAGAAGCCACCAGGTAGAAACTTTTGAGAGTATTATAAATTAGAACTTACTAGGGAAATTTATCTGATATCAAGACAATTGAAAACATTGCTAATATTGGTATTTTTAAGAAACACTATTGCAAGTCCCATAAAATCTGAAAGGAGAATCAGTGAGAGTAGTATATACTAATAATCACAGAATTTGGAAAGCTGGGACCATAAGATTTCAAGTTTATGGATATTGGATTCTTAGTGAATTCAGGATAATCACAGAGTACTTGGAGCGGTCTAGTCTCCAAAGTCAAAACAGAAAAGAAGACAAAATATTTTCTGTGAAAGTTTTCAATGGGTTCTTAAAAATGGTAGAGCTCCAAATGACTGGTTATAATATACAAATGTACATTACCCAGTCTTAAAGCATAAATTCTACAGAGAGACATTTTCTGTTATGCAGTGTATATGTAAGTGGGCAATGGAAAAAACACAGAGGAAAATGTAAACACACACCTGTGTTTAGAAACTAGACTAGATTCAGGTCTTGAAGTCCTTAATGTATTGTCAACAGAAGGGACACATGCTTTTATGAACACATGCTTTATAAATGTCAGTTTGTATAAACTCAGTCCACACTTTTTATATAAGAATGGCACTTATCAAAACATATTAGACCTTAAAGGACACAAAACCAGCATTCAAGAAATGAAGAAAGCTATAGATGGTGGCAATCAATTCAAAATACTAATCTTATTTTTCAGATCTACTGCTATATATCCTTCAGTAAACAGATGATATTATAACTTCTGCTAGAGGAATGTCTAATAAATTGGTTCTTAGAGGCTGATTTCAGTGCTGAGAAATCTGGTTACTGCTCCCTTGGAGGCACTCTCTGATTGGTTAATAAAAGTCACTGATGGCCAATTAGCTGGGCAGAAAGATTATAGGAAGGTGGGTCTCCCTGGGATGAAGAAAGTAACCCTGGGTTTTATACAGAGGAAACTCCCTTTCTGCCAGGAGACATGGAAACACACAGATGAGTCTGAGAGCTCTGGAAGGTACAGCAAGCCACAGGGCTGGTTGAGATTAGGCTGTCTGGAATTTATTTAGGTAACCTAGTTAAAAGTTTGACCAGCTAAGGGCTAAGCATTGAAATATTAAAAGGTCTTGGTGTATTTAATTATTTGGAAAAAAGATGTCATGGGTTTCAGGTCCAAAGGCTTATATCCCTCTAGCTAATGCAGGCCTACAGGTTCCCAGTCACAGGCCTCCCAGCAGGCCCTGTCATCTACCTTGCTAGGCGGACACTGGCTGTTCCATTGCCTAATATAACACTTTATTGTACTAATGAATATCCAGCAGCTGCCCCATCAGCTGCCTCACCATGTGCTCCTCCAGGCCACCCTGCCAGGCTTACAGGTCTCTTAAGCAAGTCAGGCCTACCAGTCTCCCACCAGGCCACCAGCTGCTCCACCAGCCTAATATAACAATTAATAGTTATTAATAAATATATTAGTCAACAGAATTTAGGTTGCAGATGGTGAAAGCCACCCTTGGTCCAGGGCTTTATTCCCATGAGAGGTCAGGCCACCAATTAAGTTCAGCCAGAACTGCAGGCCTCCTAACAGTCTGCTGGATACTCCACCAGCCTAATACTACAGTTTATATTTGTTAATAAATATAATTGGTAACTAAGTTTCAGTTTCAAACTTCTATGAATCCATGAATAATAACAATACTAGTGGAGATTTTAATGCAGCTATTGGAAGCTTGCTGTGTTCTGTGTACTAAATTAAACAATACTGGATATTTGCCATGTTTCAGTGTGTTACTTATATTAATTAATTTTCTTTATGATAATACAGGTATTTAAAGTTAATAAATTACTCTACTTATATAATTTTTAATAAAACCTAGGCAAGCTACTGTAATGTTACATGATTTTAATTAGTTCTTGAAAACAATGAAAAACTAAAAAGAAATTAAATGAGAAAGTTAGAAGAAAAAGATATATGATATAAAAATCCATAAAATATTTTAAACAAATAATTTTAAAAGAATACTTTAAAGCATTCTTAATAAAGAGTAAGGCCAGTATGCTATCAAAATCTGTTGAAAATGATAAACAAAGTCAAAATAAGGAAAACTAATAATATATCTGATACGATGAGAGCAAAAAATGCCTTGAAACTGGAAAAATCTAGGAGACAGACAATGGAGATTAAATACATTGATGTGCAATTAACCAAAAAAAAAAAAAACCCTAAAAACTATTTACAACAAAAAAGCAAAAGAAAATAAATTGTATTTAGCTTGCATGCCTTGATGATTCACAAAGGGCCAGATGTTTAATTGCATAAGGATGATAGGGAAAGGTTTGCTTTCTCTGTACCTACTCTAAATAACAGTAGACCAATAATGAGGTATCATTGGAATGTACTTCTACAGGTTATGTTGAATAGTCCAACTCTGCGTCAATATTTTGTACAAAAACAATTAGAAATAATTTGTAAGCAATTTCCTCAATCTATTATTTGTCATTATATGGATGATATTTTGTTGACTGATTTTGATGTAATTATTTTAGAGAAATTATTTAAGGCAATTCAAAGGATTCTGCCACTATGAGGGTTAAAAATTGTTCCTGAAAAAATATAAATCACAGATTCTATTAGCCATTTTGGTTGTAAAATAAGTCATCAAAGAATAAGATCACAAAAGATACAGATTTGTAGAAACTCTTAATGATTTTCAGAAATTAATGGGAGATAAGTGCTTATGAGTTAAGTAATTTGTTTCAAACATTGCAAAGGAATTAAAATCTAAACAGTCCAATATATCAAACTGCTGAAGCAAAAAAGGAGTTAATATTGGTAGAACAAAGATTGCAAGATGCATATAGAGACTGAATTGATCCTAAACTTGATTGTATTTTTGTCATTTACAATCAACTCATCCCTACAAGATTAATTATGCAATGGGAAGATAGTAATATGAAATGAATTTTCTTACCACATAAACAAAGTAAAAAAAAAATAAGACATACATAGAAAAGATATCTGAATTAATTGTAAAAGGTAAAATAAGACTATGTGAATTATCAGGAATGGACTCAACCAAAATAGTAGTTCCTCTCAGTAATGCTGAGATTATATCATTGTGGGTAATCAATGAAGACTGGCAAAGAGATTGCAGTAATTATTTGGGAGAAATTAATAACAATTTTCAAAATTTAAATGTATAAAATTTATAAAAATAACTAATTGGATTCTTCCTTGTTAAGGGAATGCCAATTCCTGATGCACCAATCTAGCATATTGATGCTAACAAGATGGGAATATCAGGTTATAAGACAGACAAAATCAGCAAGGTATTCAAACGTCCATATAGCTCAGTTCAAAAAGCAAAAGTGTATGCAATCTTTATGGTGTTATTAGATTTACCTGAGTCTCTTAATATAATTATTTATTCTCTACATGCAAAAAGAGTTGTGTTGCAGATATATAAGTTGTGATCAATCACCCCATGCCATTTGTTCTCTGTCTATTAATCATTTAAGGACTTCTGTTATGGCCTACAACTAATCCCAAGGGTGGTACTTTGGTGAAGTTTGAGAACTATATAGGTGAATGTAAAATAAATATTTAAGATGAATTTAGGAATTATGTTGGTTTAGTAAAGTGGCAATTATATATTCTCCAACAGGATCCTTAGCCTCACAAGTTCTGGGTAGTTGGCCAATCCTCCAATACGAGGAATATTATGTTGTTATTTAGAGTGATGTATATCCAATGAGAACGCTATGGTTACTGTCAATAGATGAATATCATATTACATCATTAGGGTTATTGTTCCCCACTGGTCACTGTTATACTTCTTGGCATAATGTTAAGCATTCTAAATGTTAATTAACTGGTCCTGCTTGCTGTCTGTTACTTACATTGACTCTGATTGGTTAAAATAAATGCTGAGGCGTGAGATTGGGCAAAGACAGAGAAAGGTGGGACTTCCTGAGATTAGAACAGGAAGCCTGCACTTTAGACATTAGAGAATTAAGGCATTCCAGCCAGCAGCATTTATGATGGCTGCTTAAAGATTAACAATCACCGAACCAATTAACAATAATCAAAATACTGGTTAAACAATTTAATTAATATTTCTACAAATGACAACCAAGGTAATTTAACTAATTTCTTTTTCAACCTATGGCGTCCAACTATGGCAATTAGAATCCATGCTTTCAGTGTGAGAAGGCCTGGGTGAAAGCAGGTTACCTAGCCAAAGAGCAGGGAACTGAACTCAAATGCATTTCAAAGGTGTGGCTAATTTAACAAAAGCTGTTGCCTTGCAGCAAAGGTGGAAAGCTTAGCTCTCCTTACATACTAAAAAAACTGGTAGCCTTCTAAACAGAATTTGAGAGTGGAATTAACAGCCTAGATTAGAAATGGAGGAACTCAGAGGAATTCATAATGCCTCAATACTTTTGGATTCCAATTGAGTTTGTTTCTCTTAGTGTGCAAATGATTTTTACTCTGACAATATGGTTCTGTGTATGTTTTTGAGAAAGTTCAGACTAGGAGAGTCCTAAAGGAAAGAATTTACAGATGGAATGCTAAATTGCCAACAATGATAATGAAGGAAAGACGGAGGTCTTTCCTGATAAATAAGGCAACATTGATGGCAGCTGGAGCTAAGAGCTCCCTGGCTCTGAGGTGCTTCTCAGGGTTTTCTGGGAAGGGTCCACCAATGAAATACAGTCCAAACTAGATTCCAAGGAATAATGAACAAAACCTTATTTGCAGCATGGAATGGCATAGTTAGACATGCCTAGGTTTTTTTTTTTTACTTGATTTTTGTTTAGATGTCTTTGATTTTCCTATATTGGGAGGTAAAAAGGATATTTTTCTGATTTGGCATTGCTAAAACATAAGAGATTTTTGAAGATTTTGGGCAGATTTCTAATTGTCACTATAGTTCAAAGTTGCTCTTGGCATTACAGAGTTACTTAAATCTGGGTTTTAAGTGAAATATTTGAGCAGGGTGGTACTGGCACACACCCTAATCCCTTAATCCCATCACACTAGAGGAAGAAACAGGCAGATCTTTGGTTTCTAGACCAGCCTGGTTTAAACAATGAAGGCAGGGTGGAAACCCTGCTGAGAAGATAAGACTGCTTGCTTCAGACACTCTAGAATTCAAAAAAGACACATTTTCCCCCTTGATATTAAGGTTAATAATGTCCTTACTGATCTAATGGATAAATGCACATAATCCTAAATGTGCATAAAGAAAAAAGAGTCACAAGCCAGTCTCCTTAGGTGTGGGGCTCCCACTGGAGAACTGGTTTCAAGAGGCATTTTGCCCCTAAAAGAAATGTGTTGACTCGGAAGATGGCAGCGACCTACACTGACGCATTCTGAACGCGGGAAAAAAGAGCCATAAAAAACACAGAGATATTGGGCACTGTGCAAAAACCGGAGGGGCTAGACCCCCCCCCCGGAACACTCACAGCTCCCAAGGGACTGTTAAAAGTCCCAGGGCAAGGCTCTCCCCATCTCTCACAGACACGGAGGCCACTAAACGCGGGATTCGGGAACTCCCATTTGGAGAGGCGCCTGGTAAGATCGATCCCAACTTACAGCAGGCAGAATCAGGGTCCATTTGGCCATAGATCGCTGTCCTATTGGGCTCCCCACACATCAGGTTGAACTTATACCCACTTAGAAAAGGTTGCGAGATAGTGGAAGCCTTAGCAAGGAACAAACAGGGGGCTCAGCGGGTGGTCCGCAGCTGCTAGTGAAGCAGGAGGGCGGGAGGTTTCGAGAGAGCGCAGGAAGCAGGGAACACAAAGGCAGGCGGGAGGGGCCAAATCTCGCACACACACTATAGCTGGGGAGAGAGTACGGCAGGCAGGGACAAATCCCCGCCAGCCCACGGCAGGTCATCTGGGGAGAGAGACAGGCGTGGGTGGGGCCAGG
>CAJQZJ010032984.1:5807183-5924012 GCA_907164525.1 Lophiomys imhausi | reverse complement strand
CACCCACGGCGGAGCTGCTGGGACGAGAGGTGCACTCAGGCAGCCGGGGGATCCAGAGGATCCGCAGCGGCTCGTGAAGCAGGAGGGCGGGAGGTTCCGAGAGAGCGCAGGAAGCAGGGAACACAAAGGCAGGCGGGAGGGACCAAATCTCGCACACACACTATAGCGCAGCTGGGGAGAGAGTACGGCGGGCAGGGACAAATCCCCGCCAGTCCACGGCAGGTCATCTGGGGAGAGAGACAGGCGTGGGTGGGGCCAGGGGTCCGTGCACCCACGGCTGAGCTGCTGGGACGAGAGGTGCACTCAGGCAGCCGGAGGATCCGGGGCTTGGGGTACCCACGGGACCCGCGGCGGCGCAGACAAGAAGGGAATTAGGCACAGGGTACAGCCCTGTGACGAGAAGACTAGAGAGAATCCAGAAATCGGGACCATAGCTGTATCCTGGAAAATCCAGACATATCAGGTGTGGAGCCAGACCCTGTCAGCCTCCGGGACAACAAACAAAGCCCACAGAATCTGTGCCTGGGCAAACAGGCCCATACCATCAGAACCATTACAGGCTGATAACTCAAAGTGCAACATAGAGAAGTCTGAATTGGGAGCAGTGAAACAATCCTGGTCCATTATTCACAACCTGGGAATAGGCTGCACCAGATCACAGTACCTCTGGCCATTAAAACCACAGTGACCTTGAAATCCCCCTGTAAGCAACGACAGATAGCCAAGTAACTCGTCCCCTGCACCAAATCATACACTGTGGTTCCAAGCACAGAAAACAGACAGCTAAATGCATCCAATGGCGAAAGGTCAAAAAAAAAAAATAGAAATCAAGGAATTATGACTCCAACAAAGCAGAACCACCCTAGCTCATCCAATTTGGATGACCACACACCAACAGAAACACATGAAAACATTGACAATTCTGCAGTATGGAAAGTGATAGAGTCCCTGCAAGAAGAACTTAAATCTATGAAGGAATTCAAAGAAACCACAATTCTACAAATCAAAACAAGGAACAACACCATTAAAGAGCTCCAAGCCAAGGTGACAGAGCTTGAACAGGAAAAGGAAAAAGCCATGAAAGATTTTCATACAAAAACAAGCAAGCTGGAGAAGGAAATGTACAAAACGAACAAAACCATACAAGACATGAAAATAGAAATAGAAACAATAAAGAAAACACAGTCAGAGTTAAAAGAGGAAGTGGAGAACCAAGGGAAGAGAACAGGAACTACAGATGTGAGTATCAACAATAGGATGCAAGAGATGGAAGACAGGATCTCAGGCATGGAAGATTCAGTGGAAGAAATCAGTACAACATCCAAAGAAAATGAGAAGGCTAAAAAATCTCTCACCCACAACATCCAAGAAATCAAGGACTCAATGAAAAGACGGAACCTAAGAATTATAGGTATAGAGGAAAGAGAGGACTCCCGACTCCAAGGTCCAGGAAATATCTTCAACAAAATCATAGAGGAAAACTTCCCAAACCTGAAAAAAGAGATGCCAATAAAAATCCAAGAGGCATACAGAACACCAAACAGATTAGACCAGAAAAGAAACTCCTCTCGCCACATAATAATTGAAACCCCAAATGTACAGAACAAAGAAAGAATATTAAAAGCTGTAAGAGAAAAAGGTCAAGTCACATACAATGGCAGACCCATCAGAATTACACCTGACTTCTCCCCAGAAACGATAAAAGCTAGAAGGGCCTGGTCAGATATACTACAAGTCCTAAGAGATCATAGATGCCCAGCCAGACTACTTTACCCAGCAAAACTCTCTATCAACATAGATGGAGAAAACAAGATATTCCATGACAAAATTAAATTTAAACAATATCTACCCACAAACCCAGCCCTACAGAAAATCCTAGAAGGAAAATCCCAACCCAGAGAAGAAAACTCCACCCAAGAAAACAAAGGGAATAGAAAACCCATCAGCAACTAAACCAAAAGAGGCACAGGACCACCACCTATACCAAACTAATGGGAAATAACAACCCCAGGTCACTAATATCCATCAACATCAATGGACTCAACTCCCCAATAAAAAGACATAGGTTTACAGAGTGGATCCGCAAGCAAGACCCTTCCTTATGCTGTATACAAGAGATACATCTAACTACAAAAGATAGACACTGCCTCAGAGTAAAGGGCTGGGAAAAGGTTTTCCAAGCAAATGGACCCAGGAAGCAAGCTGGAGTAGCCATCCTAATATCAAACAAAACAGACTTCCAATTGAAGTTAATGAAGAAAGACAAAGAAGGGCACTATATACTCATTAAAGGGAATATTCATCAAGAGGAAATTTCAATACTGAACATCTATGCCCCAAATACAAAGGCACCTACTTTCGTAAAAGAAACACTTCTAAAACTTAAAGCGCACGTCGATCACAACACATTAGTAGTGGGAGACTTCAACACCCCACTCACAACAAAGGACAGATCATCAAGACAGAAGACAAACAGAGAAATATTGAGACTAACAGAGATCATGAACCAAATGGACCTAACAGATATCTACAGAACGTTTCACCCAAACACAAAGGAATACACCTTTTTCTCAGCACCCCACGGAACCTTCTCCAAAATCGATCACATAATTGGTCACAAAGATAGTCTCAGTAGATACAAGAAAATTGAAATAACACCTTGTATCTTATCAGACCACCATGGAATAAAACTGGTCTTCAACAGTAAAAGAATCAACAGAAAGCCTACACACACATGGAAATTGAACAGCTCCTTACTGGATGACCACTGGGTCAGGGAAGAAATAAGGAAGGAAATCAAAGACTTCTTAAAATCCAACGACAATGAAGACACAACATACCCAAACCTATGGGATACATTGAAAGCTGTGCTACGAGGAAAGTTCATAGCACTAAGTGCTTTCAAAAATAAAATTGTGACAGCTCATATTAGTGAATTAGCAGCTAAGCTGGGTGAATTGGAAAAAAAAGAAGCAAACACGCCCAAGAAGAACAGAAGACAGGAAATCATCAAACGTAGAGCTGAAATCAACAACTTAGAATCAAAAAGAACTATACAAAGAATCAATGAAACCAAGAGTTGATTCTTTGAGAAAATCAACAAAATAGACAGACCCCTAGCCAAATTAACTAAAAGGCAAAGGGAAAGAACACAAATCAACAAAATCAGAAATGAAAAGGGAGAAATAACAACAGACATTGAGGAGATCCAGAAAATATTCGGACATTACTTTAAAAATCTATATTCCACTAAATTTGAAAACCTAAGCGAAATGGACAATTTCCTCGATAAATTCCACCTACCAAAACTAAATCAAAATCAGATTAACAGCTTAAACAGCCCAATAACACCTAAGGAAATAGAAACAGTCATTAATAATCTCCCAACCAAAAAAAGCCCAGGGCCAGATGGCTTTAGCACGGAATTCTACCGGACCTTAGAAGAGGAACTAACACCATTACTTTTCAAACTCTTCCACCACATAGAAACAGAAAGATCACTGCCAAACTCATTCTATGAGGCCACTGTCATTCTGATTCCTAAACCACACAAAGACCCAACAAAGAAAGAGAACTTCAGACCAATCTCCCTCATGAACATTGATGCAAAAATACTTAATAAAATACTAGCAAACCGAATTCAAGAACACATCAAAAGTATCATACACCATGATCAAGTAGGCTTCATACCTGGAATGCAGGGATGGTTCAATATACGAAAGTCTATCAATGTAATTCACCACATAAACAAGATGAAAGAAAAAAACCACATGATAATGTCGATAGATGCAGAAAAAGCATTTGACAAAATCCAACACCCCTTCATGCTAAAAGTTCTGGAGAGAACTGGCATACAAGGACCATACCTAGAAATAATAAAGGCAATATACAGCAAGCCAGTAGCCAACATCAAATTAAATGGAGAGAAGCTTGAAGCATTTCCTCTAAACTCAGGGACAAGACAAGGATGTCCACTTTCACCATATCTCTTCAATATAGTACTTGAAGTCCTTGCTAGAGCAATAAGACAACTAAAGGAGATCAAAGGGATAAAAATTGGAAATGAAGAAGTCAAATTATCCCTATTCGCAGATGATATGTTAGTATACATAAGCGACCCCAAAAATTCCACCAAAGAACTCTTACAGCTGATAAACAACTTCAGCAAGGTGGCTGGATACAAAATTAACTCAAAAAAATCAGAAGCCCTTCTTTATACAACAAACAAATATACCGAGAAAGAAATAAGGGAAACAACCCCCTTCACAATAGCCACAAACAACATAAAATACCTGGGGGTAACTCTAACCAAGCATGTAAAGGACCTATATAACAAGAACTTCAAGCCCCTGAAGAAAGAAATGGAAGAGGCCTTTAGAAGATGGAAAGATCTCCCATGCTCATGGATAGGTAAGATCAACATAATAAAAATGGCTATCCTACCAAAAGCAATATATAGATTTAATGCAATTCCTATCAAAATACCAACACAATTCTTTATAGACCTGGAAAAAGCTAGTCTCAACTTCATATGGAACAACAAAAAGCCCAGAATAGCTAAATCAATCCTGTCCAATGAAAAAACATCTGGAGGTATCATCATCCCAGACTTCAAGCTGTACTACAGAGCAACAGTAATAAAAACAGCATGGTACTGGTATAGAAACAGACCAGTGGATCAATGGAATCGAATTGAAGACCCAAACATGGATCCACACACCTATGGCCAACTAATCTTTGACAAAGAAGCCAAAAACGCACAATGGAAGAAGGACAGCATCTTCAACAAATGGTGCTGGTCCAACTGGATGTCCACTTGCAAAAGAATGAAATTAGACCCATACCTATCACCTTGTACAAAACTTAATTCCAAGTGGATCAAAGATCTTAACATAAGGCCAGCCACACTAAAGATACTAGAAGAAAAAGTAGGAGAAACCCTCGAACTCATTGGCACAGGTGACAACTTCCTGAACAGAACACCAACAGCTCAGGACCTGAGATCAACAATCAATAAATGGGACCTCATGAAACTGAAAAGTTTCTGTAAAGCAAAGGATACTGTCATTCGAACAAAACGGCAACCAACAGACTGGGAGAAAATCTTCACCAACCCCACATCTGATAGAGGGCTATTATCTAAAATCTACAAAGAACTCAAGAAACTAAATGCCAAGAAACCAAAGAATCCAATCAAAAAATGGGAGATGGAGCTAAATAGAGAATTCACAAAGGAGGAATCCCTAAGGGCTGAGAGACACTTGAAGAAATGTTCAACATCCTTAATCATCAGAGAAATGCAACTCAAGACTACCCTGAGATTCCACCTAACACCTGTTAGAATGGCTAAAATAAAGAGCTCAAATGATAGCGCATGCTGGCGAGGGTGTGGAGAAAGGGGTACCCTACTCCATTGCTGGTGGGAGTGCAGGCTTGTGCAACCACTATGGAGGTCTGTCTGGCGATATCTTAGAAATCTAGGAATAACCTTGCCTCAAGACCCAGCCATACCACTTCTGGGTATACACCCAAAGGACCTCTCATGGAGACATAGGGAAGTCTCCTCATCTATGTTCATAGCAGCCTTATTTGTAATAGCTAGAAATTGGAAACAACCCAGATGTCCCTCAACTGAAGAATGGATTAAAAAATTGTGGTACATCTATACAATGGAATATTACTCAGCTATCAGAAACAATGAAATCATGCAATTTGCAACCAAATGGATGGATCTAGAGGAGCTCATCCTGAGTGAGCTAACCCAGTCTCAGAAGGATGCACATGGCATCTATTCACTTATAGTAGGATTTTAACTATTTCGTACAGGATATCTGTACTACAACCAACACATCAAAAGGAACAAGGACATATTTTTTTTTTTATCTTTTTCTTTTTCCTTCTTTTTTTCTTTTTTTCTCTTTCCTTTTCCCTTCTCTTTTTCCTCTCTTTTTTTTTGTTGATATTCTTTTTTTTTGTGGGTTTGTGTGTTTGTTGGTCTTTTTTTTTAGTATTCCCCCAGCAGCAATGAGACACCAGTCACTGGCAGTACTGCCTCTTAGGCCCCCGGTGAATGAAGAGGCGCTTGGCCCTCATATGACTCCTGATCTGTGGTGAGAGACTGTTAGGCAGGGACACTCCACCCCAGAGGAACAAGACGGAAGGGTCAGGGGGTAGAGCATGGGAGGGTGGGGCTGGGAAGCGGGAAAAGAGGACAATATGATAAGGATGTAACCTGAAGCAACAAACAAATAAATTTATTAACTAGAAGAAAAAAAAAAAAAGGCAGGGGGCAGGGCTGAAACACTGTGAATGGAACAGAGGATACAGCCATTCGGCCTGGATTTGCAGACCTCCAGGTGTAGAGAAGACGTGGAGCTAAGGTAAAATACAAGGGAATTGTGGTATTGGCCCATGCCTTTGACTTCAGCGGAGACCGGGGTGGGGGGCACCTTAGAGTTGGTGGTCTTATGTACTCTGGAGTCATATGGAGCGGGGTGGTGAGGGTGCATACTCTTGGTCCCACCATTCAAGAAGAGTACACCCTTGGTCCCAGCTCCCAGCACACTGGAGACAGAAAGAGGCAGATCCTGGAGTTCAGGGTCAGCCTGATGCAGGGTAAACTCTAAATAGAGAAAGACTTCGATCCAGGAGTGGTGGAACACATCTTTGATCCCTTCTGATGAGAAACACAGGTCCCTGTTCCCAATAATTAGAGTTCAGAGACACACACATGGGATTTGGAGGGACCTAGGTTTGGAGGCTACTTACAAAAGGCCTTCTTGATGCAGGCAGATTGTCCTTTGGGATCTCAAAATATATACACTAGAGCTGGTTTAGCTCCAAGGTGACAGAATGATTTCTACTTTAACCCGGATTGAAAGATAACGCTTTGTATGTTGTCAGAAGGCCAAATTTGCTTCAGGAGAAGTACTACCTAGCCCCCTCCATCCCCCCCCAGAAAAAAAAAAAAGAGGGCAATTGTCCTAGGGTTGGGATTGGGGCAGGGCTCTGCTCTTATCGTTCCAGAAGAATCGAAGTGTCCATTAGGGGAGCCCGGGGACAGCGGACAGCGGAATCCTCAGCAGAGAGCAGAATCAGGCACCAAGGAGGATGAGTGACACAGTTGATTCTGCCTGGCAGACTTCCTCAATAGCTGTCTCCATCGGGGGCCTGCAACCACCACTGCAATCCAGTGTCGCTGGGACCGTTCAGCTCTACACAGTGCCCCGGCCGGAACCTCAGTGAAGCCTGCAAGACCAGTTTCTGCCTACAAACCCCTTAGGTCATCTAAACAGCTGAGAACAGAAGGACTGAACATAAAAGGATTGTACTAACATTTTTAATCATTTTTCCCATTTGGGTTGGGGCCCCAAACAGGTCTACTACGACCCAAATCAGCAGGAAGTCACTTTAAGAGAGCGACGTCCCATGCCCAGAGGGTGGGGAGGGTGTTTCTCCGCCCATCTTTTTGGTTATTTGAAGGATAACTGAAAACTCTGTTATGTAGGGGAAGAGTCTACAAGCTGATAAATGGTCCTGTCTTAATGGGTTTTGGAGGGTAGCCCCAGGGAATTCCTACTTTTCCTTTTCTGTATCCTTCTTCCTCTCCTATGTAGGAGTGCATGGGCTTGAGAAAAATGAGATATAGACATAGCACAGGAAGGTCCAGGAAGAAGGGGCAGATTATTGAATATGCCCTTATACCTTTGTATATTGATACAAAATTAGTAGTTTATTTGGCTAAAGTGGTATTGACCATTGTTTATTGTGCAAAAATAAGATTGTATTGGATTACACCGGTATTGATCTTTGTATATTGATACAAAATTAAGATTATAGTTGGCCACAATGGTATTGACCCTTCCATATGGACGTAATATTAAGATTATATTGGGCTACATAGGCATTGATCTTGGTATATTGATACATAATTAGAGTATATTTAACCACAATTGAATAGATCTTTGTATATTGATACAAATTTAAAGGTAATGCTTCCCAATGGTATCATACCTAGAGATACTTAAAAATAAAATGTGAAGCTCTGACCTCTTGATACCAACCGTCTAAAATGGTCTAGGATAGTTAAAACAAACTCCTAGTCATGCAAACATGTCTCTTTGTTGGCTACTATGACAGTCTATCACAGATATTCTCTAAACTACCCAGTAATCAAGTTGCTAAGAGACAAGCAACATTTGCTTATCTAAATACAAGAGATGGATAGGGCATCTTCAAAAACCCCTTGAGATCTGCAGAATATGGCATTCAAAGATGTTATCTTAAATCAAGATTTTTTTTTATATCAAGACATATCAGCGCCTGACGGCAACCCTATTCTACTCCAAGTAGAGGATAAGCATCGAAGAACCTCCACTGTAAGATGGTTGAATTGGTGGCAAGCCTTTCTCTTGGCATGAAAAAACCCCTTGCACCAACTGCAGACATACTGCTGTCCAAAAAGGACAAAACTTGGTAGCGGGGAAATCGACAGCCTAACTCTGCCAAGACAGGGTAGGAAAAACCCCTTGCTTCAACTGTAGACAGACTGCTGTCCAAAAAGGACAAAACTTGGAAGCAGGTAAGTCGACAGCCTAGCTCTGCCAAGACAGGGTAGGAGAGTCCTTCATAACCCCTGCTCTACAATCAATGTCTGTCAGAGAAATGGGGCCAAATGACTGAAGATTGATGCTGTAATGTATGGAGAGAAAATGGGAGCTGTCCAGGCAGCCACTGGTATGTCATTTCTTAGATTGGGAAGCTGCAGCCTTGCACTTCCTATATAATCAGATATATTTGTCCCTCTCAGGTCTCTGAGGTGGTTGAAGAATAGATAGCTAGAGTCTCATAGTTAAATTTTGAGTTGTTTGGGAATCAAGAGGGTGTTCTAAGAAGATGCTTTTTAAATTGGGATGAAAGTTGAGTTGGATATAGAACTTTAAACTCATGGAGATAGATCGACAGTAGAATGTTGAAGTCAGGTGCCAAATACATATAGACTGGACATTGGGATTGTATGCCAAGCCATATAACTCTCATAATTTTGGCCTAATTACCTCTGTTGTTTTGTATTGTATTTATTATTATAAGAGTAAGAGCCATTTGTTGGACTGAAAGGGGGAGCTGTTGGGGGGAAAAGATATATCTTAAACTTAAAAAAAAAGGAAGGGGAGGGGTGGGTTGAGGCGGAAGAGGGTGGGAGGGTGGGACTGGAGGCGGGGTAGGGAGGGGATTTCAATTGAGATGTAACTTGAAGAAATAAAAAATAAAGTAAAAAAAAAAAAAAAGAAGGGTAGAGAGAGGGGGTAAGCTTCTGGTTGCTTGACAAGATAGCAGGACCCATGCTGGCGTTGCCTGTTCACTAAAAAATAATGTTATAGATCTAAGAAGATACTCTTAAAAGTGTGTTGCAAGTTAGTATGAATGTTGAGTCAGATATAGACCTTTAAACTCATGGAGATGGTTAGATAGTAGAATGTTAAAGTCAGGGGCCAAATATGTACAAACTGGACATTGGGAAGGTATACTGGGCCATTTAACTCTCATAAATGTGGCATATTTATATCTGTTGTTTTGTATAGTATTTACTGTTATAAGAGAAGGAACCATCTGTTGGACTGAAAGGGGAAACTGCTGGGGGGAAGAGGGTGGAAGGGCGGGATAGGAAGGGGGAATAGGGAAGGGTTTGTGACTGAGATGTAACTTGAAGAAAAAAAAATAAAGTATTTAAAAAAAAAAGAAAAGAAAATGAAAAAAAAAAAAAAAGAAATGTGTTAATTGCTGGGTGTGGTGGTGCATGCCTTTAATCCCAACACTTGGAAGACAAAGACAGGTGGATCCCTGACCTTCACCAAGGTCAGCCTGGTCTGCAAAGTGAGTCCAGGATAAGGATACACAGAGAAAGAGAGAGAGAGAGAGAAAGATTCTGTTAACCAATGTAAGGACCCAGAGTTAGGCTAGGGAAGAAAATGCAAACAGCATGCCTCCCACAGCCAACAGTTAAGGAAAGCTAACACAAGATAGCATACCATGCTGTTCTACACCAATCTCCTTAAGAATGGAGCTTCCATGGAAGAATTAGAACGCAAACTAATACAAAAAAATGGTTTAATTAATGTTTTTGTTTAATAAGGGTAATTCAATTATTTAAGTTCATACCTTGATCTCAAAACTTGGGAGACAAGGAAAAAACAGGTTCCTTGTGTGAGGCCAATCTAATCTACAGAGCTCTACAGAGCAAATCAAGATGGCCAAAGCTACAAAAAGAAACCCTGTCTCAATAAAGGTAGATATATCCACATAGAAATTAAATCTCCAAAGTAAGGAGAAAAGGAAAGAAGAAATATATAAATGTATACCTTTGATCCCAAAACATGGGAGACAAAGACAGAGACAGATTGGTTCCTTTTGAGTTTGAGGCCATACTAATCTACAAAAAGCTAGAACAACACAGAATAAACCTGTTTTAATCAATTAATAAATTTATGTTAACTGTAGAGGAGAATATTTAAACTCCATGCAATCTTATGCTGTATTTTCAATTTAAAATAGAATATATATAGCATATATATGTAATAATATTGCACACCATCCTTTCATATGGCATAAATGGATACTTACAAATGTCATTCTTCTGTTAAAACGAAGAACAGAAAATATTCATTAATTGATTTGTGCACCCTGCACATCCAAGGCATTTTGGTAATTGCAGAACTACATGCTACTTTTGAGAAATTACATATTTTCAGAACAACAGGATCAGAGTCCAAAGAAGATAAGACATAGACAAGCCTCATAGACTGCCTCAATAGCTGTTTTCAAAAATCTGCATCCAGAACAACTTCAAACAGCTTGCTGAGATGATGGCCCAGCCTTAAGACTGTTCCAGATATGACTTCAATGAAGCCCTGAATTTTCCTAATAAAGTCCAGCCTGGGACTACAAACTGCTCAGGACATTAAAATTGCTGAACACATAGAGACTGGACAACAAATGTTACTATTAAATTGATTAACCATTTTTTTCCATTTTATTTGGGCCCCCAAACAGGTTTTCTGCATACCAATTCAGCAGGAAGCAGTTTCAAGAGAGTGATGTCCCATTCCCAAAAGTGGGGTGGATGATAGAAGTTGTTTAGGGGGAATTGTTGCAAATTGTTAAAAGGTCTTGTTAAGCAAGATATAGGAGATTAGATACAAGGACTTTCTTTTTTTTTTCTTTTTTCTATCCTTCTTTCTCCCTTATATAGGGGGAAAAGACTTGAAAAGAAAAGAGAGGGATATATGCATATAATATAGAAATGATAAGATATAAGGATAGATTGTTGAATCTTCTCTGAAACTCAAAACTTGTTATTCTTTAAATAAGGTTATCTTTTGATACATTGGTATAGAATTTTGTATATTGATACAAAAATAAGATTAAGTTTGATTCATTAGTATAGAATTTCATATTTTGACACATAATAAGAATATTTCAACTCTTATACGAGGTATTGTACCTATACAACTCACTTAAAAGTATAGATTTACATCCAATCCTTTTATGGGTTGCTATTGAAATCTATTTAGGAGTCGGGATAATACAGGCCAGTCAAGCTTCTGGTCATGTCAAATACTAGTCTTAATCTATCACAAAATAGATTTAATAGGTTATATAGTAAACGGTTAAAATATAGTTTGCTTATTCAAAGATAGATAGATAGATAGATGATAGATAGATAGATTTATAAATAAAGTAGTAGATGTCTTCAAAACCCTCAGAGGCATACAGAAAATGGCCTTTAAAGATGTTTTTATTATTTTAAGAATTGTTTAACTTAAGACAGTCAGCTCCTGACAGCTCCCATTTGACGTGGAAGAAGACAAAGAGCATCCAAAAGAAATCTCCCATTAGAAGATAATTCCTCAAAAGGAAAACTCCCATCATGAGATAATTCCTATTGGGCAAAAATGCCCCTGCTCTCTCCACAGACTATATACAGTCCAAAGACGGACCAGAGCTTAAATGCAGGTAAGTCGATGTCCTAATTCTGCAGAGACAGAATGGGAAAATCCTAATTTCCTGCGGCACAATTTAGTCTGTGAAAAATGCTTGGCCAGAAGCTGAAGATGATGCTCCAACCATACCACGAGGTATTTGGGACTGTCTAGGCAGCAAACTGTCATTTTTTTTTTTCTTTTTGGAAGCTGCTCTTCTGTGCTTCCTACTCATTTAAATAATAACTTTATACCTTCTTATGTCTTTGATGGGGTTGAAGCCATAATAGTTATAAAATTTCAATTGAACTTCAGTTGTTTAGGATTTGAAAGGATATTTTCAAGTCTAAATAAAAAATTTAGGTTTATAAATATAGGACATGATAGAAATTATTTAGGTTCACGACTTTAAACACACCAAGATAGATATTTTTTTCTTCTTCAAGATTGCCTGATACAAATAGCTAAGCATTATGTGTATAACTTTTATATGTGGTTTTCCTGATACTTTCATATTTGTTCTCATCATTTTTACTATATGAGTTAAAAAATTAGCCATTTTTAAGACAAAAGAAGGGAATTGTTGGCGTAGTGTTAAGCATTCTAAATGTTAATTAATTGGTCCTGCTTGCTGTCTGTTACTTACATTGACTCTGATTGGTTAAAATAAATGCTGAGGCATGAGATTGGGCAAAGACAGAGAAAGGTGGGACTTCCTGAGATTAGAACAGGAAGCCTGCACTTTAGACATTAGAGAACTAAGGCATTCCAGACAGCAGCAGGAAGATTAAGGCATTCCAGCCAGCATCAGGAAGAAGGAGGCACACACCATGGGTTAGAAAAAAGAACCTCATTCTACATGGCCAGGAACATCAATTCAGCATATCGTGGAGAATGGCAGTCCAAGGGGACGTATGTATATATGGGGTCATATTTATGGAATATAATTAAGAGCTAGTTAGATGGGCTAGGATTGCACAATTCAGGCCTAAGCTGGTTAAAATCCATGTGATCTCTGTGTGCTCATTTATGATGGCTGCTTAAAGATTAATAATCACCGAACCAATTAACAATAATCAAAATACTGGTTAAACAATTTAATTAATTATTTCTACAAATGGCAACCAATGTAATTTATCTAATTTTTTTTAGTTACATATACTTCTAAAGAATAATACATAGATGGAATAGACTATCGTCTTCCCTACTTGAAAGCGTACATAATAGCTTCTAATACTAAGGAAGCTAGTCTTCATAGCTTTCAGGTCAGATCCAGCTTGGATCCTTCAGATTCTGCATCCTAACTGCATGTTATTTTCAGTAATAGGATCTTAACTTCATCCTCTGTGAGCCACTTAAAGTTTTACTCACAAAGTCTTTTCTTACATCTGTATTATATAAAGCAAAGATTATCAAACTGTAGAATATGGCCCTTTTGCTAGTCAAATGACCCTTTCACTAGGATATCTTAAGACCATAAGAAAACACAAAAAATAATGTTATGATGCATAACAGTTACAAAATTAGTTGTAAGTAGCAATGGAAAAAATTGTAGTTGGGGACCAGCACAATATGAGGAACTTTATTTATGGTTTAAGCATTAGGAATGTTGAGTACTACTGATGTAGAGTATTGACTATAGTTTCTTATAGCTGTAACAGATTTCTCATTTAGGAGTTTGAGCCATTTGAAGTTAGTCTTTTTTCTTTTTTTTTTTATGAAAGATGCTAGATTTGGTCTTACTTCCTTCTTGTTTATGGACATTCAGTTTTACCAGCACTATTAGTTAAAGAAGCTGAATTTCTTCAGTATGTGTTTTTGACAACTTTGTAAAATACCTAATGACTATACTCATGTGGACTTCTGTTTGGGTGTTCAAATTTCCTTCATTGGTATACATATCTGTTTTGTGCAGATATACTGTTTTTGTTATTATGGTTCTGTGATATACCACAAGGTTCCAGAAATGTAGTCGATCTAATATTGCTATTATTTCTCAAGATTGTTTTGTCTTTCTGATGTCTTTTGTGATATAATATGAGACTTATGATTTTTTTCTGCAAGGAATGATATGCTTATTTTGATTGGGATTGAATCTTTGAATAGCTTTTGGCAAACTGGTCATTTTCAAAATATTAGTTTTACCAATGTATGAGGAGGGGGTGTCTTTCAATTTTCTATGGCTTTACCTATCTCTTTCTTCAGGTTTTTATAATTTTCATTGTAGAAGCCTTTTACCTCATTAGCTAGGCCCATTCTTAAATATTTTATTTCCTTGAAGCTATTATGAATGTGAATTTATCCATATTCTATTTCTCTGTATGTTTATTGGTGGTGCGTGTACTGATTTTATAGGTTGATTTTATATCCTGCTAATTATTTTATTATTTTGAAAAGACTACTGGTAGATACTTTGAGAAATCTTATGTGTAATAATTTGCAAATAGGGATAATTTGAATTATTCTTTTGCTATTATGACCCTTTGAATTGACTTCTCATAAATATTAGTCTATTATTAATATAGACTTACTTTGTCTTCAATTGTGGCTGATACTGCTGCTAAGTGTGCTGGTCTAGGTTGGCATAATAGTTTTTTTAGATTTTGACATTTATATCCCTCATTGTTTTCACTGTAATATCAACTGATATTCTGATGATTTTCTTTTGTGATGTGAACTTTTTTGTAGCGTTAAAAATTCTTCCTTTATCTTGAATTCATTTTTTAATTAATTTATTTATTTCTTCAGGTTACATCTCCATCATAGTGTCCTCTTTCCACCCCTCCCAGTCCCGCCCTCCCACCCTCTACCCCCAAACCCTTCGATCCCACTCCTCTGGAGTGGAATGTCCATACATAAGAGTCCCCCACCACAGTTCAGCAGTCATATGAGGGACAAGAGCATCCTCAAACACTGGGGACATAGAAGGCAGCACCATTAAGGAAAAGCGTCTCATTGACAGGGAGAAAAAGAAAAAGTCTATGTCCATGTTCCTTTTGGTGCGTTGGTTGTGGTAGAGATATCATGTACTATATATATAGCTATTTTCCGACTATAAGTAAATAGATGCATGTGCATCCTTCTGAGTCTGGGTTAGCTCACTCAGGATGAGGTTCTCTAGTTCCATCCATTTGGCTGCATATTGCATAATTTCATTACTTCTGATAGCTGTGTAGTATTCCATTGTGTAGATGTACCGCAGTTTTTTTTAATCCATTCTTCGGTTGAGGGACATCTGGGTTGTTTCCAGTTTCTAGCTATTACAAATAAGGCTGCTATGAACATAGATGAGGAAACTTCCTTGTGATTCAGTGAGGAGTCATTTGGATGTATACCCAGAAGTGGTATGACTTGGTCCCGAGGCAAAGCTATTCCAAGTTTTCTAAGATATCGACAGACTGACCTCCATAGTGGTTGCATAAGCCTGCACTCCCACCAAGAATTGAGGAGGGTTCCCCTTTCTCCACACCCTCACCAGCATGTGTTGTCATTTGACCTTTTGATCTTAGCCATTCTAACAGGTGTGAGATGGAATCTTTGAGTCCTCTTGAGTTGCATTTTTCTGATGGTTAAGGATGCTGAGAATCTTGAAGTGACTCTCAGCCTTTAGGAATTCCTCCTTTGAGAATGCTCTGATTAGCTCTTTTCCCCCATTTTTTAAGTGGATTATTTGGTTTCTTGCCACTTTATTTCTTGAATTAAATTTATTTCTTAAATTACCATTTAGGTAAATGTTGGATATTAGCCCTTTGTCAGATAAGGGGTTGGTGAAGATATTTTTCCCAGTCTGTAGGCTGCCATTTGGATCGAATGACAGTGTCTTTTGCTTTTACAGAAGCTTTTCAGTTTCATGAAGTCCATTTATTGATTGTTGGTCTTAGGTCCTGAGCTGTTGGTGTTGTATTCAGGAAATTGTCACCTGTGTCAATGAGTTCAAGGGGTTTTCTGACTTTCTCTTCTAGTAGATTTAATGTGTCCAGCCTTATGTTAAGATCTTTGATCCACTTGGACTTAAGTTTTGTACAAGGTGATAAGTATGGGTCTAAATTCATTCTTTTCCATGTGGTCATCCAATTGGACCAGCACCATTTGTTGAAGATGCCGTCCTTTTTCCATTGTGTGGTTTTGGCTTCTGTGTCAAAAATTAGGTACCCATAGGTATTTGGGTTCATTTCTGTGTCTTCCATTTGATTCTATTTATCTACTGGTCTGTTTCTATACCAGTACCATGCTGTATTTATTACTATTGCTCTGTAGTACAGCTTGAAATCTAGGATGATGATACCACCAGATTTTTTTTTTAATTTAATTGCACAGGATTGATTAAGCTATTCTGGGTTTTCTGTTGTTCCATATGAAATTAAGAACAGCTTTTTCCAGGTTCAAAAAGAATTGTGTTGGTACTTTGATAGGAATTGGTTTGAAACTGTACATTGCTTTTGGTAGGATGGCCATTTTTATTATGTTGATCCTACCTATCCATGAGCATGGGAGATCTTTCCATCTTCTGATGGCCTCTACAATTTCTTTCTTCAAGGGCTTGAAGTTCTTGTTGTACAGGTCCTTTACTTTCTTGGTTAGAGTTATCCCCAGATATTTTATATTGTTTGTGGCTCTTGTGAAGGGAGTTGTTTCCTTGTTTTCTTTCTCACCCCATTTATTTGTTGTATAAAGAAGGGCTTCTGATTTTTTTGAATTAATTTTGTATCCAGCCACCTTGCTGAATGTGTTTATCAGCTGTAAGAGTTCTCTGGTGGATTTTTTGGGGTCGCTTATGTATACTATCATATCTTCTGCAAATAGGGATAATTTGACTTCTTCGTTTCCAATTTGTATCCCCTTGATCTCCTTTAGTTTTCTTATTGTTCTAGCAAGAACTTCAAGTACTATATTGAAGAGATATGGTGAAAGTGGATATCCTTGTCTTGTCCCTGAGTTTAGAGGAAATGATTCAAGTTTCTTTCCATTTAATTTGATGTTGGCTACTGGCTTGCTGTATATTGCCTTTATTATTTCTAGGTACAGTCCAAGTATGCCCATTCTCTCATAACTTTTAGCATGAAGGGGTGTTGGATTTTATCAAATGCTTTTTCCATATCTGGTGAAATTATCATGTTTTTTTTTTTCATCTTGTTTTTATGGTGAATTATGTTGATGGATTTTTGTATGATGAACCATCCCTGCATTCCTGGGATGAAGCCTACTTGATCATTGTGTATAATACTTTGGCTGTGTTCATGAATTTGGTTTGCTAGTATTTTAATAAATATTTTTGCATCTATGTTCATGAGGGAGATTGGCCTGAAGTTCTCTTAATTTGTTGGGTCTTTGTGTGGTTTAGGAATCATGGTGAATGTGGCCTCATAGAATGAGTTTGGCAGTGTTCTCTCTGATTCTATTTTGTAAAAGAGTTTGAAGAGTATTGGTATTAGCTCTTCTTTGAAGGTCTGGTAGAATTCTGTGCTAAAATCATCTGGCCATGGGCTTTTTTTGTTTGGAGATTTTTAATGATTGTTGCTTTGTCTTTGGGATTTTCTTTTTTTATTCAGATCTTTTTTTTTATTGTGTGTTCTCTATGCTTCTTGTATCTATATACATACATATCTCCCAAGTTTGTTGGAAGTTTTCTTTTATTATCTTGGTAGAAATATCTATGTAGTGTCATTTATTACTATCATTCTAAAGTTTGATGTGCAACATTTTCTGTATCTTCTTTTCTTTGTTTTAACATTTTCCTTCCATTATTGTCGCGTCCCTCTTGACCGGCAAGAACGACGCAACTCGCAAAAGCTCTTCTCAAGCAGTTTATTCAGGTCCCTTGAAAACAGTCTTCCGAATGCCGGGCAGACCCAACCAACAGGCTAAATACTAAATGAACAGCCAATCAAGTAAAGCCACGTAGTGCAATCTTAGAGGCCCACGTATGCGGGAGCAAGCCAGATCAGCGGTCTTAGCCAAATATGGACTTGTTTACCACCGAGAGCGCTCACCGTCGGGCTGGTGGAAGGCGGAGACCAGCACCATCTTTAAGGCGCGGCACGTCGCAGCTCTCTACAGTTCCTCCTTTTTTATTTTTTCTAAAGATGGTAAAAGTCCCTGGAAAGGTTTCGTAATCCCCTATCTGGGGATCTCACGGTGGGCCTGAGCCTGTAGGAGGGCGGTGCTCAAACTCTTACCCGTCTCTGGGTCAGCCTCCCCACTCGGGACTGCCCTGTCTTAGGTGGCCGAGACTTACCCGTCAACTCCGTCACTGACTTACCAGACCCTAATATCCGTGGAACGAATTCCTCAGTGGGCAGGGACTATGCTTAGTGAAGATTTACTTCACGGCAGCAAGCCATGCCTGAGGGGACTGGCCCGCCTCAATGGCGACAAGGGCTTGTATAATCATGGCTGCGTTACGCTTTTGTGTGGCTCTCATTTTATAGATGCACCATAGGCAAACCAGAGAGGCTAGCATCATTAGTATTGCCAAAGAGCCTACACCCGCCCACTCCTTAAGATGATCCATAGCCGTCTGTATCCAAGAAGTCAAGCCAGTAGCCAGGCTCAGATCCACTCGAGTGGAATTGATGTGGATGATTGTTGCTCTCAGCTCTCTCATCAAATTTTCAAATTCAGCCGACCAATCCTGTAAGAGGAACTTTGACAATTGTCTGGACAAGTTAGCAGCTTTTGTATAATTTTGATATTGTACGGAGGTAACACACAAACCTTGCATTTTCCACTCACACCCCAATTGTGCTAGTTGCCAAAGAGAATCAGTCTGTTCCTGTATTAAATCTATGCGTTGATTAACTATCATAAGACCTCCTTTGAGATGAGAATTCATAGAGTTCTGAGTATCCAATGCCTGTGCCACAGTGGCTGAGATGTTATTCAGGGCATTGGCAGTCTGTATAGAACTAGACAAGGCAATAGCTGAGGCAGTAGCTCCCACAGCAGCAATAGTGATAAGAGTAACAATAGCTGCAGTGATGCCAAAATCTCTTTTAAACCTGAATAGCATCATGGTATTAGGAGCCTCTACAGGAATTGGTACATATCGAGGCATTCTAGTCACCACAGCCACAGGAAAGGCTGTGGCATTCCAGCATAGGGCATAAAAACATGTACCTGGAGTGCATACTAACTTTTCTTCACCTAAGGATGCACTCCCATTACTTACAATCCACAGAAAAGGAGGCCAGAGACATACTGGCGAAGCTGAAAAGCTCTTGTTGCGATAAGAATGAAACAAAGAATTCCAAGTACCAGAGCCACTACTGCTAGAAAAATCCAATTTGGTAGCAGACCTTAGAGAAAAATTACCTCTTTGATAAATTCCTCCTCCAAGCATAATGACAGGTCCCAAGTCCATGCAACTTCCATTTACTCCACACAAAAGCCACAAATCAAAAGGATTGGTGGCAGTCTGCTGAGGATCCCTAATAGATATATCAAGCATTCCTGTACAAGACTTATTCACTACATTACTAATCATGGGGCTAAAGGAAAAATAATCTTGTTGAACCCAAACTGCTCTGCGCTCCTGACATCCAGTCCAGGGAAAAGGTCCTTCCTCTCCTGTGGATCCTCTACAAAAAGGTGCCCAGCGTGGCTGTCTGGGGGGGGTCCCGGTCAGAGACTCGTGTGGGCCACCATCCTTCAAGGCGAGAACCATTGCCTGAAAACAAACCACCACTCCTACCCCCAAACCTCAGTTGTGGTAAAAAATCTGCTGACTGCTGAGACAATTTAATGCATTTTGTATCATCTGACCTATTGAAGCTCATTAAAAAGCACAAACTACCCTTCAAGCTGACATTTCTATTACCCTCTATAGGGCTTCTCTGATCATCAAAGGGAAGGTAGGGTAAGCCTAAGCTTCTATTACTGCTAAATAAGCGTGGAAACACAGTTGCATCATGTCTGACCGGCATCGGCTTTGGGAATATCGACAGGATCCCCCATCTCGGCTCGGTCATTCCTGACATACTCACTGCTACTATCACCAGAATCCTTAGGAAGGTCTTCATGACGAATCTTCCTCACAAGGCGTTCAGGCACCCACACTGGATCTTGTTGATCCTGAGGAAAAACACAAACAGACCCTCTCGCCCATGTTAGCACGGGGTCAGGCCCCCGCCAAGAACCTGTCAGAATGTCCTTCCATTTCACCATGCTTTTAGGCGGACCATGGGAATCCTGATGTCTGTCCACTGCTGAGCGGCCTTGAGCATCCAAATTGAAAAAATTTACAGTAAATAAGGCTAAAGATATTCTCTCCTTGGGAGTACGGCCTTGGCCTATTCCCCCTTTTTGTTTTTGCAAGCATTCTTTCAGGGTGCGATGAGCACGCTCCACAATTCCTTGTCCTTGAGGATTGTATGGTAATCCATGATTAAGCTGTACCTCCATCTGGTTGCAGAAGGAGACAAAGGACTGTGCCATATAGGCTGGTCCATTGTCCGTTTTTAGCTGCTGTGGTTTTCCCCATGCAGCCCAGGCTTCTAAGCAATGTCCTATGAAATTGCGAGCCTTTTCTCCACTCATAGGTGTAGCATGTATGATACCTGAGCAGGTATCCACAGATACATGAATATATTTTAAGGTTCCAAATTCGAAATGTGGGTAACGTCCATTTGCCAGATTTTGAGTGGCATCAACCCTCTAGGGTTCACTCCCACACTGGGAGGATGATGATGAATCACACACTGAGGACAGTCCAAAACTACTTGTCTAGCATCTGCTCTAGACAAATGGAATTTCTGCTGTAGAGTTTTTGCATTAACATGAAATAATTGGTGAAACTGTCTGGCTTGGTCTAGGAATGAGCTCCAAAAAATGCATTCCATCCTGGTCCATTGATCAACTTTATCATTACCTTCACTTAATGGTCCAGGTAATCCTGTATGTGCTCTAATATGTTGAATATAAAAACACCTTTTTCTCTGCCAGATTAAAACTTGTAACTCTTGTAATAAGGCACATACTGTACTACTATTCTTAATAGGACCTGCTAATTCTAATACTTTTACTGCGTTGACCACATAAACTGAATCTGAAATCAAATTGAATGCAAATTGACATCTTTTAAACACCTCAATTACTATTTTCAATTCTACTATTTGAGGGGAACCCGGTTGAAATTGATATAACACGGGCTCTTGTCTTTCTATCAAATAGGCTCCACAGCCTGTCTTTGAGCCATCAGTAAACACATTTGGTGATCCTTGAAGTGGTACTGCTGAAGTAACCTTAGGGAATATTACTGGGTGCTCTTTAAAAAATGATAGCAATGGATGTTTAGGGTAATGGTTATCAATCACTCCTTCAAAGCTACATTGCAATATTGCCCAGTCATCTACAGTGCCACACAAAATCTTAATTTGATAACTGGAATAGGGCACTATTATACTGGCAGGAGCAACTCCAAAAGACTGCAAGCATTGTTGGATACCATTCAAGGCTAAAGCAGCAAGTGCAGTGGGATAATGTTCTATGGATTTTTTCGGAGAAATCTTTGAATAGGTCCATAATAATGGTCCGTCCTGCCATAACAATCCTGTAGGTTGACTATAGGTGGCAAATATGCACAATGCAATGGGCTGTCCTTCCTGCCATCTCTTTAGGAAGGCACTCTGTAACCTTTCTTCCACTTTACATAAAGCTTTTCTTGCTTCGTCTGTTAATTGCCTAGGAGAATTAAGTGCTGAGTCACCTTTCAAAATATCATATAGGGGTCTTATTTCATAATTTGGTAGCTTTAAATAGCCTCTTACCCAATTGATATCTCCTAACAACCTTTGAAAATCATTTAAAGTCTTTAAATTATCTTTTCTTATCTCAATCTTTTGAGGTATTATCTTTTCAGGTCCAACCTTCGCTCCTAAATAATCAACCACATTTTCCTTTTGAACCTTATCAGGAGCAATAAACAACCTTTTCTTTTTTAATAATAGAACTAATTCTTCATAGGCCCGATCTAACATTTGTTCACTCTTAGCTGCCAGTAAGATATCATCCATATAATGAACACATCTCAAATCTGGAAAATTCTTTCTCAAGGGAGCAATGGCTTCCCCCACATATAGTTGGCACATAGTGGGGCTGTTTGCCATGCCCTGGGGTAATACTACCCATTCAAACCTCTGATCAGGTTCCTCATGGTTACAGGATGGAACAGTAAATGCAAATCTCTCACTATCTTTGGCACACAAAGGGATGGAGAAAAAACAATCTCTTATATCTATAACTATAATGGGCCACGAGGCTGGCAAAGATGATAAAAGCGGCAAGCCGCGTTGCACTGGGCCCATGATCTGCATTTGTTGATTTATGGCACGCAGATCATGCAATAATCTCCATTTTCCAGATTTCTTTTTAATGACAAAGATAGGTGTATTCCAGGGAGATACAGATGGTTTTATATGCTTTAAAGACATCTGTTCATCCACTAAATCTTTGGCTGCATTCAATTTTACAGAGGAAAGTGGCCACTGAGGAACCCATACTGGATCCTCCGTCTTCCAAGTTATAGGAATGCCCTCCTCAGTGGCCCCTAGGAAAAACCCAGGCCCTGTCTCTTTTGTCTTTGCTGTACAGATAAGGGACTCTTTCGTCCCTGCAAATATTTTCCTATTCCAAAGCCTGGAGCATATCCCATATCTTGCATCATACGTTGGGCTGAATCAGAATAATCATTACTCAGTTTAAATCCCATATCCTTTAAAAGGTCTCTTTCCCAAAGGGAGATAGGGAGCTCAAGTACATATGGCTGCATTTCTCCTGAGTGGTTCTCTTGGTCCTGCCACTTTAATAACCTTGCACTCATATCTGGAGTCCTAGCATAACCCAGGCCTTGAAGTGTTTGAGAAGAGGCTTGTACAGGCCAACCTGAAGGCCAATCTTTCTTTGCTATAATACTTCTATCAGCCCCAGTATCCAAAAGGCCCAGGATCTTTTTACCATCAACTTTTAATTCCAAGACGAGGCGTTGGTCCAAATCCAGGGAGAGAAAAGTCAAATCTGTGCCCGTGGACCCAAAACCATCTTTTCCTCTCTCTCTATCCTTTGCTGCATAGCGGTCATGTAAGCTCGGCAACATGATCAATTGAGCAATTCTATCTCCAGGAGAGATAGCCGTTATACCACGGGGGGAGGCTACCATGATCTTAACCACTCCTGTATAATCTGGATCTATAACTCCAGGATGGACAATAAGTCCTCTCAAGGCCGATGATGACCTCCCTAACAACAAACCAACTGTACCAGGTTCAAGGGGTCCTTTAAAATCTGTTTCAATTAACTGGACCCCCATTTGGGGTGTTAATACGAGTCTGGTGGTGGAGCAGAGGTCCAATCCTGCTGAGCCTGCAGTGGCTCTCCGCGGTCTCTCGGATGGCGGAGGGTTGGCCATCTCTCTTGATTCTGCTCTTTGTCCTGATTCTCTACTGCCCCATATATTTGTGGGCCCTGAGGTCGTGGGCCCCGCTGTCCGTTTTTTGGACGAGCGCCACCGTAACCTTGAGATAAAGGCTGGCCATGGATGTCTATCACTGAACGGCATTCATTAGCCCAATGGTTCCCTTTTTTACATTTTGGGCATAACCCTGGCCGCCTGGGGCGTTGTACACTTCCTGTACTTTCTGTACTCCTTCCCCTGGGGCACTGTCTTTTAAAGTGTCCCATCTTGCCACACTTAAAACAAACTCCTGAACTTCCTCCACCTTTTTTGGCCAACTGTATTACTGCGGCAGCGAGACCAGCATTAGTTAACGGCCCTCCAAGCTCTCTACACACCTTCATCCAAGCCTCTAGGCCTTTGTTCTTATAAGGGGTGATAGCAGCTCTACATTCTTTGGTACATTGCTCATAGACCAACTGTTTTATTAGTGGCAAAGCAGCATCTGGGTCACCAAAAATCTTCCCTGCTGCCTCCACCATTCGTGCTACAAAATCTGAAAAGGGCTCCATGGGGCCCTGTAGAATCTTAGTTAAGTTCCCACTCACCTCCCCTTTATTAGGAAGAGATCTCCAAGCCTTGATAGCTATCTTGTTTATTTGCTCATAAATCTGAATAGGATATCCTATCTGCTGATTGGCAAATCTCCCCTGCCCAAGCAGCATATCTCTATCCCAGGCTGGATTTCCATCTCTCTGATTATTGGCTGCTTGCTCAGTGGCATACTCAATCAAGAAAGCTTTCCAGTCTAAGTATTGCCCTGGACTTAAGCAGGCGCGGACCAGGCCACTCCAATCACTTGGAGTCATACAATGTCTGCTTAATGCTTCCACTTGAGCCATTGTAAAAGAAGTGGTAGTACCATAAGTACGAACCGACTCTGCAAGAGATTTTACCACCTTAAAATCAAGCGGTTCCTCGTACCTGTTCCCTTGTGGGTCTTGATATACAGGATAAGCAAACTGTAATTCTGTTCTTACTTGTGTCCACATCCCCAGGCAGAAAGATCTCCCTACTTTCAGTGACTGAACATGCTGATCTATCTGAGTGGCTTCTGGATATGGAGGAGGAGTTAAAGGTGCCATGGCAACGGCTTTGTTTACACCAGCTGCCGCTAGCATGGCTGAAGGCGCTGTAGCGACGACTCCGCCCACTCTGACTGCTGCTGACGCTGACGCTAACGTGTCAGGCGCCATGGCAACAGCTCCACCCATACCGACTGCAGCAGCGGCTCCTCCCACACCGACTGCCGCCTGCGTGTCCTTCTCTTTTACTTTTTTCTTTTCCTTTTTTCTTATAACAGTCCTCTCCAACTGTTCTAGTAGAGCGTGTAGCTCTCCTTCAGAATCTGTGCTCTCTGAGTCCTCAAAATCTCTAAAATCTCTAAAATCTGTAAGATCGGGATAGAGAGGAACTTTCTTTCTGCCTCCCTTTTCACTGTCTGCCTGCTCAAATCTTTCGCCTTTGTCACTGTCTACTTGCTCAGATCTTTCCCCTTGCAGCAGTTCCAAGGCTGACTCTCCCTCTCTGATTGCATTACAACATCTCTGATCTTCTAAACAACTCCTCACCATTTTCCAAATCGGTCTTACTCCATGCTTCAGAGTCCCTTGCTCCCAAGCAAAATCCAAGTCCCTGCCTAATTTGTCCCAGCAGGATACCGTAAGATTCCCGGACACCGCAAACCACGGAGCCACGGAATCACACTCATTCAAAAATCTTTCTAGGGTAGACTTCTTAATCTTCAAATTCCTAGCTAAAAGTAGCTCCTGAAGAGCCAGAAAAATTGGGTGTGACTCAGACAACCCCATGTTTAAAAATTTACTTTCAGTTTGCAGCTTCTCCACGAAACTGTATCTTTTGTTCGCTATCTCCACGAAACCTTACCGTACGTTCACTATCTCTGCGAAACTTCACCGTACGTTCGCTATTATCCGCGAAACTTTACCTTGCGTTCGCTACCGTGAAACTTTATTGTCCTGATTTATCCCAGGAACTTACCAGTGCACTGCCCCTGACTGCAAGAGTTCTGAGTCTTTTCTGGTTCCCCGTACGGGCCACCACTTGTCGCGTCCCTCTTGACCGGCAAGAACGACGCAACTCGCAAAAGCTCTTCTCAAGCAGTTTATTCAGGTCCCTTGAAAACAGTCTTCCGAATGCCGGGCAGACCCAACCCACAGGCTAAATACTAAATGAACAGCCAATCAAGTAAAGCCACGTAGTGCAATCTTAGAGGCCCATGTATGCGGGAGCAAGCCAGATCAGCGGTCTTAGCCAAATATGGACTTGTTTACCACCGAGAGCGCTCACCGTCGGGCTGGTGGAAGGCGGAGACCAGCGCCATCTTTAAGGCGCGGCACGTCGCAGCTCTCTACACATTATCTTTGCTTGTTCTAGTTCTTCCAATTTATCTTTGAGTATTGTTTTAATTTTCTACTTGATTCATTGTACTTGTAAGAATTTTCCTTGAGTTTGCTAGCTGCGTTAATGGATTTTTCAATTCCACATAAACTTCAGTTTTCTTTGAATTTTCTTCAAAGTTCCTATCTCTTTATTGAATTCCGTTTTCAAGTCCCTGATTATCTTCAAGATTTCAATCACTTAATGTGTGTATCCTCTTTTTTATCACTCAGGTATTTATTTACTTTTTTTTTGGTATTTCACTTTGAGTTTATTTATTTTCTTTTTTTTTTTAGTTATTCCTTTGTTCCTCTTGAAATTTTTGAATTACTTTAAGTTCATGACCAAAATTTTAAATTCTATGCCTTTGACTTCATCTAGGTTATCATTAAACATGTCTATGGGACTAGTCTTCTCCCAGATAAGAGTATATCAACTGCTTATATAATATCAAATTGTCATCCCTGAAAACAAACATACAAATCAAATTATGCAGAGTGAACAGTTTATTTTAAGTAATATATATATGCGTCTACATATATATATTTGCGTGCAACTAGTTTAAAAAAGGAGGTCAAGAATTTGAAAGAGATCAGGGAGAGGTTTATGGGAGGGTTTGGAGAGAGTAAAGAAAAAGGATATTTTTTAATTATAAAATCATCTCAAAAAGTTTTTGAAAATGAGAAAAAAAACTAAAACTCAATATCAGTTATAGGAAAATCATGTCTACTACAGGAAACAGACATAACCGTATAAATTGAGGTAAGCAAAACTTACAGAAATATCATTTTATTTGTTATGTAATATATATATATATGTACACACACATAGAATATGAAAGTAGAAGTGGGACTGTTTTCATAGAAGAGGATGACTCACAGGAAGAAAAAAACAAAAGGAAAGGATAATGTGATTCAATAAACACATGATATGATTTCATGATGTTATAATGAAAATATAATCAAATTTTTTAAAAATAATTTCAAATAGAAAGTAAAATTAACAACCTCAATTGAAATAAAATTCTACATTTTGAAGATTGAGATGTTATAATATAGTTTAAACATTACACATTATATATTTGTATTAAAACATATGATATTCTATTAATAGGACTATTTTTTAAAGTCCATAATTAAATTTGAAGTAATTCTAACAGAGACAGATGGGTAAGTCCTCATCTGTACTTCAATAATCACTTTTTACCCTTTTAAATAACCCATTTGAATATTGTGATGGTAAGTGATCACTGTCAAAATAATTTGACAATTTTTGGGTATGTTTATCAAATTTTTTCTAGAATATTTTTATTGATGATAAAACACTCCTAAATATGGGCAGCGCCATCCTACAGACTTGGGTTTGTACAGAATTAAATGGGACAATAGAAGGTAAGCATCTAGGTACCAGCATTCATATTTTTCTCTGTGCTTTCTGACCTGAGTGTTGTATGACCAGACACCTATACTTCTATCACTGTGTCTTTCCTGCTGTGGAAACTGTGTACCTGCTCAAACTATGAGCCAAATATACCCTTTCGTCTTTGAGCCATTTGGTCAAAGAAGAAACAAAAGAGTAACAAAATCTAAATAACACAAGCATCAAACAAATGACAATGAAAATGTGGTATACATAAAAAATCGAATATTCTATGAAAATATAATCATGAAATTTGGAGCTAACTAGAGTGAACTGGTAAAAGAAAACAAATATTGCATGTTCTTTCTCATATGTGGATCCTAGCTTTCAGTGCAATATTGTGTACTAAATACCTCTTATCTGTAGAAACCTATAAATTAAAAAAGAGTCATTGGTATTGAAATGCCTTAAGTGAGTCATGAAAGTAGAATTTTGATATTATGGCATATAGAGGGAGAATATTGGAGATGAAAAACTGAAGCAGATAATATAGGGGGAAGAGTAAGTAAGGAAAATAATGGATCAGGAGAGAGTAAAACCAAAAAGGAGGTTGTATTTTAAAAAGAATGAATGAAAGAAAGAAAACAACAATCTTATAACCAGATAAAAATATCTAATTTATTTTAACAATTGTTTTGAAGACTGCCACATTGGAAAAATATGGAAGTAGGAAAGAAGAGAATAATGTGAGAATATGAAAAAATGGATGTCTGAAAACATCATCATAATAATATGATAATGATAATTACTGTTTAGTTTTAAAAACCTATAATGCTTATAAATATGTGTTTATGTTATTTATTACTTTATGTTACAGCTTCAACACAGTGCCTTCTTTCCAACCCTCCCAGTCCCGCCCTCCCACCTTCTACCCCCAGCCCTTCCAACCCTCTCCTCCAGAGTGGAGTAGTCCCTACATATCAGTCCCCTGCCACAGTTCAGCAGTCATATGAGAGTCAAGAGTCTCCTCATACACTGGAGACCTAAAAGGCAGCACCACTAGGGCAAAGTGTCTCATTGACAGGTAACAAAATCTATGTTCCTGTTCCCTTTGGTTATCCTGTACTATTTATCTAAAATCTGATTATAAGTGAATAGATTCCATGTGCATCCTTCTGAGTCTTGGTTATCTCACTCAGGATGAGCTTCTCTAGTTCCATTCATTTGGCTACAAATTGCATGATTTTGTTGTTTCTAGTATAAATTTAATCTATGCAGTTTAAATTAGAATTTCTCATCTGGGCTGACAATGTTCCCTCTATAATTGAAAGACCATCTAACAAAAACCACAACATAAGGAATAAGAAACCCTTTAAAGAGTCAATAAGGGTTCTCCAATAGACTCTCAAAATATTACAACAAATTGACATTGCCACTGGTTTTCCTTCCCACCTCACTCCCACTGAGATGAAAGGAAAGTCATCATTTTATGGCACCATGCATTCAGATACAGGACCCAGAGGAACTGGCCTGAATGCCTCTCCCCTTTAAACTAGCTTTCATAGAAGGGTGTGTGCTAGGACTTTTTTGGTGGGGACATAAAGGGGGAATTAATGTAATTATATTAATTAAAAAACAGAGATTTAAAAACAAGGAAATAACACGCATGGTTAGAAAAGGCTGCTACTAGATCCATGACTTATTAAATAAAACTTCAGTGCCTGGCTTAGGATACCTCTTAAACATTTAATTAAGGAATTCCCAGGCACCTCCAAATCAATACACGCTACTGTCATTTCATGACTCACCAGAAATAGATTACAAGATTCTATTGTTAATTGTCCACATGTATGAAGAAATCAAGCAAGTAGTGTGCTAGAACCCTTTTCCCTGGGGTTTTGCTTTTACAGTTAGTTCTAGAAGATACTTTGGCAAGTGGCTAGGGAATAGGAATCCTCCTTGCTACGGAATAGTCTACAGACTGCAAGGTCAACCTGCAGGGCAAAATGTGTTGAGAAGTGCATTAGTGATACTACTGTAGATGGAATAACCAACTACTCTCTGACCTATGCCTTTTTCTATAAATGTGATTTAAAAAAAAAAAAGTGTGAGTGAAGACCATTGTACATAGCAGGTTGCTGAATACTGCTATTCAGCTAAACTGCCATAGTGGCAAACTGCCTCTAAAATATTTGTTTTTACCAATACGCAAATGCTTCTATCATTTTTAATTAAAGAAGCCTATTTATCTAGACAACTATGGTAAGTACAGAAACTCATTGCTGCCCATAATTCTGAGAATCAGTGATGATGGTTAAGTGATAATCCCTAATCAAGACATTTATACTATCTCCCTTATTCAAAGAACAAGCCAGACATGATGGCATCCACCTTTAATCCTAGCAATAGAGGGGATGAGACAGCTGGTTCTCTGTGAATTCGAAGCCAGACTGGTCTGTCTACATAGAGAGTTCCAGAAGAGCCAGAGCTACATAATAAAGTGACTCTGTCGAAAAAAAAAAAGGACAGAATTAATGTAGGATAAGAATATAAGAAGGACTTATAAGAAGGACTACAAAATGCCATTTTGACACAAGACACAGCTATTATAATTATGAAATAACAACAGCTGCAGACGCCTGTACCCAAGTTTAAAAAAAAAAAAAAAAAAAAAAAAAAAGGCCCATCAACAGTCAAGCATGGAGAAAGGAAGGATTTATCTGCCCTACACACTCCTGTCACATGATTTCAGGGAAATGGAAAGTCATGTCATTGTTTTCAGTTGTGTTCTTATTGATACTCAACCAGTCTCCAATGGATAATTCCAATCCAATTCTCACACACATCTCCCTATACTAAATGAATCACAAAATAAACCCAGAAGTCATTAGTCTGGAAAACGGACACACAGGAATTATAGAAGAAGGTTTGGTAGAGAAGGGAGGGATAAGAGAGAGGATGTGTAGAGAGTAATTGAAATATTATACACATCGATGATATTGTCAAAGAACAAAATCTGTAAAGAGTTAGCTTTATAAAGTTGTACATAATTGCTTTTATACAAAATTAAAGAACATCTAAAAACCAATTTTATTAAAATGCAATTAAATTTCAAAGTTAACATCAAGTTAATATAGGACTAATTTCTATTATCTATAAATAAATAATAAATAAATATTTTATAATTAAAATCAAAATGTAAGGGTTTCACTGTACAATGACTAAAATGAATTTGTGACTAAATAGTGCTATCACGTATGAAATAAATATAACATTCTAATACATGTATATGTATATGTATACATATACATACATTATTTATATATGTATATATGGTATTATCTTTAAATAACATAATAAATCATCCAATTTTAAAATATTTAGCCCAAATGATGAAATTTAGGTAATGAAGTGAAAAATGTGCAATGTTTATATGAACAAAATAAGTCCAACTCAGAAACACAAATAAAAACATGCAAACTACAGTGCAAAAGAAAGGGAGAGTGAGTGTATTTGGGAAAAAAGTATGTATATGTTTGGCAGAGTCAATAAGAGGAGGTAATGATCAAGGACATTATACACATGTATCCAAATTCCATAACTTGCTGAATTAGTCACTATTTTCCTTTTGTAAAATAAGGATATGTTCAGTGTGGTGAGCATTCTGAAATCATAGGGTCATCTTAAATATGCAAGTTGGCTCAGTGCTATCAAGGGAGTCCTCTGTGAGATGTAGACAATCTGAAGAAAGCAGAAGAGGTAAGCATGATTCAGGTGCCAAGTCAGGAAACGAGGGCATGTCTAAAAGCTGGAAAAAGCCTGCTAACCAATGCTCCTCTCATGCAGAATCCAGAAATAATGCACATTTGAACACAACTTGATTTTAGTCAAGTGAAACTGAGCTTTTATTTCTTATTCAAAACTACAAAACAATTTATGTTGATTGAAGTCACTAAGTTTGGGATAATTTGTAAAAGAAGAAGTAACATATTAATCTCACTTTTCTTCAAATATAATCATCATTAGGAAAGAGTATATCCCTAGAAAATACTGGAAAAGTTATGACCAATCATAGAGCATCACTAAATGGATCTGTATATGCTTCCCAGAAGATATGGAAATAATCTCTTAATGTTATTTACATTTAGTTTTTCAGCTATCTTTCTGTTTCCTTTAAACATATACAAAGCAAATCAATTTCAGTGAGTGTTTAGTAATAAAACTTGCATGATTTTATATTTTTCTCAATAGAAATTATCTTTCCTATGATTTTAATATATTTTCTTATAAGAAAATGCAATAACAATGGTTATGTTAAAGCATTTTTGATTTACATATTTTATGATTCTGTTTTCTAAAGCCAATTATAAATTTTTATAAAGATCAGTTCTGAGAACACAAGAATGAACATACAATGGTGCATCTGTATATGTGTCCTATCTATATATGCACACTGAAATTCATGTTTGCCCATCTATCTCACCAACGACATGCAAAAGGAGTATCACATTCTATTCATTGCGAAAGGGTTATCTCACCAAATCTTACTAAAACTTGAAGGAGTATAAACCATTCTTTAAGTCAGATAAGGTGAAGTTGATATTTCTGTCAACAGTTACATGTGAACAAATGTGGTTTCGTACATATTCCACTCTCATTATGTTTTCATTCTAATAAAACAACTAAGAATGAGGAGCTTATTAATTGAGACACTTGAGATCATATTGTTTTTGTTTTGCTTTGTTTTCTTTTTTTAATGTTTAATTATTACTTCAAGTTATATCTCCATCATAGTGCCCTCTTTCCACTCTCCTGGATCCACCCTCCCACCCTCACCTCCCTCTCCCACCCATCGCACTCCTCTGATGTACAGTGTCCCTACATATCAGACACTCTCAGTTCAACAGTCATATGAGGGCTAAGAGCTTCCTTTTGCACTGGGGGCCTACATGGTAACACACCTATGGCAAATTGTCCCATTAATAGGTAACAAAGTCTATGTTCCTGATCCTTTTGGTGTGTTGGTTGTAGGATAGTTATCCTGTACTATATGACTAAAATCCAATTATAAGTGAATAGATGCCATGCATATCTTTCTGGGTCTGAGTTTATATTCCTAAGGAAATTAACTAGATTGATGGATGTTATGTAAGTTTTATCTAAATTCTATCTCTATATTGTTTTCCATAATGGAAAACCAAGTATATAAAGCTTTCTCTTGAAAACATCACTAGCACTTGAATTTGTTTTTCTTATCCTCTTCTTGAAAATAATCCTTCTAAATGACATGAGGAGAAATTCCTTTGTGTTTTAAAACTGCATTTCTCTAATGAGTAATGACATTGAATGTTTGGGTGTGCATGTAAATAGATGTGTGTATTCATATATGTTTGAAAAATGTCTACATTTATTAAGGTTTTTGAATTAGTTTTACCTTTTTGTTGTTATGGAGTTGAGTTTCTTTGTTATTCTGAATATAATATTCCTCCCACATGCACAGATATGTGATTGAATCATCTATGAGTATAAAAGGTAAACAGAAGACAGATTACCAAGGCAGGTTTTCATCTGCAGTAAATACTCACACTTTGTAATATCCAGAAGAGTTTCCAGTAGTTCATTCTCTGAGAAACACCTGTGTCCTCCTACTATCTTCAATTTCACAATTACTGTTTTGTTTCACTTTTTCATGGGAAGCACCAGGCTTTATTTGACTTTTCTCTTTTCTTTTTAAAAAAATTATTTATTTATTGTTTCAAGTTACATCTCAATCATATTGTCCTCTTTTGAACCTTCGCAGTGCCGCCCTCCCACCCTCTATCCCCTAACCCTTCCATCCCAAACCTCTGGAGTGGAGTGTCCCTACATAACAGTCCCCACCCCAGTTCAGCAGTCATATGAGGGCCAAGAGGCTCCTCATACACTGGTGGCCTACAAGGCAGAACCACTAGGGCAAAGTGTCTCATTGACAGGAAAAAAAGTCTATGTTCATGTTCCCTTTGGTGCATTGGTTGTAGTATAGTTATCCTGTACTATATGGCTACAATCCGATTATCAGTGAATAGATGCCATGTGCATACTTCTGAGTGTGGGTTAGCTCACTCAGAATGAGATTTTCTAGTTCCATCCATTTGGCAGCAAATTGCATGATTTCATTGTTTCTAATAGTTGAGTAGTATTCCATTGCGTAGATATACCATAGTTTTTAAATCCATTCTTTGGTTGAGGGACATCTGTGTTGTTTCCAGTTTCTAGCTACCACAAATAAGGCTGCTATGAACATAGATGAGGCAACTTCCTTGTGATTCAGTGAGGAGTCATTTGGATGTATACCCAGAAGTGGTATGGCTGGGTCCCAAGGCAGAGCTATTCCAAGTTTTCTAAGATAGTGCCAGACTGAGCTCCATAGTGGTTGCACAAGCCTGCACTCCCACCAGCAATGGAGGACGGTTCCCCTTTCTCCACACCCTCGCCAGGCCAGCATGTGCTGTCATTTGAGCTTTTGATCTTAGCCATTCTGACAGGTGTGAGATGGAATCTCAGAGTCCTCTTGAGTTGCATTTCTCTAATGATTAAGGATGCTAAGCATTTCTTCAAGTGTCTCTCAGCCTTTAGGAATTCCTCCTTTGTGAATTCGCTGTTTAGCTCTTTCCCCCATTTTTAAATAGGATTATTTGGTTTCTTGGCCTTTAATTTCTTGAGTTCTTTGTAAATTTTGGATATTAGCCCTTTGTCAGATGTGGTGTTGGTGAAGATTTTTTTCCCAATCTGTAGGAAGCGATTTTGTTCGAATGACTGTGTCTTTTGCCTTACAGAAGCTTTTCAGTTTCATGAGGTCCCATTTATTGATTGTTGGTCTTAGGTCCTGAGCTGTTGCTGTTCTGTTCAAGAAGTTGTCACTTGTGCTAATGATTTCAAGGGTTTTTCCACTTTCTCCTCTAGTAGATTTAGTGTGACCAACCTTATGTTAAGGTCTTTGATCCACTTGGACTTAAGTTTTGTACAAGGTGATAAGTATGGGTCTAATTTCAATCTTTTACAAATGGACATCCAGTTGGACCAGCACCATTTGTTGAAGATGCTGTCCTCTTTCCATTGTGCTGTTTTGGCTTCTTTGTCAAAGATTAGGTGACCATAGGTGTGTGGGTTCATTTCTAGGTCTTCAATTCGATTCCATTGATCCAGTGGTCTGTTTCTATACCAGTACCATGCTGTTTTTATTTCTATTGCTCCTCTGTAGTACAGCTTGAAATCTGGGATGGTAATACCTCCAGCTGTTTTTGTTTGTTTGTTTGTTTGTTTGTTTGTTTTTATTGTACAGGATTAATTTAGCTATTCTAGGTTTTTTTGTTGTTCCATATGAAATTGAGAATAGCTTTTTCTGGGTCTATAAAGAATTGTTTTGGTACTTTGATAGGACTGTGTTGAATCTGTATATTGCTTTTGGCAGGATGGCCATTTTTATTATGCTGATCAGTTCTAACTTAACTTTTAGTCTGCATGAGCACATGGCTACATATTAGAATAAGGCAATGGCTTAATATCTCTACAGTCATTTATTGTGTATGAATACATTACATATTAAACAATACTGAATTTGTATCCAGCATTATTTATAATTATGGCTTTGAAGATCCTCACATTTTCCTATTACTTTGAGGGTTTCATTATTGTTTGTCATGGCTTGATATTAATTCCCTCAAGCTATTATATTTTTGAATAATTGCCATGAATTGCATTTTATAAATTCCTCAGGAAAAAAAGTCCTTTAGCACTGAGGACTTTTCCTTGTAAACAGCATCCTTGTAAATAGAATTTTCTAGGGAAACAGGAGACCAAAAAAATACTGACAGTTCACTAACACTGGGCTTGTGAAGGAACCTGCATGGGTCTGCACTAGGTCCTCTGGATATATGCTATGATTGTGTAGCTTGCTGTTCTAGTGGGACTCCTAACAATAGGAGTGCAAGGTGTGTCTCCTAGTTTTTTTTGTCTGCTGTTGGGTACTTTTCCTCCTACTGGTTTGCCTTGTTCAGCCTTGATATAAGAGTTTGTGCCTGGTCATATTGTTACTTGCTATGATATGTTTGGTTGATATCCCTGGGAGGCCTGCTTTTTTTTTTTTTTTTTTTTTTCTGAAGAACAGAGGAAAAAAACAGAGCAGGAGTGGATCTTGGGGGAAAAGGAGGTATGCGGCATTGAGAAGAGTGAAACTGCATTAGAATGTATTGTATGAGAAAAGAATAGATGATGATAGACAGATAGATAGATAGATGATAGATAGATAGATGGTAGATAGAGGAGCTTCAGTCCTACTTCAAGCCTTTTAAGGCACAGTTGTTCACTATTAACTCAGGTTGTTGGCTTTACAGATGATAGGTATATTAGAAGATGAGCATCAAGTAGTTCAGAATATCTTGTTCTCACTGGTATATGTGCTTTTTCTAAAACCAATGATTTTTATTCCTCCTTGCAAATTTCTAGTCATGACAATTTATATTCTGATTTGTCTTTTATATATGTTCTCATTATTTTTATTGAGAATACTATGCTTGGAAAACATTACTACTCAGCAATGTGTGCACAAATAAATTTTAGGCTCTGTAGTAAACATTTGCATTTTCAGCCAGAGCTAAAAATTCACATCAATTGTTAAAATTAACTTTTGACCTATACACCTTAATACTAGCTTCTATTTTCACTGAAACTTAGTTTTAAATATCTCACATTCAGATTTTTCCCTTAAATACCATCTTGAGTAATTTTCTCTTTACCACAAAAATTAAGAAATTTATGTACAATTTTATTTTAAAATATTCCTCTCCACCTCACTTCTGCCAAGAAAATTAACATAATCCCGTGTGATTCTGAGCATTTTAGAGCACAAAGCCAGCCCCCCCAGTGACATACTTCCTCCAACAAATCTATGCCTACTCCAATAAGACCATAACTCCTTATAGCCAGAGTGTATGGTGGTCATTCTTATTCAAATCCCCACAGTGCCTTTGTTTTGAAAATAATTAGCAATCATATAGCAGACACAAATGAGTAGGTGCCTTAATTAAGGGAAATTTTCTAAGATATTCTTCAAAATGAATGAAACAGAGGCCTTTAGGCAAATATGAGATTAAATATGATATTTAAAAAAATCATCAGGAAGGCTAAGTCATTGGAAAAGAGCCAAACAGAAATACTTGAAATAAGGAAATTGTCAATAAAATAAACCCATTAAAATCATTAACATATAATACCATGAAGGAGAAATGAAGAAATACTACCAAATTCTTGGATGGAGGAAATAGTGGAAAAAATAATAATACAGGAATAAATAATTAGTATAAGTTTTATTCATAAGAAATCAGGATTATGTTAAAAAGATCAAACCTGCAAATTCATGGTATATAAGAAATGGCAAAGATAAAAATCTAACAGAATAGGCTGACTCTTTAATGAAAATATAACAGAAACGCCTGTGAAATCTAGAGAAAGATATTCAAACACAAGTTTTATATGAATGCCAAACAGATATGTCCATAGAAGAAATACTCCATGATATATCATATTCAGGATATCAGATAAACACAACCAAGAAATTGTACTAAAAGCATCATGAGAAACATGTAAACTGTATACAAAGGCAGAAATAAATTAATTCACCCAAAATTTACACAAACAAACATAAAAACAAAAAGAACATGAATTGACATTTTTTTAAACTCTGGAAGTATAGAACCATGAACCAAGAATTCTTCATCTATCAAAGTTATTTTCTGAAATATATGGAGAATAAGGGCTTTTCAAGACCAAAACAAATTAAAGCAGTTTATGACAAACAGATCTTAAACAGTCCCCTTATAAGCAACAAGATTTAGGGTAGATAGATTCATTGTTAAATTATATCAAACTTTCAGGGAAGATCTCATGCCAATTGCTCTCAACATATTTAACAAACTAGAATAGAAAACAAAGAAACATTATTATATTTATTCCATGAAAATAATATTATTCTGATACCAAATTAAGGTAAAGTTTCTACAACAACAAAAATAAATTATGGCCAGGTGGGCTGGTGGCATATGCCTTTAATCCCAGCACTTGGGAGGCAGGGGCAGGTGGATCTCTGTGAGTTCAAGGCCAGCCTGGTCTACAAAGTGATTGTGGGACAGTCAGGGTTACACAGAGTAACCCTGTCTCAAAAAACCAAAATAAATAAATAAATAAAATAAAATAAAATATGACTATTTTTCAGTAAAAATTATCAATAAAATATAATCAATTCAAGTTCAAGAAAACATTAAGAAGAAAATATATTATTATCAAATGTATTGCATCCCAAAAGGACAAGTTTTCAATACATGTAAGCCAATAAGTATAATTCACCATATAATCAAACAAATGTATAGAAAGCAAATAATAATCTTTTTTCTATTTTTTCCTTTATTTTTTATTTCTTCAAGTTACATCTCAATTGCAATCCCCTCCCTATTCCCCCTCGAGTCCCACCCTCCCACCCTCAACCCCCCATCCTCTTCCCTTTTTTTTCTTTTAAGTTTAAGGTATATCTTATTTCCCCCTACAGTTTCCCCTTTCAGTCCAACAATGGCTCTTTCTCTTATAATAACAAATTCAATACAGAACAACAGAGGTGATTAGGCCACAGTTATGAGGGTTATATGGCTTAACGTACATTCTCAATGACCAGTCCATATGTATTTGGTACTTGACTTTAACATTCTACTATCTAAACATCTCCATGAGTTTAAAGGTCTATATCTGACTCAACGTTCATACTAACTTGCAACACAATTTTAAAAGTATTTTCTTAGATCTATAACACTCTCTTGACTCCTAAACAACTCAAAATTAAATTATGAGACTCTAGCTATCTGTTCTTCAACCACCTCAGAGACCTGAGAGGGATAAATATATCTGATTTTATAGGAAGTACAGAGTCTGCAGATTCCCAAACTAAGAAATGACATACCTGTGGCTGCCTGGACAGTTCCCATTTTCTCTCCATACATTACAGCATCCATCTCCAGTCTTTTGGCCCCGTTTCTCTGACAGACATTGATTGTAGAGCAGGGGTTATGAATGACTTACCTACCCTGTCTTGGCAGAGCTAGACGGTCGATTTACCTGCTTCCAGGTTTTGTCCTTTTTGGACAGCATTCTGTCTACAGTTGGGGCAAGGGGCTTTTCCTACCAAGAGATAGGCTTGCGACTAATTCAATCATCTCCCACTGGAGATTCTTCGATGCTCATCTTCTACTTGGAGGAGAATAGGGGGTGCTGTCAGGAGTTGATATGTCTTGATATAAAAAAATCTAAAGTTACAAAAACAACTTTGAATGCCATATTCTGCAGATCTCTTGAGGTTTTTGAAGAGGCCCTATCTATCTCTTATATTAGGGTAAGCAGATGTTGCTTGTCTCTTGCCGGTTTATTTCTGATTAGCTTAGAAAGTAACTATAATAGGCTGTCATAGTACCTAACTTAATGACCAGCTTGCATAACCATTAATTTGCATTTCTTAATTACCCTAAACAGTTTATGACAATTAGTAGTAAAGGCCGAAACATCACATTTCATTCTTTTTCTTTACCTCCTAACCCTTCCATCCCATTTCTCTGGGGTGGGGTGTCCTAATATAACAGTCCCTCATCTCAGTTGAGAGGTCGTATGAGGGCCAAGAGCCTCTTCATTCATTGGGGATCTACGAAGCAGTACCATCAGTGAAAAGTGTCTCGTTGCCCGGGAGACAGAACTACTAAACAAACAAACCAATAAGCATACAATAGATAAAAAAGACTAAAAAATAGAAAAAAAATATAACTAATATGTAAAAAATAGATAAAGAATAAAAATTAAAAATAAGAAGTCTATGTCCAAGTTCCACAGCAAATAATAATCTTAATGACAAAAATATTATTTCTTCTATAATAAGAGAATGCCCACTTTCACTCTCATATTCAACTCTGTACTCAAAATCTTATCTATAACACTAGATAATTCTTATACACAAAGGGAATAAAAATAGGGTGTGAAGAATTTAAACTATCCCTATTTTCAGTTTACATCATCCATACATAGGAGATCCTTTGTAGACATAGGCCACACCTGTGATAACACCATGTATCCTGCCCACACATTTTCGGTGTTCTCTCTGTTCTAGAAAACGCAATCCCTCAGGCCTACCCATTTTCCTGGAACAGAACACCAGCTACAGCCTCCCTTCCTTCTTCTCCATGTCTCCTGTGTATCCTACAGACCATCCTCTCCTGATCTCCCAGAACTCAGCACCTATACCTATCTATAATCACCTCAAACCCAGATACCTAGACACCAGCCTAAAAACACAATCAGTAACAACCAGTAATGGACCAGCCTGACTCCATTTTGAGATTAGAAGTCATCTTATTACAAAGTCAAAATAAGTCCACTTTTGTTTTCTGTAAAACTTAGATATGAACAGGCTTTGACCCATCTTTTGGAATTTGGCATGTTCCACACCCTACAAGCAGATGACCATCCTGATAGGAAAAAATGTTCATCAAAATTATTTTGAGATGTTCAGCCAAATTTGGTACTTATGTAATGAAATTCCACTGAAAATCCCCCAACCCTTGAAAAGCCTAGTCCTCCAGTTTTTTTGGGGGCCTATATAAGCCCACATTTTCTATGTTCAAAGCTCTTTTATCAAACCCCATTTTAGGGGAATATTTCTATCCATCATAAACTAAAGCATGCATAATTTGACCATGCATTTTGTGAATTGATCTTTATTTTCCATCAGTGGGATTAACAACAGAACAATATGTTTCGACCAAAGCTCAATTATCCTATCAAAAGAAGTCCTGAAGATTCCAACACATAGCTGAAGCACAAGACAAAGATTTTAAAGCCAACTGTATGATGACAATAGAAGTCTTTAAAGAGAAAATGAATAAATCCTTTAAAAAGAGAAAGGGGAACAGAAAGTCAATTGGATAATATACAGTTGAAGAAAACTGTCCAAAACCTGAAAAAATAAAATAGAAGCAATAAAGAAAGCATAAACTGAAGAAATTCTGGCAATAAAAAATTTAGAAATTTGAAAAGGAATTATATAGACAAGTGTCACCAACAAAATACAAGAGATGGAAAATAGACTCTCAGGCATTGAAGATATAATAGAATAAATAAATAATCAGTCAAAGAAACTCTTAAATCTAAACATTCCTGACACAAAATATCTAGGAAATCAGGGACACTATGAAAAAAGATCAAACCGAAAATAACAGAATAGAAGACTGTCAGCTCAAAATCCAGTAAATATTTTCAACAAAACCATAGATGAAATTTTTCCTAACTAAAAGACATTCTAATAAAAGTACAAGAAGTTTATAGAACATCAGACAGATTAGATCAGAAAATATAATCCCCTCAACACATTATAATTAAAACACTGAACATACAGAATGAAGAAAGCTTCATGGGAAAATGGTCAAGTAACATATAAAGGCAGATAGATATATTAGACACTGTACTTCTCAGTGGAGATTCTAAAAGCCATAAAGGCCTGGACAAATGTTCTATAGACTTCAAGAGACCACAGATGTGAGCCCAGACTACTATAAAAAACAAAACAAAACAAAACAAAAAACTTTCAATTACTATAGATGGAGAAAATAAGATCTGAATTTATGTCAATTTTTAAATTAAAAAAAAATGTTCCTTTTTTTCTTGTGTGAAATAGTTTGCAATGCTGACTAAGGAATAGGTCATAATAAGGTTAAGATGTTATTTTCTTCCATTAGAGTGTTGTTCAGGCAGTATTCCCTTGAGACTGGAATACAATCTGCAGCAGCAATCATGTAGAGTATAAAAACAACACAATACTGATATAAAACTCAATCACTCTTAAATGTTAATGATTTTAGAGGGTAATGAAATACCCATAGTATTGTGAATACCATTGTATTAGTTGCTGTGTAATGATCCCAGGTAAGGTCTTGCCTTGATCCCTATATCACCCAACTCCCCTTAAAGTAAATTAAACAACCATAGTCTGTACTCCCTCACCTAAACTCCATATTCCAGCTCACAACTTCATCAGAATACCTTTACATTCCAGGAGCCCACACAAGTTCTTTGGACCCCAAAAGCAATGTTGGCACCCAAAACACAGAGATAACACAAGTCACACACATATACCAAAAAAAAAAAAAAAAAAATAGCCCAGGGGACATACCCTACTGGACCTGAAGACTAGCTGGTCACTAGACTCCCAGGCCTCTAAGGCCAGAAAACTAGAGAAGAAACAGAAACCAAGGGAAAAATATCCAAATACATTCATCTAACAAAGAACATAAATTCAGAAATCAGTACTTAAACCTAAAATAACACAAATGACTAGGGTGTAGCTTAAGAACTCAATCAACAACAGCCAAGGCAATATGGGACCACTAGGGCCAAACATTCCTACTAGTGTAGGCCCTGGATAGTCCAACACGGTTGAAGCACAAGAAAATAGCTTTAAATCCAATCTTATGAAGACAAGAAAGGCCTTTAAAGAGGAAATGAGTTAATAAATCCCTTAAAGAAAGGAGAAAAATACAATCACACAAGTGAAGAAAATAAATAAAACTGCTTAAGACTGTAGAGTGGAAATAGAAGCTCTAAAGAAAACACAAACTGAAGAAATCCTGGAGATGGAAAACCAGGATAAGTGAACAGGAACTACAGATGCAAAAAACAAACAAAAACTACAGGATACAAGAGATGTAAGAGAAAACCTCAGGTGCAGAAGGTACAATAGAAGAAACTGATACATTCATCAAAGAAAATGTTAAATCTAAAATCTAAAAATAAAACATCAAGACATCTGAGTCACCATGAAAATACCAAACATAAGAACAAAAGGAATAGAGAAAGGAGAAGAATCCCAACTCAAGGGCCCATAAAATATTTCAGCAAAATTATGAAAGAAAAATTTCTTAACCTAGGTAGTTCTTCCCCATCACTTCTGCATGCCATTTTCTGGACCACAGTTCTACCTGCAGTCTCACAGGGAATACCAGGTGAGACCCATCCCCCAACTTCCTGCCTCCCAGGTCCCTCCAGGCAAACCCAGCAGTGGTGAGATTTGTCCTGACCACTCCAAGTACCATTTCCCAGGCCATAGCTCTACTTGCAATCCTAGAGGCCTGTAACCAACATGGTCTGCCAGCTCTCACTGAATCCCTAGAGGCCTGCTGTCACCCAGGACAAACAGTGGCCTGCTGCAACAGCGAATACTAGCTCTATTTGCAGTTCCAGAGGCCTACTGCCATCAGAGACTACCAGGCCTGCCAAAAACAGGGACAGGTAGATGGGTAAAAACCATCATAAAAATACAATTAGCAATACCTAGGGCCTTATGGCTCAATCAGAAGCCAGCCATCATACTACAACAAGCCCTGGATATGCTAAAGCACCTGAAGTGCAAGAAAACAAACTTAAATCCAATTTTATGAAGATGATAGAGGCCTTTATGGAAGAAAGAAATACAGAAAGATACAAACAAACAGCTTAAGAAAATGAATAAATTCCTTTAAGAAATAAAGGAAACTGCAATCAAACAGGAAAAGGAAATGACTAAAACTGTTCAAGACCTGAAAATGGAAATAGAAGCAATAAAGAAAACACAAACTAAGGCAATCCTGAAGAAGGAAAACCTAGTAAAGAGAACAGGAACTGCAGATGCAAACATCACCAACAGAATACAAGAGATAGAAGAGAGAAACTCGGGTATAGAAGATGCTATAAAAAGAAATTGATACATCAGTCAAAGGAAATGCTAAATCTAATACATTTCTAACAAAAAATCAATGAAAGCTGAGACACTACGAAAAAAAAAACAAAAGTTAAGAGTAATAGGGATAGAATAAGGAGAAGTTTCACAGATCCAGTTCCCTGAAAATATCTTCAACAAAATCATAGAAGAAAATTTCCCTAGCATCAAGATTTGCCACTAAATGTACAAAAATCCTTACAGAACACCAAAGAGATTGGACCAGAGAAGAAAATCCTCCAACCTCCTAATAATCAGAACACTAAATGTACAGAACAAAGAAAGAATATTAAAAGCCAAGAGGAATAAGGGTAGAGTAACAAATAAAGGCAAACCTATTAAAATTACACTAGACTTCTTAATAGAGACTTTAAAAGACAGAAAGTCCTGGGAAGATGTCTTGTAAAAGACCACAGATGTCAGTCCAGGCTATTGTATCCACAAAACTTTCACAATATCTTTCCACTAATCCACGCTACAGAGAAGGACAACTCGAACACAAGGAGGGTAACTACACCCAAGAAAGCACAGGAAATAAATAATTCCACACAAACAAGACCAAAAGAAGAGAAGAATCATATGGACATACACACACACACACACACACACACACACACACACACACACACACACAACACAACACACTACCATTTCCAACATCAGAAAAACAGGAAACAACAGTAATATCTCTCAACATCAATGGACTCATTTCCTCAATAAAAAGACACAAGCTAACAGATTGGATGCAAAAACAGGATCTGCTGCATGCAGGAAACACACTTCAACAACATAGATAGACATTACCACAGAGCAAAGGGCTAGAAAAATGTTTTCCAAGAATATAGACCCAAGAATGAAGCAGGACTATCCATTTTAATATCTAATAAAATAGACTTTCAACCAAAAGTAATCAAAAGAGATTGGGAAAGAGACTTCTTACTAATCTTAGGAAAAATCTACCAAGATGAGGTCTCAATGCTGAACATCTATGTCCCAAATGCAAGGGCACCACATTTGTAAAACAAACAAGCAAAAAGCATTACTAATGTTTAAATCCCACATCAACACAACACATTAATAGTGGGAAACGTCAGCACCCCACTCTCACCAGTGGACAGATAGATCACTGAGACAGAAACTAAGCAGAGATATAAGGAAAATACCAGACATTATGAGTCAAATGCACCAAACAGATAGCTACAAAATATTTCACCCAAACATAAAAGAATACACCTTTTTCTTAGCACCTCACAGAACTGCCTCTAAAACTGACCATATACTCTGCTACAAAGTAAGACTCAAGAGATACAAGATCAGAAACCTCTTATATCCAATCAGACCACCATGAATTAAAGCTGGACTTACCAACAGAAACAACAGAAAGCCTACAAACTGATGTAAACTGAACAGCTCCCTACTAAATGGCAACTGGGTCCAGAAAGAAATAAAGAATTTCTAGAATACAGTGAAAATAAAAGTAAAACATACCCATACTATTGGGACACCATGAAAGCAGCGCTAAATGGGAAAGTTCACAGTAGTAAGTTCCTTCATAAAAAATTGGAGAGATCTCATACTAGCAACTTAGTAGCATATATAAAATATCTGGATCAAAAAGAAGCAAACAATACCAAAGAGAAGTAGATGGCAGGAAAAAAATCAAACTCCAGGGCTGAAATAAATAAATTAGAAACAAGAGAACAATACAAAGAATCAACAAAACTAAAAGTGGGTTCTTTGAGAAAATAAACAAGATACATTTCTTGGTGTTTAATTTCTTGAGTCCTTTGTAAATTTTGGATATTAGCCCTCTGTCTGATATGGGGTTGGTGAAGATCTTTTTCCAATCTAAGGCTGCCATTTTGTTCTAATGACAGTGTCCATTGCCTTACAGAAGCTTTCCACTTTCATAATATCTACTTATTGATTGTTGGTCTTAGAGCCTGAGCTCTTGGTGTTCTCCTCAGGTAGTTGTCATCTGTGTGAATGAGATCCAATCAAAATTGCTATATAGAGATAAACTGAGAACTCACAAAAGGAGAATCTCTAATGACCGAGAGATCCTGGAAGAACTGTTTAACATCCTTATTCATTAGAGAAATGAAACTCAAAATGACTCCAAGATTCCATCTCACTCCCATCAGCAATGAAGAAGTGTTCCCCTTTCTCCACAGTGCTGTCACTTGAGTTTTTGATCTTAGCCATTCTGATGGGAGTGCAAACTATTATGATGCAGTGATATGTTATGTATTCTACATGTTAATTAATTGCTCCTAGAGGCTTACTTGGTGTCCATTACTTTGATTGCTGACTATTGTCTCTGATTGGTTGAGTAACTGCTGAGGGCTGAGATTAGACAAAGAGAGAGGAAGGCTGAGCTAAATTGTGCAGATTTTTGAAGCAGGAAGATAAATAGGTGGGAGGAAGGAGGATACTCAAAGTTAAAGGGTTAAAGATGAAGATAAAGAGCAAGATGAAGCTTTAGCTGTCATGTGAGTAATGAACTGAAGGGAGCTAACATGTTGCCCCCCCCCACACACACTTTAGAAAGATAGGTGGAAGAGAGAGTAGATGGTGGGAGGGTGGGACCAGGAAGGGAGAAGGAAGGGGGCAGTGATTGAGACATAACTTGAATTAATAAATAAATGGTAAAAAAAAAATAGGACAAAACAGCAGCCTAGAAACTGGGAACATATTTTCATGAATCCCACCTTTTACAGAGAGCTAATACCCAAAATAAACTGTAGGGGGAAATAAGATATACCTTAAACTTAAAAGAAAAAAAAAAGGGAAGAGGATGGGGAATGAGGGTGCGAGGGGGGACTGGAGGGGGGAATAGTGAGGGGACTGCGATTGAGATGTAACTTGAAGAAATAAAAAATAAAGGAAAAAAAAAAAAAGGACTCAAGAAAGTAGAGGTCACCAAACCAAACAATTCAATTTAAAAATTGGTACAGAGCTAAACAGAGAACTCTCAACAGAATCTCTGAAATTTCATCTTACACACAACAGAATGGCTAAGATCAAAAACTTAAGCTGGTGGGATTGCAAACTTGTACAACCACTTTGGAAATTATTTTGGTGGTTTTTTTTTTTTTTTTTTTTAGAAAACTGGAAATAGTTCTACCTCAAGACACAGATATAACACTCCTGAACTATATGCAAGAGATGATCCACCAAACCACAAGGACACTTCTTTTTCTATGTTATTATCACCTTTATTCATTATAGCTCAGAACTCGAAACAACCCAGATGTCGCTCAACTGAAGAATGGATGAAAATACTGTGGTACATTTACACAATGGAATACTACTCAGGTATTAAAAGCAAGGACACCGTGAAATTGGAAGTAAAACTGATGGAACTAAAAAATATCATCCTGAGTGAGGCAACCCAGACCCAAAATGTACATATTCATTTATAAGTGGATATTAGCCATAAATAACAGGATAAGTACACGACAATCCACAGACAGAAACAAGCTAAGTAACAAGGAGGGCCCAAGGAAGGATACCTGAATATCACTCAAAAGGTGAAATAAAATAGACCCTGAAGGTAGAAAGAGGGAAAGAACTGGGAGGGGAGCTCAGGTGTAGGGAGAGCCAGGAAGAGTGTGCCAGAAGAGGACATGGAAATCAGCAGGGAGAGGGGGTTGGGCAGAGAATCTCTAGGACATGTCTGAGACCAGGAGAAGGTTCCAGGGAGTCGATGGGGGTGACCCTAGCTGAGACTCCTAGCAGTGGAAAATATGGAGTCTCAAATGGCCTACTCCTGCAGCCAGGCAGGATTCCCACTGGAGGGATAAGGACATCAACCCACCCACAACTATGACTGTTCCAACTTGAGATCCATACCATGGGTGAGAACAATTTCTGATATTAATAATGAATGATACTCTGCTAGGCTTGCAGAGAGGAGCCTAGCATAACATTCATCTGAGAGGGTCCACTGAGCAGGAGATTGAAATAGGTGCTAAGAATCATAACCAAACTTTATATGGAACTCTGGGAGTCTTATTGAGGAGTTGGCAGGACAGAGGGTTCTGGAGGGGACAAGAGCTCCACAGAAAGAGTAACAGAATCAACTAACCTGGGCCCTTGGGGATGCACAGAAACTGAACCACCAACTAAAGAGTATGTATAGGTTAGACCTAGCCCAACCCACCCCCATATTTGTAGCAGATGTGCAGCTTGGTCTTCATGTGGTTCCCCATACAACAGGAGCAGGAGCTGTCCCTGACTGGTGCCTGACTGTGGATCCCATTCCCCTAACTGGAATGTATTGCCTGGTTTCTGGGAAAGGATGTGCTTAGTCTTTCAGTGAGTTGAAATGCTAGGTTGTTCTTGTACCTGCTGGGGGGCCTCCCCCTTCTTGGAGAAGGAGAAGTGGATACAGGAGGATAGGCTATGTGAGGGGGGTCATGGAAGGAGAGGGAGCTGCAATAGGTATGTAAAGTGAAATTTAAAAATAAAAAGAGAAAAAAAATCCTATCCTAAGGAAGGAGATGCCTGTAAAGCTATAGGAATCATACAGAACACCAAAAGTTTGAACCAGAAAATAAAACCCCCTTGCCATATAATAGTCAAAGCATTAAACATGGAGAATGAAGAAAGAATATTAAAAAACTAATACATAAGTCAGATGTATAAAAATCATACCTGACTTCTCAATAGAAAATGTAAAAGCCGGAACAGCCTGGACAGATGTTCTACAGACTCAAACAGACCAGAGATGCCAGAACAGACAACTATACTGAAAAACATTTTCAATTATCATAGATGGATAAAATAAGATATTCCATAATAATGTCAAATCAAAACAATATCAGTAAACATATCTAGCCCTACCAAAGGTACTATCAGAAACTAACCTCCAACCTATGGAACTTAACTACACTCATAATAACACAAGAAATAATAATCTCAAACCAGTGAAACCAAAAGAAACACACAGACACACACACACACACACACACACACACACACACACACACACCACCACCACCACCACCACCAGCAGCAGCAACAGCAGCACCACCAGAGAACTATAGCAGGATAGTTAAAAAACCTATACTCTACCAAATAGGAAAATCTAAAAGAAAATGATTTAAACAATTTAATTATACCAATAATACCTAAGTAAATAGAAGCAGTCATTAAAAAGTCTCCTATCCAAAAAAGTCAAGGATCAGATGACTTTAAAGCAGATTTCTGCCAGATGTTCAAAGGAGAGCTAATGCCAATACTTGTAAAATTATTCTACAAAATTGAAACAGAAGGAAACCTTGTCCAATTCATTTTATTAGGTGACATTTACCTTGATACCCAAATCCAAAAAAATAACATGAGTCTTTTCAATAAGATTCCCTTATTAAAATAGATGCAAAATTCCTAATAAAATACTTGCAAATGAATCCAGGAACATCACAAAAAAATCATCCACTGTGATCAGGTAAGCTTCATCCCAAGGACACAAGGATAATCATCCAATATACAAAAATCAGTAAATGTAATCTGCTGTACAACAAACTAAAACAAAACAAAAAAGGGAAAAGAAACCACATGTTTATCTCATTAGATATAGAAAATACCTTTGACTAAATCCAATGCCCGGTCATGATAAAAATCCTCAAGAGACTAAGGATACCAGGGGCATAGCTAAAGGCAATAAAGGCAATTTACAACAAGCCTATAGTCAACATCAAATTAAACGGAAAGAAACTCAGAGCAATTTCATGAAAATCAAGAATAACACAGTATTATTCACTCTTCCCGTATCTATTCAATATAGTACTTACAGATTTACTTAGTACAATATGACAACTGAAGGATATAGAAAGAATACAAATATGAAAGGAAGAAGTCGAAGTATCATTATTTGCAGATGATATGATAGTATAAATATGGGGCCCTAATAGAATTCCACCAGGGAACTGTTATAGCTGATAAATACTTTTAGCAAAGTGATTGAATACAATATTAAATAAAAATCAAACAAAAATTAAAAAACAAAACAAAAAAAACAAATAAAAACCAGTTGCCTACCTATATACATATAAGAAATGGACTGAGAAAGAACTCAGGGAAACAACACCTTTCACAGTAGTCTCAAATAACAGAAAACATCTTGGTTTAACTCTAATTAAGCAAGTGAATGGCTTGTATGGCAAAACATTACAAGCCTTTGAAGAAAGAAAATGAAGAAGAGATTAGAAAATGGAAAAGTCTCCCCCACTCATTGATCTATATGATTAACATTAAAAATGGCCATCTTACCAAAAGCAACCTATAGATTCAATACATCCCCATCAAAATACCAACACAATTATTTATAGAACTTGAAAGGGCAGTTCTCAATAACATATAGAAAAACAAAAACTCCAGTATAGACGAATCAACCCTGAACAATAAAAGAACTGCAGAAGTTATCAACATCTTTCATTGCAAGTTATACTACAGAGCTATAACAATAGAAAGGCATGGTATTGACATTAAAAACAGACACATTAGTCAATGAAATAAAATTTAAGACCACACAACTATGGACCTGGATATTTTTTTGATAAATAAGCCAACAATACTCATTGAAAAAAAAAAAAAAGATGGGATCTTTAACAAAGGGTGCTGCTAAAACTGGGTGTCTAAATATAAAAGAATGCTAATGGACCCACATTTATCACCCTGAACATAACTGAAGTAAAAATGGATCAAAAACCACAAATCAAACCATATACACTGAACCTGATACAAGAGAAAGTGGGGAAAACCCTTGGCACAGGAGACAACTTCCTTAACAGAATACTAATAGCACAGACACTTAGATCCACAATTAATAAATTGGACCTTATGAAACTGAAAAACTTCTGTATGGCAAATAACACTGCCAATTAGAACAAGTGGAAGTCTATAGATTGGGAAAAGATTTTTTTCAAACTCTATATCCTGTGGAGGACTAATAACGAAAATATATATTGAACTCAAAAAACTAAATATCAAAAAATATCAAAAACAGTACAATGAAAATATTGGTAACAGATCTAAACATAATACTCTTGAATAGAGGAATCTCAAATGGCTGGAAAATAATTAAAGGAATGTTCAACATCTTTAGCCATCAGGAAAATTGAAGTCAAATATACTATGAGATTACATCTTATACCTACTAGAATGTACAAGATCAGTAACAGAAGTGACATAAGATGCTGATAAGAATTTAGACAAAGGGGAAACACTTCATTGCTCATGGGTTCCACTATGGAAATCAATATGGCAGTTGTTCAGAAAACTTTGAATCTGGCTATCTCAGTACTCAGCTATACCAGACCTGGTCATATACTCCATGGGCACTCCAGCCTATCACATGATTGCGACATAATATTTTTATTCATAAATATATTTATTAGTACTTAAGAAACACTATAAAATACTTAAATCCAAAAACCTAAAATCTATAATCTAAGAACACCCTAATACCTAAGAATACTCTAATACCTATCTAAAAACACTTAACTAAAACTATTTTAACTTTCTTAAAAGGATATTAATATTCTTAGTGGAGGTACATGCAGGATGACTTAGTTTATGACAGTCCCATCAGGTAGTATCTTTTAAGCTTAAAGTCTGTTTGGCCTTAATTTGGCAGTTCGCTAGGTCTATTTATTTCATGCACAAAATTGTCACTGGTTTATAAAGTCAGTCTGTTCCAACCACCAAACTGAAGCTAGCCTTTTCCACAGGCTCCATGGCCCAAAGCCACTCTGAGTGATTTCTGAACTTTCCTCACCTTGCTCAACCTTTTGGTATTCTCAGGCCCCAAGACAGACTCCTTCAAGGAACTCTCTCTCAGCAGATTTTATGCCACGTCTTTTGCCTTGGGCTATCACAGTCTAAATTATGCTAATGTACTTCTGCTATGTACTTCTCCAGCATGACTTATCAGTCAGTGAGGGTGGGAGGAAAAGAGCAACCACATGGAGTTCTCTGGCTTATATATAGCATTATTTCTCGATGGAGGAAGAGAGTATGAGGAGAAATGACTGAATTGGAGATAATTTGGGGGTAGCAGTGTGGAAACCTAGTACAGTAGAAACTTTCTAGTATATATCCTAGTGAGGACTCTTAGTAATGGTGGTTATGGAGTCTGAATGAACCATCTCTTATAGCCAAGCAAGGTAGGACTGGGTTGCATTCAGTTGAGTTTTTCTTAAGAAGTTCCTGTGGAGATTGCCAAACAAACTAGCATGATGCCAGGAGGGAGAGTTGCCCTTCACAAATGTATAGCAGGGGGAACATTGCCAAGGACAATGTACATTCAGTACAATGAATATGGAGAGGTAGAAGTCAGTGCCTACCTACATGGAGCCATAGACCATATGTTCTAGTACCTATGGTACAGGAAGGTACTCTGCAGAAACCAAAAGAGAAACATGGACACCAACACATCCACAAAAACTTTGACCTACAATTTGTACTGCTTGAAAATGTACTGAGACATGATGTACAGAATTGGTGGGAGTGGACGATCAATGTCTGGTTTAACTTGGGGCCCACTTTACAAGAAGGAACCTTTGCTGGACAGTGCTTGGATAATCAAAAACCTGAGACTCAATAGCCCAGAGCCCTAGGATGGAACCAAACACAACTGATCTAAAAACAAACAAAAAACATCAATGAAATGATTCCTAATGATATTCTGCTTCACTCATAGATCAGAGTCTTGTCAGGTCATCATCAGAGAGTATTTCTCTGGCAGCAGATGAGAATGGTTGCAGAGTCCCATAGCTAGACATAAAATGGAGTAAGTGTAAATCAGAGGTCTCTGTCAGATCTTCCCTTTGGAGTTTGGGGAATACTATGGAAGAGGGGGGTCAAAAGACTGTAGGAGTCAGAGGGCATGGAGGCCATCAGGAGAACATGGACCACTGATCCAGATATGGACTCACAGAGACTGATATTAGAAGCACAGGGCAACAGGAGTCTACACCAGGTCCTCTGCATATAGGTTGTGCCTGCTAGCTTCTGCTTATTTGTTTCTTTGCTTGCTTGATTGTGGGAATTCGAATTGTAGGAACAAATATGACTTTGTTTCTTTTGCCTTATCCTGTGACTCTTTTCCTCTTGGTGGGTTGCCTTATGCAGTCTTAGTGTGAAGTCTTTTTCCTTGTCTTAGTTATTTTCTTTTGTTGTGTATGTTTATTGTCTTTTGGAATTCTGCTCTTTTTTGAAGGGAGAAGGACAGGAAGTGGATCTTGAGGAAAGGGCAGGTGGGAAGGAGCTGGACATAGCGGAGAACTTGTGGTCAAGATGTATTGTATTCAAGAATAATCTGTTTTCAATATTTTTTTTAAAAAATCCTGTGGAATCTTATACAAAATTGTCATCTCTAAAAGCGTGGTAAAATTGCAGAATAGAACGTTAAAATTACAAATAGTAGCCTTCATATACACCAATAGTTTACTCTCAGAAATAGAAACTAGGAAAATTCCCCATTCATAATAGTTAAATAAATTAAATATCTAACCATACATCTATCTAAATGAAGAAAAAAAACATATCTTTACAATGAAACTTCAAGACGCTGAAAGTAAAATAAAAAATTTTAAAAAGACATTAGACAACTGAAAAATATTCCATTCTCTAGGATTAGGAAAATTAATGAAGCACAAATGGCTATCCTACCAAAACTAATCTACAGATTTAATTCAAAACCTCGTAAAATTATGACATATTTCAAAGATCTAGAAAAAATATAAAGTTATGTGGAACCATAAACGATATTGGATACCTAAGCAACATTTTCTTTTTCCATCCATATGACAATAAAACAGTTATGTTCTCTGTATACCTTGGCTATTATGAGAAATGCTGTAATTATCACAGGAGCATAAGGATATCTTCAAGATTGTCATTTAAGTTCTTTTGGACAATCATAAAAAATTTAGGACACTAGATCATATAGTAGTTCTAATTCTTGTTAATTTTTGAAGAATCATGTACACCTCTCTTAGTGGCGGTATAGTTCCGTGCAAAAAAATAAAGATTTTCAAATTCTCCACTTTTTTCTATTTTTTTTCAAAGTCCTGAAAATATTTTTGCTTTATTACTTAAACAAAACAAACCTTAGAGGTTTATAGAGTTGAATGTGTGACTAGTGAAGAAAGGGAAATATCAGCTGCTTTTTTTTTTTTTTTGAGCAGGGTGAGGGAAATACTATTTCTTTTTTTTGGATTACATCGGTATTGATCTTTGTATATTGATACAAAATTAAGATTATAGTTGGCCACAATGGTATTGACCCTTGCATATGGACGTAATAGTAAGATTATATTGGGCTACATAGGCATTGATCTTGGTATATTGATACATAATTAAGAGTATATTTAACCACAATTGAATAGATCTTTGTATATTGATACAAATTTAAAGGTAACGCTTCCTAATGGTATCATACCTAGAGATACTTAAAAATAAAATGTGAAGCTCTGACCTCTTGATACCAACCGTCTAAAATGGTCTAGGATAGTTAAAACAAACTCCTAGTCATGCAAACATGTCACTTTGTTAGCTACTATGACAATCTATCACAGATATTCTCTAAACTACCCAGTAAGCAAGTTGCTAAGAGACAAGCAACATTTGCTTATCTAAATACAAGAGATGGATAGGGCATCTTCAAAAACCCCAAGAGATCTGCAGAATATGGCATTCAAAGATGTTATCTTAAATCAAGATTTTTTTTTTGATATCGAGACATATCAGCGCCTGACAGCACCCCCTATTCTACTCCAAATAGAAGATAAGCATCGAAGAACCTCCACTGTAAGATGGTTGAATTAGTGGCAAGCCTTTCTCTTGGCATGAAAAAAAAAAACCCTTTTTTCTATTTTTAAAAAATGGATTACATTGAGATGTATAAGATAGTTTTTCATGGTGGATTTGATTTGTATTTCCATGACGATTAGTATCTTGGGAACCTTTTAAGCAACTTGGTACTTATATCTTCTCTACAGAAACATATATGCTAATTCTTTGAATAAAAAAAAACTTTAACAAGCACATTATCTATCAATATATTTTTCATTTGTGTATGTGCATGTGTGTGTGTTATACATCCATGTCCTAGTTCATATGTGGAAGTCAGAGGGCAAATAGTGAAAATTTATTTCTTGTTTCCTGCACATTGGCCTTTAAAATTGAACTCAGGTCTTACTGAAGGGCAGCCTAAGTCATCTGAATGATTCCTTTGATTTCTTACTTTAAAGTTATATTTTTGGTCAACACAAATGTTTCCTTTACTATGTAGAATTTTACTTTCACTTAGTACATTTCCACATCATAATTTTCACTTATATTAGCTTTGTGCATTTAGGTCAATCTCCCTCCAAAGCAGATTGAGTGTTACTCCTATAAATGCTTTAAATTTTACATTGTTTTTGTTGTTGGTTTTCTTAGGCAAATAAATTGTAGAGCCTCTAGGAAATAATCCCTATTTTGCAGGAGTTTTATCCATTTTGGTCTTATGTGTAAGTATTTTGTCTACTATGAACTGTTTTTCTGTGCTCTTTAAGATAAGCACTTGATTCTTTTGCAAAATGGATCTCCTGTTTTCTAGCTTCAGTTGTTGAAAAACCATCATTTTCTTATTGTGTATTCTTGGCACCCTTATTAATAATCTCTTTCCTTATATTCTATTACTTTCTAGTATTCTGTCAAACTGGGTTTTTTCATTAATATTTCCACACCAGTTGTCCAGATGGTAAATAACATTATTGAATGCCAAATATAAACTCCATATTTCATAAAGCAATATGAAACATAGTATCTCCATAAATATAGTTAACGCACTGTTTCTAAATACTAAAAATTCAAAAATTCAATGCACTTTTCTTAAGGCAACCAAGTGCTAAATTATTAAAAATATTCTCTATTCTTCCAAACAACAAGCCTTCTGGCTTAGGGGGTGGATTTTCGCACTACGCAGTGAGAATACCATCTCTAAAGAGAGGATTGTTTTGGGGAGGGATGATTCTCCCTCTAAGGCAGATTGAATGCTGCTCCTATAAATGCTTTAAATTTTATGTTGCTTTTTTTCAGGCAAATATGAAATTGTGGAGCCCCTAAGAACTTTCTGACATCTCCCTTATGGGCAGTAAGCCAGTATCACAGTCAAAGCAATTGGAAACACACTTTATTTCCACCACATGATGCATATCTTTCAACCAAGTTTATCCCAGGAGAAGAAGGAGGGATGCTATTGTCAAGCCAAACATCAGGCTGAAGAAACTGTCACTATTAACTTACAAAAAAAAGAAAATGATAGATCCAGATATGGAACATTCATTTCATATTCAGAATCAAACTGAGTAAATAACACTCCACTAAATTTCCAGGTGTGGAAATTGTATGTTATTTCTGACTACAGGAAATAATTAGAGTCTTATAGTATGCTAAAAATAACACTCATGGCTTCTAGTCTTCCATTCATAACTTCATACATATTTGAAGAAATCCACTATGTCATGAAAATACCTTAAAATAACCCTTTAATTATTTCAGTATAATAAACATTGAGATGTATTATGCATGAAGAGTAAATTAAATTAACTCTTTAATGAATAAGTTATTTTGAGTATATTCCTTTTATAGTAATTATTTTCTAATTGTTTTCCTTTGAAATTTGTGATGTTTTGTATTTTACTATACATATTATTTTTTAACATAGTTGCTTTTGGTTGCAGTGAAACTGATGAATACATGACCCCTCCAAGTTGTTAAAAATATCTATTGTAAAACTATAACCATATGGAGAAAAACAATTATCAGAAACTGTTCTTTGTTCTTTGAAAATATCGTATGTTTAGACACTGTATGAACATTGGTCTTTATCTTGTTTAACCCCCAGTCCCACCTTCCAGCTCCATTAGTGTCAAGCACTCATCTTAGTCCTAACTTTACATCTTCACTTTATTTTGTTATTATTGACACTGAGTCCATTTCCTGCACATGGATGTAGGGTCATGGGAAACTGACTAGTGCTGAAGGAAATTTTCTAAGAGATGTAGCAAAAGCTTTCATTATTCAAAACAAAATTTCATGGAGAATATCAAGTGAAGCTTACAAAGAGAAATCAAAGCCAATGTTCCTGAATTATTCCTCCTTATTAATATACTTATTATTAAATGGAAGAACAAATGCAAAATAGTGATTTACATCATTTTGATCAGTGTAATTTGTAGAAAATTGGGTCAAAGTAGAAATGAAATTTGTATTTTGTGCAACTTTACACATGCACACCTGCCTGTGGCATTGCTAACCTGAAATCTACACTCCACATTTTTTACTACAACTGAAAGAAAAATAACCATTTAATTTGGAAATGTCTACAAGAAAAAAATATATATATTTATGACATTAAATATACTATTTTCTTAACACCAATTAACTGTTTGAAAGTTGCTAGACATGATCAGAGCTACCTGAAGTGAAACAGAAAGTGTTTTCTTTTGTTCTGTTTTGTGAACCTTTCAATGATATTCATTTTTGTTGGGAAAAGCACCACTTTATGCAACAAAATAAAAGGCATCCATCAGATTTGGAACTGAAGCCTACATTGTCACTGACGGACTCATCAGCTGACCCTGTTTCTATCCAGAGGGATTGTTTCTAAGGTTATGTTTCAATGCTTTCTTAATGAAGGACTGTCATTATTATGTCTTGAAAGACAATCTACTATTAAAGGGTAAAATAATTTTAATGTGATGATAATTTTAATATGGACAAAAATATGTCAACAGGCAATTGATATTTGGGGATTTTATATAATTTTCAATGTTTTTGAAAATTTCATATGTAAGTACTGTATTCAGTTCATTTTTATCCATCCAAGCTTTCCTGAGTACTCCAGTGACTCTCAAATTCATGACCTCTTCTTTAATTATATTTTTGTACACACACACATGCACACATACATACACACAGAGACACACAACCTATTGAGTTCATTTAATGTTGCTTGAATGTACATATTTTTAGGAATGACAACTTGGGATTTGTTTTATCAGGAACTTCATTTCAGAATAAAACTGATTCACTCTTTCTCAGCAACCATTAATTCCTGGTTTCTCTTTAGGTGTAGAACCATATGAAATTATTCCTCTATTCACATTGGCACATCAATGGGTGTTATCACTATGCAATATTGTTGAGATTTCATGGTTGGATTTTCCCTGTTATGGATAGAAGATACTATCGTAATAGACATCCTGGGCCTCTAGATCATTCAGTTTTTCTTTTTGTTTTTCAATAATTTTCATCAAGATATATATTTATAAAAATAATGCATAGGTTAGTTACTCTTATAGAGGGCTTCTCCCATTATGTTTTATACCACCCCTGGGAATGTGTCCTGGGTTATGAAAAGAAGCAACCTGAAAAACCTTGAGGAACAAGCCAGTAAGCAATATTTCTCCATAAACATGTTTGTATTTATTATTACTTTTTAATCTTAAGTATTATGATTTCAGTAACATTAAGTTTTGTATTAGTTTTAATTTGAACTTTTCTGATAGTCAGTAATACTGAACATTTTTTCTCAGCATTTGTATTGCAATTTTTGAGAACACTCTGTTTAATTCCATGCGCAATTTTTAATTGAGTCATTGTTTTCATAATGTTTAGCTTTTTAGCATTTAGTATATTACATATATTCACCTCTGTCAGAGGTATAGCTGGTAAATATTTTACTTTTTCATTTTAGAAGTTGTCTTTTCATTCCAATAATAGTGTCCTTTGCTATAGAGGCACTGCTTAGTTTTATGAGGTCCTGAGTTTTAATTGCTGTTTTCAACATATGTGTTATCAGTTTCCATCTCAGAGATTCTGTTCCTGTTCCAATGTGTCCAAAAATATTCCTTACTTTTCCTCTATCATATTAAGGGTATCAGGTATAACATTGAGGTTCTTGACCTAACTGTAGTTGAAACTTGTCTATCAACAAATAAATGGATAATGAAAATGTGCTATGGTTGGTGTCAGGCCAAACCAAGTCTTTCTCAGAGGCTCTGATGATAATGTAAAAACAGCACTAATTCTTTGTCTTTACCTCGGACAGGCTTTGCAAGATTTGGTTGGGGTAAGGGCTAGTACCTCAAAGGAATAATTGTTCAGGTCAGTTGTGCATTAATACAATGAAATGTTAGTTATCTATTAAGAGAAATGAAATTTGCAAATAAGTAGTTAGAGCTGGAAACAATCATTATGAGTGAGTTAAACCAGAACTTGGAAGATAAATAACATATTTTCTCTCTTATTTGTGCATGATTGAGGTTTCAAATATATGTGTCTCATTTAGGATACTCATAGAGGACAGGAAATTAGTAAAGGTCCATGGGAGGATTTCAAAGGAAAAGAGATTGGACATAACAGTGAATGGATAATAATGGCACAGGAAAGGATTAATTGGAAGGAAGATTGGAAGGCATATTACATGGATGATTACAGAGTAGATATATAACACTAAAGATGTTTTTAAAATTATATATCCCTGAAAACATGCATAAAACAACATATGGACTAAACAAGTTATAATTAGATATATAAGTATATACATATATGTATGGAATAATATTAATGAATAAAAAAGCCATGAATTTGAAGGAGAGTAGGGAAGAGTATATGGGAGGATTTAGAGGGAGGAAAGGAAAAGGAGAAATGTTGTTACTTTACATTATAATATCAAAAAGAAAAAAATACTAAAAAAAAAAAACTTCAAATAGAAACCTACTCCTATTGAAGTGTCATAAACTTTACACATACATACATTTTAAAGTTTTAATGGATACCCAATAATAGGGCAGTAATACCTCTACACTTTACCGTAGAATAACCATAAAAGCACAATGAAAAGAATGAGTTACCTCTTTTTGAGTTATTGGCTACTGAGGTCTGAGAGTTGACCAAACGTTACAGATACAGTCCATACTCTTGGTTATTCTCTAGAACTTAACAGTAAGATCCTTTTGCTAAAGATACCATAGAGTTGATCATGAAACTTGGAGAAATCAAGTTAGAACTAACTTGAAATTTCATCTTTACTGATTATCTTTCATAGGGCTGGAGGGTGCTGTGCACTCTGTAAAAGGGGGCCAAGGGAAGGAATAATCAAACATATTCTGTTGTGAACCTTGTAAGCTACATTTAAGAATATCCCAGGAAGGACACACCCACACATGCAATGCTAGGAGGAATATCAGAAGTGCAGCCAACCATACTTGGTTGGATTCAAGGCACAATTCATATATTGAAACCCATAGCTGGTACTATTATTGGGATAAAATCTGTGACTAGACAATTCATATTTCCTAGAGAAGAACTTACTATTACTCTGTTAAATTGACACAGTACTAAAGCAACTCCTAATACTCACTTTTGAACTCATAGATTAGTGCTTCGATCAACCCTCATCACACAATTGTCATTATGTAGGAGATGAAAATTAACATATAAAGACCCACATTTTTTGAGTTTCCGAGAATGAGATACCAAAATGTTCAGCACCAAATGGAACTTCTATATCATATCCCTACTTCTGAGACTCATAAACTTTTTTTTTTAATGTGAGCAGAATGTTTGCAAGAGGCATATATGGAGGAGGCTAGATAGAAACAGTGGTTTCTAAACACTGTTTTCCCAGAAACAGGGCAAGGAAATTAACATATGAGTTCCCAGTAACTGGGACAGTATGCATAAGACCTGTGACACTTTAGGGCAGAAAAATTTAGACATGAAGACATGAGGTAGGCATCAATCCCTAGCTAAGGGGATAATGGCAACTGATAGTTTTTGGAGAGAGTCAGTTGCCTTTAAGGGTGTGGCTGCTGGTGAGTAGATCATTGTGATCTGGGGAATGATCTGGTGAGATGGATAGATCCTTGAGTATGTGAGCACAACAAACTAAATCAAGCGTGATAATTTTTTATTTGTGTGTTTGTTCAAGAGGACATACAATTGGGTACATAAGAAATGGACAAGTTGAGGAAGAAGGTGAATACAATCAAAGTGCATTGAACAAAATTCTAAAGAAATAGTAAATATTGAGAAACAATGACAAAAAAACCAAACAAAAATTTCAAGGACTAAATGTATCAAAGTACTATGAACTTACTCAAGCATTTAATCACTTAAGTATAATAATACCATTTCAATTTAGTCTTAAAATTACAAAATTTCAACAATTTATTTTGTATACACAAAAATTATTTTTGATTCTCTATAGTTGCACAATTCAAACTTCTAAATCCAACTGTACTTTGTTTCCAGATCAATTTACTTTGAATCTGACACTAAAGGTATGTGTTAGAGTGCTGTTACTCTGCTGAGTTCTTCGGCATACATAGTGGCTGCTACCAATGGAATTCTCCCATGAAATACAATACTCTAAATGCCTAGACTCATTAACTTTCTGTTGCCTAATAGAAATTTGTTAAATGGCTAGCACTTTATTCACATCCATGATACTGCTCATATTTCTGCTTTATAAAATTCAAGAATCTCTGTCTCTTTGAGAATTTATTTTTAGCCTTCAACAAAACTTGTTTCCCATCTGTACATAGCACATCATCACACTTCCTTGTTGTATTTTAAACCCCATGATACAATGAGTTTGAGCTTTGACTTTTTCAATCTGGGTAAATTCCTCTTGCCTTCATATATGAAGTTGTACTGTATGCATTATTGATAACAGTACTGGAACATCCAATGAAGCTTGTGAGATAGTTATTTGGTGCCTGAGTCATGAAAAAGGAAGATTTTGATAGAAACTTCATTATGCCTTTTCTTAAACATGCCATGTGTTTGATTACTTCTGCCACCTTCTTAATGCTACTTGTCACTGTATTTTCTTCCACATTGAAATCAGTAGGTATCATTTAATGCAGAAAGTAGATCCATCTGTAGTGTAAATTATGCATGTTTTTATTTTAGCTCTCTTGCTTTCAAATCCAAATTCTTTTCTCTAAACAGCAAAAAGTTAATTTCACATTTATACATCTTTACATGTGCTTTGTGCTTAGTAGAATGAGGTTTGTAAAGCTGTATTCACATTTCCCTTGTATTTTTAATTAAACAAATTAAAAGCTGATTTTTTTTTACCTTTTTCCAAAGTACATCTGAAATATTATATCATGACCTTGGGACAAATGTACAATTGAACTGTCTGAATTATCCAATACTAACTTTTCTTATATTCAAAAATAAAATAATACTTTAATGAATATAGGTTTCTCCAATTTCATTTGGCTTTACTTAAATGATGTACTTTAAGCTCATGAAATTTTCTTTACCAATATCTGTGATATTTAGCATAGAAAAGTGTATTTCCCCTCAACCCTTGACAGAATGTGACTTCTGGATGTGTCAGCCACTCATTTGAAAGGTCCTATGTTCTGCTTAAAATTTCCAATTCCAGTAGCTGTGAAAATAAAAACAGATGACTATTACAAGCTTTGAAATCTCCCAGCCTCACCCGCAGCTCTGCAGCCAGACACCTGCTATGCCTATCTCCAGTGCATCTCCCAGATCTTCTCCTTCTAAACCATAACTCACTTCTTTATCCAAACCCCTAACTAAAATATAGACTTCCTGGGAACCATTAGGCCACTCATGGCAGGGAAGCAAAGATGGAAACTATAGGTTTTCACTCTCTTTCTGCTCCTCCAAATCCAGTCCCCAAGTATCACTTTCAGTTGTGCAATGGAACTCATTTTGCAGTCTCCCATTCACCTTACTCCTATGTTCAGTGAATCCTACAGATATTTAATTTTCCCAAACATTTATTTATTTCTTCAAGTTGCATCTCAATCATAGCCCCTTCCCTTCTTCCCTCCTGGTATCACTTTCCTACCATCTTCCCCCTCTCTCTCATATCCTCTTTTTTTTAATTTAAGATATATCTCCCTCCCAACTTCTCCCTCTTTTAGTGAAATAAAAGGCTCCTTTTTTATAACAATAAACACAATACGAAACAATAAGAACAAGTGGGTCACAATTATGAAAATTATAAGGTATAGCATACATTCCCAATGTCTTGTCCATACATATTTAGCAACTGATATTAACATTCTGTTATCTATCTATCTCAATGAGTTTAAAGTTCTATATCTAATTCAATTTCCACTCTAACTCCATTACCAACTTAAAAACATCTTCTTAGACCTAGAACATCATTTTAATTCCTAAACAACTAAAAATTTAACTGTGAGAATATAACTATCTATTCTTCAACCACATCAGAGACCTGAGAAGGATGAATACATCTGAATAAACAGGAAGTGCAGAGAAAACATCTTCTAAAACAGAAATGACAGACAACTGGTTGCCTGGACAGTCTCCAATTTCTCTCTATAACTTTGGAACATCTAACTTCAGCCTTTTGGACCAGTATCTCTGACTGACATTAATTTTAAAGCATGAATTATGAAGGACTTGCCTACCCTGTCTTGGCAGAGCTAGGCTATCAACTTTCCTGCTTCAAAATTTTGTCTTTTTTGGACAGCACTCTGTATACAGTTGAAGCAAGGGCTTTCTCTTGCCCAGTGACTAGCTTGCCACTAATGCAGCCATCTCCAAAGGGAGTCACTTCAATGCTCATCATCTACTTGGAGTAGAATATGGGGTGCTGTCAGAAGCTGACATGTCTCAATATCAAAAAAAATCTTAATTTAAGAGAACATATTTGCATGTCATACAGAGATAGGCAGGACTAAGTCACAGGCTTCAGAAGCAGAGAAGTTCTTTGGTAGAAGGAGCCTGCAAGACAAGAAGCTGGAGCAGAAAGTAGGACACATGCCATGGATTAGAGAAAAGAACATCAGTCCATGTGGCCTGGAACATCGGCATAGTGTGGGGAATAACAACCAAGGGGACATATGTACATATATATATACATATATATATATACATATATATATGGAGACATATTTTGGGAATAGAATTAACAGCTAGCTTAGATGGATCAAGATTGCTCAATTCAGGTTAGGCTTGATAAAATCCACCAGGTCTGTGTGTGCTCATTTATAATGGTGGGTTAATGATTAACATTGCCTACCAATGAAATAAAATCTGAATACTGGTTAAATAATCTAATTAGCCATTTTTCCTATGAATGGCACCCCACTTCCAGCACCATTTGTAGAAAAAAAAATAATTAAATTGTTTAATTATATTTACATTATTAGTAATTAGTTTGGCGGTGTTAATACCTAACCTTTCAACCAATTAAATATAATATAAATACTGGCAAATAATTTAATTAGCCATATTTCTACAAATGGGACCCAAACTACAACAATTAGAATCCATGATTACAGTCTGAGAAGGCCCAGATGAATGGCAGTTTCCTAACCAAAGAGCGGAGAACCAAACAAAAATACATTTTAAAGATGTGCTTCCTTTAACAAAAACTACTACCTTGCAGCAAAGGTGGAGGGCTAAGGCTGTCATTATGTACTAAAAAACTGGCAGTCTTCTAGACAGAGCTTTAGAGGAGAATTGACCGCTGAGACTACAAATGGAGGAATTCATAATATCTCAATACATTTGAATTCCATTTGAGTTTGTTTCTCTTGGGATACAGATGATTTATTCACTGATAAATGTGATTCTGTGTATCCTTTTGAGAAAGATCAGACTAATGTAGGCTTAACAAAGGAAAGAATTTACAGATGGAATTCAAAGTTACCAACAATGACAATGGGGGAAAAAGGGAGTCCCTTCCTGACAGGTAAGACAAAACTGATGGCAGCTGGAGCTCAGAGTTCCCTGGCTACTAGGTACTGGTCAGGAGTATCTGGTATCAGCCTGCCAATGATGCAGCCAAAGCTAGATTCTAAGGAATAATGAACAAAACTTTAATTGTAGCATGGAATGGCACAGTCAGACAAAGGCTTTTGGTATGTTCTTGTCTCTTTGCTTGATTTTTGTTTTGATGTCTTTTGATTTTCCCTATATTGGGAGGTAGAAAGGATATTTTTGTGGTTTGGCAATGCTAAAACATGAGAGATATTTGAAGATTTTTGGACAGATTTAGAAATATCATATAAATTTCGAGTTGTTCTCTGTTAGAGCTACTATTACTGGGGATTTAAGTGAAATATTTGAGCAGGGAGGTAATGGCACATGCCTTTAATCCCATTACACTGGAGGAAGAAACAGGCAGATCTCTGAATTTTAGACCAGCCAGCTCTAAACAATGAAGGCAGCATGAGACACCTCCTGATAAGATAAGGCTGTTTGTTAAGGAGAGTCTAGAATTCAAAATGACACATATTTTCCTTGAAGATACTATGTAAGTTTTTGCTTAGTAATAAAAATATAATGTCCTTCCTGATCTAATGGATAAATAAACATAACCAGAAATATATATAAAAAGAAACTGGTCACAAGCCAGTCTCCTTAGGTGTGGTACTCCCATGGGAGAGCTGGTTTCAAGAGGCAATTTGCCCCTAAAAGAGATATGTTAGTTATTGGGCATGGTGGTACATACCTTTAATCCCAGCACCTGGGAGGCAGAAACAGATGGATCTCTGATGCGGTGGTGTTAACCTTCTAAATGTTAATTTGTTCTGCTTGCTGTCTTTTACTTGCATTATCTTTGATTGGTTAAATAAATGTTGAGGCCTGGAGATTAGGCAAAGATGGAGGTAGGTAGGATTAAGGTGCATGGGCTTCAGAGAGAGAGAGAGAGAGAGAGAGAGAGAGAGAGAGAGAGAGAGAGCATCTTGGGAGAGAAGCCAAGAGCAGGAGCAAGAAGAGAGACACACGGTATGGCGTAAATTACAGAAGATCATTCCACATGGCCTGGAACATTGGCATAGCATGGAGAATAGCAGTCCAAAAGGACATATGTATATATAGGGTCATATTTGTGTAATAGAATTTTGAACTAGCTTAGATAGGCTAGGATTGCACAATTCAGGCGAAGGCTTTATAAAATCTATCTGGTGTCTGTGTGTATTCATTTATAATGGCAGGTTAAGGATTAACACTGCTGATCAATTAATGATTATGTATATACATATACTGGTTAAATCATTTAATTAGTTATTTCTTTTTCTACAGATCTCTTTGATTTCCAGGTCAGCCTGGTCTACATATGATTCCAGGACAGCCAGGACTGATACACAGAGAATCCTGTCTTAAAAAACCTTGGAGAGGGAGAGAGAGTTTCTGCTAGTCAATGTAAAGATGAAGAATTAGGCTGAGAGAGCAGCATGCAAACTGCATGTCTCCCACTGACAATAGTTAATAAAAAGCTAACATAAAATAGCATATCATGCTACTCTGATCTAATCTCCTCAAGAATGGGGCTCCAATGGGAGAACTGTAACTCAAACTAATAAAAATGGATTTATTAATATTATTATTTAATAAAGGTAATTCAATTATTTAAATACATACCTTGAATGAAGATTTCTTATGTGTTTAAGGCCAATGTAATCTACAGAGCTGTACAGAACAAATCAAGACAGCCTAACTATGAAGAGAAATGCTGCCTCAATAAGGATAGATATATCCATATAGACATTAAATCTCCAAAGAAAGGAGAAAAGGAAAGAAAAAGATATAAATGCATACCTTTGATCCTAAAATGTTGGAGACAAAGGCAGAAACAGATAGGTTCCTTTTGAATTTGAGCCCAACCTAATCTATGAACAGCCAGAGTTACACACACACACACACACACACACACACACACACACACACAAAAAAAAAGCTGTTTCAATCAATTAATAAGTTTATGTCAACTGTACAGGAGAATACTTAGACTCCATACAGTCTTATGCTGTATTTTCAATTTAAAATTGATTATATATAGCATATATATGTAATATTATTACATGACATTTTTTCATATGGCATGAAGGGAGACTTACAAATGTCTTTCTTCTGCTCAAATAAAGACCATAAAATCTTGATTGATTTGTGCATCCTGCACATCCAAGGCATTTTTGCAATTACAAAACTATATGTCACTTGTGAAAAATTATATATTTTCAGAGCAAATTCACCAGACAGCAAAGAAGACAACACAAGTAGCCCAGATGATTCATCCTCACAGACTGCCTTAATAGCTGTTTCTTCCAAAATCTGCATCCAGAACAACTTCAAACTGGTTTGATAAGATGGTCCAGCCTCACAGACTGTTCCAGCCAGGACTTCAGTAAAGTCCTGAACTTTCCCACTCAAAGTTCAAATTTGCACTACAAACTGGTGAGGACATTCAAATTGCTGAGCACTTAAAGTCTGGACAACAAATGTTACTACTAACTTGCTTAACCATTTTTCCATTTTATTTGGTTCCTCAAACAGGTTTCCTATGTCCCAATTCATCAGGAAGTAATTTTAAGAGAGTGACGCCCCATTTCCCAGAGGTGGGGTAGATGATGTTTTGGTCACTTAATGTGTTGTACATGTTGTTTAGGGGGGTTGGTTACAAGTTGTTAAATTGCATTGTTAAACAAGGTATAGGGGATTAAACTAAGGGATTTTTCTTTTGCTTTTTCTTTTCTCTATCCTTCTTTCACTCATATAGGGGAAAAGACTTGAAAAGAAAAAAGAGGGGGAATATGTGTATATAATATAGAAATTATAACATGTAAGGGTAGACTATTGAATCTTCTCTGAAACTTAAAGCTATTTTCATTCTCAAAATAAGGTTATCTTTTGATACATTGGTATAGAATTTTATATATTGATACAAAAAATTAGGCAAATTCTTTGTAATTAGCATAGATTTTTATATTTTGACACACATACATATATTTAAACTCTTATATCCAGCATTGTACCTATAAAACAAATTTAAAAGTACACATTTACTTCCAATCCTTTTATGGGTTGCTATTTCAATCTATTTAGGAGTTTGGGTAATACAGGTTGATGACTAGCCAGTCAAGCGCCTACTCATGTCAAATAATAGTCTTAATTTATCACAAAATAGGCTTTGCATGTTAACAGTTAGGAAATGATTAAAAACATACAGTTTGCTTGTTAAAACATAGATAGATAGAGTCATAAATAAATCAATAGATGTTTTCAATACCCTTAGAAGCATACAGAAAAGGCCATTTAAAGATTTTTTTTAATTGTTTGACTTAAGACAGTGAGCTCCTGACAACTCCCATTTGACTTAGAAGAACACAATGAGCATGAAAAAAATCTTCATCAGAAGATAATTCCTACTGGGCAAAAATTCCCCTGCTATCTCAGAATATATACAGGTCCAAAAGTGGACCAGAGCTTAAATGCAGGTAAATTGATGGCCTGATTCTGTAGAGACAGAGTGAGCAAATCCTTATTTCATGCTGCACAATTTAGTCTGTGAGATATGCTTGACCAACAACTGAAGAGGTTGTTCTAATTGTATTGAGAGATATTTGGGACTGTCTAGGTAGCAAACTGTCATTTTCCCAATCTGGAAGCTGCTCTCCTATGCTTCCTCCTCACTCAAATAATAACTTTATCTCTTCTTATGTGTTTGATGGGTTGAAGGCATAATAGATACAAAATTTCAGTTGAACTTGAGTTGTTTAGAATTTAAAACAGTATTTTTGAATCTAAATAAAATCATTGAATTTATAAATATAGAATATGATAGAAAATATTTAGATTAAGAACTATAGACACACCAAGATAAATAGATGATTTTTTTCTTCTCGAACATTGCCTGATACAAATAGGCTAAACATTATGCATATAACTTTTATATATGGTTTTCTTGATTGTTTAATATTTGTTCTTACTGTTTTTACTGTATGAATTTAAAAATTATCCTTTTTATTAGGCAAGAGAAGGGGATTTGTGTGGTGATTTTATGCATTCTAAATGCTAATTAATTGGTCCTGCTTGCTGTCTGTTACTTAAATTGTCTCTGATTGGTTGAATAAATGCTGAAAACTGAGATAGGGCAAAGACAGAGTATGAAGTCATATTTGGGGAATAGAATTAAGTGTTAGCTTAGATGGGGCAAGATTGTTTAACCTAGGTTAGGCTTCATAAAATCCATCAGGTCATTGTGTGCTCATTTATAATGGCGGGTTAAAGATTAACACTGCCTACCAATTAAATAAAATCTAAATACTGGTTAAATAATCTAATTAGCCATCTTTTCTACAAACAGTGCCATCTGTTGAAGATGCTTTCTTTTTTCCATTGTATGATTTTGGTTTCTTTTTTTATGATTAAACTTAATGAATTTTATTTTTTTTATAATTTATTTTTTATTTCTTCAAGTTACATCTCAACCACAATCCCCTCCCTACTCCCCCCTCCTGTCCCACCCTTCCACACTCTTCCCCATCAACCACCCCATCCTCTACCTTTTTTTTTTGTTTTTTTTTAGTTTAAGGTATATCTTTTTCCCCCCAACAGCTCCCCCTTTCAGTCCAACAAATGGTTCTTTCTCTTTGGCTTCTGTCAAAAATCAAATGTTCGTAGGTGTGTGGGTTTATTTCTGGGTCTTTAATTTTATTTTATTGATCAATCTGCATGGTTTTACTTTATTTTTCCTGATACCATGCAGTTTTTGTTACTCTTGCTCTGTAGTAGAACTTGAAATTGGGGATGGTGATACCTCCAGAAGTTCTTTTATTGTACAGGATTGCTTTAGTTATCCTGTTTTGTTTTGTTTTGATTTGATTTTTTTTCTATATGAAGTTGAGCATTGCTCTTTCAATATCTGTAAAAACTTGTGATGGAGCTTTGGAAGGAATTGCATTGAAGAGGATACACCCTGGTCATGCTGCACACTGAAGAGTTAGGTTCTTATGTTATGTAAAGCAATCCAAGGTTCCCTTGCATCAATTTGACTTTTCCTGGTCTAAAATTTCTCATATTCAGTCTAGCTAGAAAAGTTGATAGAAAAGAGCTACTTTCTCTATAAGTCTGCACAGGAAACAGATAAGTGCTACATATGAGCATATGACTCCTACTCTCTCAAGCAGATCTTTAATGTGAATAACTTAAGTTTGCTTCAGGTTGATCAGTCTTTTGGTTTTAAGATCTCTTCTTTCCTTGATCTGAACATGAGCATCCATGATGGATAGCTTAAAAAAGAGAGGAAGTGGTAGTGGGTTTGTCGGCCAGAAAACAAATAAAGTTGAGAAATCTAAGATCTTAAAACATATCATCAAGAAGACAGCAGACATGAGCAGGTCTCTTACCAAAGAAAATGGCCTTCTCATGGACTGACTTTGCCCAACACTCACCCCTTAAGATGGAACTTTTATCACCCTTAGGATATTTTGTTGTTACTATGATGATAATACTTTATTTTTAAAATACTCCCAGAAAGCAAATGATGTTACAAAAAAAAATGGAGTGAATGTGTAAACAGAGAATTCCAAAAAGAAGAAACAAAAGTAGCTGAAAAATACTTGAAGAAATGTTAAACATCCTTAGCTGTCAGGGAAAATACGAACTAAAACTGCTTGGCGATTTCATCCTACATTTATCTGATTGGATAAGGTTAACAAAACAAGAAACAGCTCATGCAGTCAAGGATATAGAGTAAGAGGAACACTCTTCCATTGCTGATGACAATGTAAATGTGGACAGTCCCTATGGAAATCAATATAGGTTCCTCGGAAAGATGAAAACCAAACTACCTCAAGATCGAGCTACAATACTATAAGGCATATATCCAAAGGATACCAAAAGGACACTTGCTCAACCATGTTCATTGCTGCTCTATTTATAATAGCCAGAAATTGGAAACAACATACATGTCCCTCAACAGAGAATAGATAAAGAAAATGTGGCACACTTATACTACTGCATAATACTCAGCCATTATATATATATATATATATATATATATATATATATATTTTACAAGCAAAAGGATAAAACCAGAAAGCATCATCCTGAGTGAGGTGTCTCAGACCTGAGATATAAATGTGCTATATAATCATTTATATGTGGATATTGGCTACTAAATCATTAGTAACCAGCTACAATTTTTAGGACTACAGAGTGTATGTACTGAGTAAAGGAGTAGAGATAACAGCTCTCCATTAGGATAGAAAATTATGGATGGCTGAGGGAGATAGGTAAGGAAGATCATGGACAGAGGAGGGAAAAGGGTTGAGGGAGGGAACACCAGGACAGACAGCTAAAATTGAGAAACATTTGAGGGATAGTATGGAAAACAAGTAAAATAGAAACTTCCTAGCATATACATATATGAAATCAATCTAACTGAAGCAGCCAAATAATATGAAAGGTAGAGTCCCAACTGGCTGTCTCTTGTCATCAAATGAAGCTTCCAGTTCAAAGATTGACTTTACACCTAAAGATTGAGTTGTCTGTCAAGGAAGCCCCATCAGAACCCTTAAAAAAACGAGGCTGTTGCTAAGAGTATAAAAGTTGTTCTCTACAAATTGACAGTAAGGCTCTATTGCTGAAGATAACACCTGTACAACATGGAGATGTGTAAGGTGTGCCTATACAGAGCTTTCACCACGGCAGGAAGTTCACTTCAGTTTTATTCCAAGGCAGTTATTGGTGGCTGGGTCTTTTCTCAATTAGCCAGTGTCTGAGCTCGGAGTCTTTCCCACTGGCTACTTTGTCTTACAGATTCTAACTTCTATGTACACAAGAAAACAATTGAATAATGCTCATGTATGATAAACTTATCTAGCTTTCCTTTTTTGTATCAGTAAAATTTTGTTTAACACTCAGGTAAATCTCAGCTTTTTACACAAACCTGCATACTTTCCTTAGATGTTGTTTTCTACCTAAACTACAATAAATATACTTTAAGTTTTATGAGGCAAAGCTAATAATTATGAGTATAAATGTTTTCAATAAATTAAGATTAAATTGAATTTTAAGATGTATTATTTATATTTGAAATTATTTTAATAACAATAATATTTATAGAATAACTGTAGTACATTGTTTTTCATGTGTACTATTTTATAACTATATACATAACATAAATACACATATATTATGCATATAAATTATTCAAACTATACACAATGTGTATTATAATTAAAATATATTTGAAAATAATTTAAAATATTTTTAAAGCTAGTTTTACATAGAGGGATAGTCTTTTACCACTTTAACATATGAAAGTTAAGGTCTAAAGTTGGGGACTCAAATCTCACTGTGAAGGGGAAATAGAATACACATTGTGGCACTGAGGGTGGAAGAGAGCATTAGATGCTGAGGAGGTGGGGATTGAAAATGCAATTTAATTATCAATTGTATTTATTAATAAGTACAAACTATAAAATTAGGTTAACAGAGCAGCTAACAGGCTGGTAAGAGGCCTACAGGCCTGGCATGCCTTAACTGGGATCCTGACTTGTTATGTAGAAAAAGCTCTGGAACAAGGGTGGCCTTCACCACCTGTCAACTAAACTCTGTTAACTGATATCTTCATTAATAACAATAAGTTTTATATTAGGCTAGTGGAGCAGCAGGCAGCCTGGCAGGAGATTGGCAGGCTTGACTTGCCTTAGAAATCTATATGCCTGGTGGGGTGGCTTGGCCAGGCAGTTTGGCGGGGTAGCTGCCGGATATTTACTAATAATTATAAACTGTTATATTAGACCAGCAGAATTGCTGAAAGCCTGGAGGGAAAGCTGCTAGGTCTTGGCAGGAGGGTGATGGGTCTGGATTGCATTGGCTGTTGGCCTATAGGCCACAGTGGTCCTTTCCCCAATAATTAAAAACACCAAGACCTTTTCATATTTCAATGCTTACCCCTTAGCTGGGCAGACTCTCAACTAGATAATCTAAGTTAACCAGGAGCACCTAATCCCAAACAGCCATGTGGCCTGCCATACCTTGAAGACTTCTCAGACATGCCTGTCTACCTCTATGTCTCCTGGTGAAAAGAGAGTTTCCTTTGTGTAAAATCTAGGGTTCCTGTTTCTGTCTCAGGAAGTCCCACCCTCCTATACTCTTTCTAGCCATCAGTAGTTTTAATTAACCAATCAGAGAAGGCCTCAGAAGGGGTGGTAACTGGATCTCAGCATTGAAATCAGCCTTTCAGAATCAATGTGCTAGACTTTTTTCCAACAGGAGACAGGAACAGGAAGGATAAAGGGAAAGGACGATAGAAGGAAAGAATACTGGGAGAGGAAACTGGAATGGGGGATGGATGCATCTCTGGGATGAGCTAGAAATCTAGGGCAATGGAAAATCCCAGGAATCTATAAGGATGATCCTAGCACTCCTAACAATTAGGGGTATGGAACCTTAGCTGGACATCTTCTATAACCAGGTAAGATTTCCCATCCACAAAACCTTCAACCAACAATTTTGTCCTGCCTAAATAATATGAATGGGTAAAAATGAAGAAGAAATTTAGAGAATGGTCAACCAAGTACTGGACCAGTTTGAGACTCATGTCATGAGAAGGAGCACACCCCTAACACACTGATGATATTCTGCTAAACTTGTAGAGAGGAGCCTAGCATAACAGCCATCAGAAGGGCTTTACCCAGCAACTGATGGAAACATGCAGAGACTCACAACCAAATGCTAGGCAGAACTTAATAAATCCTGTGGAAGATGGAGAGGAAGGAATTCAGTAGCCAGAAGGGTAAAGAGCACCATAAGAAAAGCTACAGAATCAACTAACCTGGGCTCATAGGGGCTCACAGAGACTGAAACTAACCAGAGAGCATGTATGGGATGGACTTAGGCTCCCTGCACATATGTAGTAGCTGTGTACCCATGAAGTAACAGGGGCTATCTTTGACTCTGTTGCCTACTTCTGTGAGCCTATCCCTTAACTGGTCTGCCTCATCTAACCTCAATAGGAGGAGATGTGCCTAGTCTAACTGCAAACTGATATGCCAAGGTTGGTTGATATCCATGGAGGCCTCCCCTTTTCTGAAGAGAAAGGGTGGAGGAGTAGATGACAGGGGAAGGGAAGTAGAAGTTCAAGGGAGAAGGAAGGACTGGGAGGAGAAGGAAGAAAACCTATTGTAGGGGTGTAAATAAATAAATTTTAAAAATCACTTTCTTCCCTAGCTGTATTTCCCATTCATAAAGGTTACAAATAACTGGTCTTTGGCTTAGCTATTTGTTTTAAAGTTACTGTAGTAAAATTATGTAGGTAAAACAAATATTTAAAAAATAATCTCAAAAAAAAGTTAAAGTTGCCAATTTCACAAATGAAGCATTGAAATCTACAATTTAGAAAGTGATATATATTTTGTTAAAATTATTCATATTTGATTTTATTATTATTTGTTCTTAAAGTACATGTACTAGTTATAGACATGAAATTTTGACAAATAAAATAAGCATTTTTCTTTTTAAATTTTCCATTATAATCCAGATAAACACAAGTTTGATACTATACTATAAGCAATTGTCATGGGTAGGCATAGGAGATACATTGCATCTGTTACCTTTAATAGCCTAAGGAGTTCCTCAAATCTATTAAGAACTTTGACTAGAACCAACATGTAATTCCCAGGTTTGACCAGAGAAGAATTTGCAGATGAGTCAGTTTAAAAATATAGTTTAATAAAGACATTTTATTATACACTTCAAGTAGAAAGGTTAAGAATAATAAAGATGGAAGACAAAAGTACAAAACAGCAGAGCATGCAGTGTGTGATCTAAACAGTCTCATTTGTTTACCTCACAAAAACAGTGTATGAGATTTTACACAGGATTGTTTTTGAGGGGCATCTGACAGGATTACAAGTGATAATATAAATGTTATCTCTCAAGATTGCAGAAAGGTAGGATGCCTTTACAGTAAAATAAGTTGACAGGTTTGTTTAAAATTTACACACACTATCTTGGGCAAAGAATGAGGTCATATGCATCCAAGCCTTAAACCTGGTTGACTGATATTTTAACATAAAATGTTTATATAACTCTATATCTTCAGCCTGATAACAAACAATATTTGCTTTGGAATTCTGCTCTCTGCTGATGAGCCATTTCAAACAGATTTTAGCATAAGAGAATTTTTTCCCTTCTGTTCTCATAATTCCCCCTTTCTCATCTGAATCAATAGCTTTTAGGAAAAAAACTACATATGTATGACATTTTGAGTCTTTTAGGTCAAAGACATTCATTATTGTTTATTATCTGAAATCATGAATTTTATAGATTAAAGTAATCATAAAATAAAGGATTTTTTAAAAGAAAAAGATCTTAGATGAATATTCTAATTACTTCAGACAATAGATTAGAAAAGTGGAAGCCAGATATAATCAATTATTTTCTTTAAAATTAGAAATACAAAGTAATAGATTCTATTAGATACAATTTCTCAAGACCATATAGACACACAGTCATTGTAGAAGTACAAACAACAAAGAGACAAACATGTTGATAATAAATGTTTAGTAGAATTTTAGGTAAAAGTTAGTATAAGATGCTAAAATGAAGTCAACCTGAATTAACTGAAATATACAATGAGTTTTTAAATAAATTCATTTAAGAAATGAAAAGAAAGGTCTACACATATTCAACCTAAATAGAGCTGGGCAACTTGTCTTTAAAAGACAAAGATACTCTCAGAAGAGCTAAATTTTTATCAATCCTGACAGTATCACTTTACAAACCCAAGTAAACACTAATAGAATCAGAAGCATGTGAAATTAACCATTATATATAAAATAAGCAGAGTTCCAGTGTCAAATATTATCACTCTATATGCAAGAATAGTCTAAGGTAGTGGGTGCTGTAGGTCACTGTTTCTTTCTCTAGCTTCACAGAATTTTACTAACTCCCTGACATTTTTTATTCTACATTAACCAGCCTATGCTCTGGATAATATGAATTTTCTTCATGTATCATAGATGGGGTGATGCTATATATCCTAATGTTAATTAATCTGCTCCCAGAGACCTGCTTGTGGTCTCGGGCCATAAGTATACCAAGTGAGGCTGTGTTACCTTGCTTGTTAATCATTGTCTCTGATTTATTGAATAAATGCTGAGGCCCTGTGATTGGACAAAGGGAGAGGTAGGCAGGAGTAAGGTGTGCAGGCTTTTGGAGCAGAGAGAGGGAGCCAAGCAGATAGAACAAGGACACACAATGGGACAAAGATGGAAGAAGATCATTCCATTTGGCCTAGACCATCAACATATCATTGAGAATAACACCCCAAGGGGACATATGTATATCTTGGGTCTTATGTGGGAATAGAATTACAAGGTAACTTAGTTTGACCAATATTGCACAATTCAGGTTAGGGTTTGTTAAGATCCATCAAGTGTCTGTGATTTTATTTATAATGGCAGTTAAGGATTAGCACCGCCAACCAATTAACTATAATATAAATACTGGTCAATAATTTAAAAATTAGTTCTACGTATCATAATAAAATACCCATCTCAGGCCATTAACTATCTATTTATACTAACATTTGCTTTAAAAAAATAGATATTCATGTCCTTTTCCAGTTTCTAGACTGGTGAGTACCCCACCACCAGATACTTATTTTTGTATAGGACATAATATCTATATTGGGTCTACAACCATTGGTCTGGGCTAGGCCCACTAGATCCTTCTGCTCTGTAGATTATATCTAGTCTGCTGCCAGGATCCATCCTACATGCATCCACTCATAAGACACTTTGTACCACTTCTGTCACACCACTTCATACCCCAACATACCAAATCCTCCTCCAAAGTCTAGCAAGTTTTTTATCCCTATCTTCTTTATCTGCATTTTCTTTTTTTTAATTTAAAACAAATAAAATTTATTTTCATTATTTAAAAATTATGCCAGGCATGGAGGTTCATGCCTTTAATCCTAGCACTTGGGAGGCAGAGGCAGATGATCTCTGAGAGTTCAAAGTCAGCCTGGTCTGCAGAGTGTGTTCCAGGACAGGCAGGGCTACACAAAGAAACCTGTCTTGAAAACAAACAAACAAACAAACAAACAAACAAACAAATAAATAAATAAATAAATAAATAACTTTTGTTTGTGAGTGTTCTGCCTGTGGCCATATATATGTGCACCATGTGTGCCTGGTGTCTAAGGAGATCAGAGGAGAGGAATGATCCCCTGGAACTGGAGTTGCATAGTAGCGAGCTGCCATGTGGGTGCTGATTACTGAAGTTGGGTCCTCTGGAAGAGCAGGAAATTTTCTTAGCTGATAAGCCATCTCTCCAGGCCTTTTAAAGAATTTTAAAAGGTCTCCATGTGGCTTTCACAGACAGACAAGCCCAAGAGCTTCTGGGATAGCAATTGGCAATATGAAACCTAAAGCCTCAGTACACAATAGCAGAGAATTGATAAAATATAAGATCTGTGTGCTGGTTAGTTTTTGTCAACCTAAAACCAACTAGAGTCATCTGAGAAGAGGGAAGCTCAAGTGAGGAATTATCTCCATCAGACTGGCCTGTGGGCAAGTCTCTGGAACAGTTTTCATGGTTGATGTGGGAGGGTGTAACCCACTGTGTCAGGAGTGACTTCTGGCCAGGTGGTCTTGAGTTCTATAGGAAAGCAGGTCAAGTAAGCCAAGGAAAACAAGCCAGTCATACACACTCCTCTATGACAACTGCTTCAGTTCCTGCCTCCAGGTCCCCTGAGTCCCTGTGTTGGCTTCTGGCTTAGTCAGTATTCTATTGCTGTAAGAGACATCATGACCACAGCAATTCTGTAAAGATGGCTCAGAGGTTAAGAGCATTGGCTGCTCTTCCAAAGGTCCTGAGTTCAATTCCCAGCACCCACATGTAGCTCATAATCATCCACAGTGAGATATGATGCCCTCTTCTGGCCTGCAGGCATACATGCAGGCAATATAGTATACATAATAAATAAATAAATCTTTCACTTAGGGAAGCTGTGGTGGTTTGAATAGAAATGGCCCTGTAGACCCATGTGGCTGAATGCTTGGTCAACAGAGAGTGGCACCATTAGAAGGTGTGACCTTGTTGGAGGAAGTGTGTCACTGGGGGTAAGCTTTGAGATTTCAAATGCTCAAGCCAGGCCCCCATGTCCCTCTCTTCTTGCTGCCTGCTGATCTACATGTAGAACTCTCAGCTACCTCTCCAGTGCCATGTTCCTTGCCATGACTAAATCTTTGAACTGTAAGCCAGCCCCAATTAAATGGTTTTTTTTTTTATCTGCATTTTCTTAAATCTGCCAGATTTATCTTGGGTCTGACGATGAGTATTCCAGACTAGTATAGCCTTCCCTGACATCAGAGAAGAAAAAATCCAAGCTTGGCATTGTGTCCTTCCTACCTATGCATCATACTACAGGACTCTCCCTTATCAAACAATTCCACTCAGACATATCTACCCTCACATCCCTGGCTTGGAACAAGAAAAACATCCTGAATACGAGCCCACTCTTCTCGCTCTGTCTGACATTTTACTCAAGCCATTTGTAATCTCTAGGGCCAACTCACCCACAGATCTTTTCTTTTCCACCAATCTACTCTATCTCTAACAGACTCAAAATTAATAAAGGACATCCACGGTCCCATATTTCATTGCAGGAATATTAAAATATAAACAATGAGGCCAGTATCTCCTTTTTCTCCAAAGCTAACCAGCCCTGTAGAAAGGTTTGCTAATAAGTATTCCCTACATGATCTCCAGGATGCAGAAAATAAAGACTAAAAATAAACATCCTAAAAAATATTCAAGGAGTTTAAAGAAGACACAAAGAAAGAATTCATATTTTAAGAGAATAAATGCCTGAGTAATTCCTAAGAAAATACAAGCAAAACTGATGGAAATAAAAAAGAATCAAGGGTTTCATAGTGGGATTTAGTAGAGATAAAAACACAGAAGAAAGCTCAAGAAACAAATGAAGATGGACCTGAAAAAAATAGCCAAACTAAAAATTTCAAGACAAAGATTTATGAGTAGAATTAAGAAGAAGACAGAATATAAGGGCTTTAAGATAAAAATTTTTAAAAGAGACGTAGACTAAATAACCATTAAAAAGTCTATATCAAATAAGGAAGGAATATTAATTTTTAAAAATCACAGTAGAAGAACATACTGGAAATATATACGACAAAGTGCTAAAGTCCAAAATATGTAAAGAACTTAAAAAATTAAACACCAAGAAACCAAATAATTGAATCAGAAAATGTGGTACAGAACTAAACCGAGAATTCAAAAGAGGAATATCTAATGACAAAAGACACTTGAAGAAATACTCAGCATCCTTAGTCATCAAAGAAATGAAACTTAAAACGACTCTGAGATTCCATCTCACACCCCTCAGAATGGCTAAGATAAAAAACTCAAGTGTCAGCACATGCTGGGGAGGATGTGGAGAAAGGGGAAAGCCTCTTAATGGAACTCTTTACCCTAGCTGGGCAGCATACTAGGCACCAATGGAAAAGGAAGCTCATAGCCCCTCATGTTACTGATGAATTGAGGGGTCTTGAAAGGTGTAGGACCCCCACCCCATCTGAGGAGGAGAGAGGGAGAAGGGGAAGAGGAAGGGAAGGTGAGAGTGAGACCTGGGTGGAGGGAGGAGGCTCTGATCAAAATGCAACTTGAATAAATAAATAAATATATTTAAAAACGGTTCCAATTAAAAAATTACAGGCATAGATAAGAGAGAATAATCCAAAGTATGGTAGAAGCCAGATATTCAAAAAGATTATTGCAAGAAATTTCCACAATATAAGAAAACACAAACTCATATAAATACAAAAAGCACACAGACTAAAATAGACAGGACCAGAAAAGAAAATCCTCAAAATGTATCATAGTTAAAACACTAAATGTATATAACAAAGAAACTTCGCTATAAAAATCAAGAGGAGTATTCCATTGTGTAGATGTACCACAGTTTTTTAATCCATTCTTTGGTTGAAGGACATCTGGGTTGTTTCTAGTTTCTAGCTATTACAAATAAGGCTGCTATGAACATAGATGAGGAAACTTTCTTGTGATTTGTTGAGGAATTATTTGGATGTATACCCCGAAGTAGTATGGCTAGGTCCAAAGGCAGAGCTATTCCAAGTTTTCTAAGATATTGTCAGACTGACTTCCATAGTGGTTGCACAAGCCTGCACTCCCACCAGCAATGGAGGAGAGTTCCCCTTTCTCCACATCCACGTCAGCACGTGCTGTCATATGAGCTTTTGATCTTAGCCATTCTGACAGGTGTGAGATGGAATCTCAGAGTCCTCTTTAGTTGCATTTCTCTGATGATTAAGGATGCTGAGCATTTCTTCAAGTGTCTCTCAGCCATTAGGGATTCCTCCTTTGTGAATTCTCTGTTTAGCTCACATTGGAATACTACTCAGCTATTAGAAACAATGAAATCATGCAATTTGCAGCCAAATGGATGGAACCTAAAGAAGCTCATCCCTAGTGAGCTAACCCAGACTCAGAAGAATGCACATGGCATCTTTTCACTTATAGTCGGATTTTAACCATATTATAGTACAGGATAACTATACTACAACCAGTGTACCAAAGGGAACATGAACATAGAATTTTTCCTGTCAGTGAGACACTTTGCCCTACTGGTGCTGCCTTGTAGGCCCCCAGTGTATGAGGAGGCTCTTGGCCCTCATATGACTGCTGAACTGTGGCTGGGGACTGTTATGGAGAGACACTCCACTCTAGATCACTGTGATGGAAGGCATAGCGGGTAGAAGGTGGGAGGGCAGGACTGGGAGGGGTAGAAAGAGCACACTGTGATGGAGATGGAACCTGAAATTATACATACTTATATAAAAGAATCAAGAGGAAAAAATGCAGGTCACATATAAAGGCAAACCTATAAAAATAACAAATGATTTCTCAACAGAGACTTTAGAAGCCAGAGAGCCTGGGCAATACATTGTAAGTCCTAAAAGACTGTGATGGCCATCCTAAAGCAATATATGCAACAAAACTATCTGCCATGGTTGAAGGAGAAAAATGTTTTCATGAAATAATCTTTCTAAAATTATTTATACCCAGCAAACCAAAACTAAGGAAAATACAGGAAGCACTGTTTCAGGTTGAAAAGTGGAATTGACATAAAGAGACTAGGGAAAGAAATACAATATGATAATTATTAAAACACGAAATACCACTGATGTCACACACAATAACAAATGATGTGATGGCACAACAGCAGCAGCAACAACAACAACACAACAATGTATTCCAGGACAATATTCCTAATAAACTGAATCAAAAATATTCACTAAAATACTTGCTAGCAACATATATAGACATCCATCAAAAAGACTATATACCATGACCAAGTTAACTTTATTTCTGAAAAGCAGGGATTGTTTGAGATATGTGAATCAATAAATGTAATAAACCACACAAGTGGACTTAAAGACAAAAATAATATGATCATCGCAAGAGATACAGGAAAAGCCTTTGATAAAATCAAACATGCCTTCATGATAAAAGTTTTAGATAAGTAGAATGACAGGGAACATACCTCAACATAATAAAATCTGTATACAACACAGCCCATATCATTCTAAGTTGAGAAAGACTTGAAGTAATCTCACTCAAGTCAAGAAAAGAAAGGGACATCCATTATCCCATTCTGTTTCAATGTTGCATTTGAGGTACTATCTGGAGCAAGAAGAAGAAAAAAATAAAATAAATGTATACAAAAAGGGGAAAATGTCAGTTTAGCAAAGTAACCCTATTTACAGATGACATGCTACTCTACATTAGCGAGTCCCAAAATTGGACCTGAAAACTTTTAGAATTTGACAAACAGATTCAAAAATGTGACAACATACAGAATCAATTTGCTCAGATCAACAGTTTTTCAATACACCACCCCCCAAACATACATAGAATGAGATCATTAACATACTCCTATTCACAGCAGTCTCAGGACAAATATCTAGTAATAAACATAAAGAAGAAAGCAAAGGATCTGCACAATGAAGATAATAATAAAATAATAATTTATATTATTTTATATTATTCATATAATATAAAATAAATATATTATATGAATAATATAAAATAATTATATATTATATCATATTATATTATATAATTCCTATATAAAATTAAATATATAAATTATTATATAAATAGAGAATAATAAAAAATTAAATAAATATTATATAAAAAATAAAAATGAAATAGAAATAGACCCTATAAATAGAACAACATACCATGTTCATGGTTTGTAGAATTAACATTGTGCAAATAACAATTCTACCAAAATATACTTATAGATTCAATACAATCTCAATCAAAATTCTCACCTCATTCTTCACAGAAATACAAAAGCCTATTCTAAAATTCATATATCAGAGAAAATATAAAATAGTTATCTTTTGGAGTCTTATCACATTTACCTCACTCAGGTTGGTTGTTTCTAGCTACACACACACGCGCGCACACACACACACACACACACTTACATAATTTAATACATTTAATACATACATATGTTATAATTATAGTATACTATACTATAGTATAGTGTACTATAGTATACTACACTATATGTGTGTGTGTGTGTGTGTGTGTGTGTGTGTGTGTGTGTATGTGTGTATGTGTTAGACAGGTTTTATTACACTTGATTTTTCTATTCTCTTCAAATATGGCTGGGCACATTAGTCCTAAATTGGCTGTTGTGCTGTTTTAGGAATTATAATACATTGTCACAGGCCCTTATGTATTTCAATGTTTGCACTTTGGAATTGCCTGTTATTATGGTGGATTTTCCCTTATATGTGACTTGAGATTTTTTTTTTTCTTGGAGGTTTAACATTCTTCTTTGTTCTGTATTCTTGGTGTTTTAACTATATCTTGAATATTTTATCTTTTTTTCTTTTCAGTTGAATGTTCTACATGATTTCTATATGCATATGGATATGTCTTTAATTAATTTCAAGACATTTTCTTCCTTACTGTTGTTGAAGATCTGATATATGACACTGACCTGGGTCTCTTCTCTTATCTGTTCCTACAATTTGAATATTTGATCTTTTCACAGTGTCCAAAATTTTCTGTATATTTATTCTATGTTCTTACTTTAAAAAATATTCTCTACTTATTCCATCTATAACTTCATTTTATTTTTTGAGTGCTGATAGTCTGTCTTCTTGATTCCTTCTACTTGTAAGACTTTCCTTGCATTTTGACATGACTTTTAGGATTTCGCTTTATTCTTAGAGAACTGAGATATGTATTAACTTGAGTTATATGGTATAACTATTGTGTGTCCCATTTTACAGGAGATATCTGAGGTCTTATGAACCCATGTAAGTTTTCTTCAAAACAGCACGACTTAGTAGCAGGAATTGTAACCCAGGCTTCTCGGCAGAGGTTCCACTTGTGAGTGGCTACAAAGGTAAGTGGGTAAATACAATTACGTAAGGGTGACTGCAATTTGGTACACCAACATCTTGTTCCTCATAAAACCAGTATATAATGGTTCTATGTGAAATCTCTTTATTTAGAGAATCTTTACTCAAAGATTACAGGTAATAGGCACAATAAAATACATATGTCTGAGCCATTTTGGGATATTGAACACCAATTAATAGACTCGTGATCAAAATGAGAATTTTCTTCGTTCATATTTGACAGTATTTTTCCAAATTCTTAGTAAAATATAGTAAGCTTTTTTGTGTAACATATGCATCAAGTGCCAGGATTCCATGCTAATTAGTGGTAGACAATGCATGATTTATAATTCAGAAGAAAAAATATACTACTGTATACTTCACAAAAATATGAAAGAATTTGTTGTATTTTTATCAGAGATTTACTATGCATTGAAAAAACAGCTATACTTATTCTACAAAAGATATTAACTATTATTTATCATATGGCTAATACCTTACAATTGAATTTTTCTCTAGAATTTTATATTCATTCAGGACACTAATTTGGATTGAGTCACTTATAGCAGAGAAATCTAAAAAACAAATAATATATTCAAATTCTGTATGCAAGATGAAGACTTTGAAAACTGCAAGTCATCTTATATTACAGGTATTTTAACTTTTAATACATTTTGCTTCACTTTCTGTTTCAAAGATAAAAGATCTCTGAGCAGAATTTCCCTGGATTCTGTAACTACAGCATAATAGAACAGTTAGGTGATGATATTTTAGCAAGGCTTTCTTTGCTGTAGGTGTTGCTCACACATAATCTTCTTGCTCTCTCTGACTTATAGGAAACAGTTATTTCTGTCTCTTTCTAAGATCACAGGATGCACCACAATATGTCCTCCTTAAAAAGCATAAAAGGAATAAATCCAATGTTTTTCAGTTCCTACAGAACAAATTCTATGTTTTCTTTTATATGATAAATGGTTGTTCTTGATTTTAGTTAAAATTGATCATTCCCATAAAAACTAGGTTTCAAATAAAATCTTAAGGTTATGAAAACAGTAATTTATTCCATAAATTTTATATATCAAAATATTCTTGTGAAAAATACAATTATGTTTTAATGACATGAACGTCTAGATAATTGACCAGATCTGATTCTCTATTTTTAAATGCAGATTTGTATTTACAACATGAAAAAAATGTTCACTCCAGGAATACTAGGCAAAAAGCTCATTCCATAGCTGCTTCAGCCTCTGCACATAGAAATGAAGAGAGATAAGGAAAACCTTCGTGCATGCCAGAGCTTGTAAATTCCTTTCAGTGGAGCAGGCAATTACCTCCCCATGAGGTTGGACAATATTTATTTGATTCCTTCTTACAAGACATGTTTTGTGTTCTAACACATATACACGATGTACTCTCATTCAAATCAATAATCAAAATGAGATATTTTTATTTTATCTTATTATTATTTTTAGAGGCATGTTTCTTATTTAATGACAGAATTGGGGTGGGTCTTGATGGGAGGGGGAAAAGGAAGAATCTTGGAGAAGTTGTGAGAGGGAAAACATAATCAGAATATATTATATGAAAAAAAATTCAATGAAAGAAAAAAATTGAAAAATATGACCTGGTGGTATCCTAAATATATTACTTCTAACATAAAACCTGAGATGGTTTACAAACGAGTAACTTTATAATCATACTAGAGATTAAAGCTACAAAGTACATTACTGAAAAGTTTGCATTATTCATCTCAAAATATAAATTAAGGAAATCCTGGATACAGGAAGTCTTTCTACTAATAATTTCCCTAATTGGAATTCCAATGGTGCTAGCATTATTGGTCCAAGGATAACAATACAACCACTGCTAAATCTTTCTTTTTAAATATAAGGGATGTTTTGTTTATAGCTATTTATTAAATACCTACTGTATGCCATTTACCTACAACTGTGCTAGTAACTTCCATTTAAAAAATAAACTTTAACAAATTTTTCCGTTGGAATGTTACTACTACAAAGTATTAACAGGGTATTACTACTAGGGTTCATATTAATCACTCCTGATTGATGGCCAGTTTTACTACCATTAAAGATGCCCTAGAGGAAATTTGCTATAAAACCCTTAACAATTTCTATCTATTCACAACAATCCCCAAGGGCCAATGAAGTTATGAGCCAAATTTTATTTCATGTAATATTATTATGTTTTGATTTGTAAATAGTTAGACCATTAATGTGTTTTCCTAATGTAATGCAACTAATCCTTAACTGGTTTTTATATCTTTTTTTTTTTTTTTTACCCATTACATACATACTTGTTTCTGTGAGTGTTTTTGTAAATCCATGTACATATTTTCACTCATGTGGGGAGGCCAGAAATTTACTTGGGTGTTCACTGACCATCATTCTTCTTATTTTTTGATACATGGTCTCTCACTGAATCTAGGCCCTATAGATACTGGAAAGGTGGCCCCCAGCGTCTACCTGTATCTGTTCTCCTTAATTTGTACTGGGAATACAGTCAGTAACATCTACACTTGGATTATTATAGTATTGTTCCTCACTATTAGTGATAGAGGCTCATAAGTCCCTCCTAACCTCCATGATGGAATGTTCACTAGGTTGATCTTGTACAAGACATGTAAATCCAACCACAGCTGCTGTCACTTTGAGTGCAGTGGCCTTATATTTCCAGAAAGAATTGTTTTAATCCAGTCTTCATGACTTCTAGCTATTAGAATATTTCTATCCTTTTTCCTCATTGTTCACTGGGTCTTGGGAAAGAAAGTATGATAAATGATCAATATGTGCTGAGAACTTCACAGTGGCTATTCATTGCACTTATGAGTTTCAGCATTAACTGCTATCTTCTGCATAAAGAAACATCTCTGAAGAGACCTGAAAGCTGTATTAAACTATAGGTACAGACATACAAATTTTGAGGGCCATGTGATGCTATGTTATTTATACTAGAGATAGTTTTATCTGTTGGTTATATGAACACCCAAAATGTGAGTTCCTAGCCAGATTTTCAGTATAAACCAATTTTCCATCCATGTAGCAGGCCTTAAATCTACTCAGAATGCATTTGGTTACCCCATAACATTTGTGCCAAATTGAAGCCATGGGCATATCTTGTCATCACAATAGTTATTGTAGCCCAAAGAGTTCACAGCTGGGTAAAGTTGTTGATAACTTTTAAACCCCAACCATTTATATTTCACACTACAGTAATATAAAAGTCAGCCTACAGGGAGGAATTTCCTTGGCCACTAGCAAGGTAATTTCTCTATATATTGTGACCAAAATTTGTAGTATCTGTATTAGTAGGGTCTGTCCTAGTGAGGGATACTATTGATGGATGAAACACCATGACCAAAGCAACTTGGGATGGACAAGGTTTATATCTGGCTTTTATTTCCACATCACTGTTCATCATCAAAGGAAGTCAGAACAGGAACTCAAGTAGGACAGGAAACTGGAGGCAGAAGCTGATCAGGACTCCATAAAGGGGTGTTGTTTACTGACTTACTTATCCTGTCTTGTTATAGAGTCCAGAATCACAAGCCCAAGGATGATCCCACCCACAATAGTCTGGGTCTTCACTATCAATCATTAATTAAGAAAATGTGACTTGAAGGTCAGGGATGGGTAGGTGGGGGAGTTCCTTTCTATGGGTTATTATTACAATCTATTTAGGAGTCTGGGTAATACAGGTTGACGGCTGACCTGTCAAGCTCCTGATCATGTCAAATACTATTCTTAATTTATCACAAAATATGCTTCCTAGGATAAACAGATAATAAATTATTAATAATATACAGTGTGCCTGTTCAGACATACATAGATAGACAGAAAGACAGACAGACAGATAGATAGATAGAGAGATAGGATAGATAAATAAACAAATAAATAGATGTTCTCGAAACCCTCAGTGCCATATAGAAAATGGTATTTAAAGATTTTTTAAATTATTTTAAGAATTGTTTGTCTTAAGACAGTCAGCTTCTGACAGTTGCCATTAGACTTAGAAGGAGATTATTAGCATCAATAAAATCTCCATGAGGAGATAACGCCCAATAGGTAAAAATGCTCTCTCAACAGACTATATACAGTCCAAAGATAGACCAAAACTTAAATGCAGGTAAGTCAATGGCCTGGCCTGATTCTGTGGAGACATAGTGGGACAATCCTTCTAATTTGCTACTGCACAATTTAATCTGTTAGATATGCTTGGCAGATGGTTGAAGATGGTACTCCAACAATATCTAGAGATATTTGGGACTGTCTAGGCAGCAAATTTTTCATTTTTCCATTCTATAAGCTGCTCTCCTGTACTTCTTACTCATTCAAATAATAACTTTATCCCTTCTTAAGCCTTTGATGGGGTTGAGGACATAATGGATATAAAATTTTCAATTGTGCTTTAGTTGTTTATCATTTAAAAGGATATTTTCAAATCTTAAAAAAAGTTAAGTTTATATATATATATATATATATATATATATATATATATAGTGAATTATGAAAAGTATTTAGGTTCAGAACTTTATACACACCAAGATAGATAGATGATTTTTTTCCTTCAAGGTAGCCTGATACAAATAGGCTAAACATTATCCATGTAACCTTTATATATGTTTTTCCAATTGCTTCATATTGGTTTTACTGTATATAGTTTTAAAAATAGCCTTTTTATTAGACAAAAAGAGGGAATTGATGCAGTGATCTGTTATGTATTTTAAATGTTAATTAATTGTTTCTAGAAGCCTGCTTTCTGTCTATTACTTTGCTTGCTAACTATTGTCTCTTATTGGTTTAATAAATGCTGAGGCCTGAGATTTGGCAAAGAGAGAGGTAGCCAGGGCTGACGTGAATGGACCTTTGAAGCAGGGCAATAGATGGAAAAAAGAAGTCTGGAGGAGGAAGAAGGAGGCACACACTAGGGTAGATAAAAGAAGATCATGCCACATGGCCTGGAACTTCAGCATAGCATGGAGAAAAACAGCCCAGGAGACATATGGGATTTTATTCAGGGATAGAATTATAAGCTATTTTAGATGGGCTAAGATTACACAATCCAGGCTAAGGTTTGTTAAAATCCATCAGGTGTCTATGAGTGATTATTTATAATGTCAGGTTAAGGACTAACACTGTAGTCCAATTAACTGTAATATAAATACTTGTAAATAATTCAATTAGTTATTTCTACAGGATTTTAACACATGGAGAGGAGGGAGGGTGATATGATCAAGGTGTAAAATGAACAAATGAATTAATACATTAAAAAAAAGAAAATGCCCTATAGGCTTGCCTACAGTCCCACCTTATAGATACATTTTCTCAATTGAGGTTTCCTCCTTACAGATGGCTTTAGTTTGGATAAAGTTGACATAAGACTATACAGGACAGATTCTTACTGTCAAGTTCTGGAAAGTAACTAAGAGCAATGTAAATAGCATTTTATTTTTCATTTTTGTTTTTTCATGCTAGCCAACTTACTCAGCCTTTTCTTCCATTCTCTACATTACTTTCATGATCTGATATTTTTTGACTCCTAAATAGAGTTTGTTCTTTCTAAGAGCATTAATGCTAATGGCAAGACTTATACATTTCTTATTTGGAAATTAATTGAATATGTAAAGTATTTAACAATTGATCATTGTTTAAATTCCTGCTTTAAAGCAAGATAAAATATTCTTTTGAAAATATACTTTTTAATTAAGTTTAATTGAAATAGAATTATATGAATTACCCCAGCCTGTCCTCCCTCTAGCCTCTCCCTGCTAACCTCCCTCAAATTCATTCCATTTCTTCATTGTCAAGTTGATAACTTCTTTTTCTTTGATTATAATTTTTACATGCATATATTTTTATGTGTGTAGAGGTATGCAAAGTTTTTGTTGGGTTCAAACCCTAGATACTACAGGTAAATGCACCATTTTTTATATTTTTATTTTGTTTTAGATTTTATTACTAGACATTCCTAGTTTAATGTTACATAAAATTTAAGACTTCTGTTTTCTATTCATTCTCAGTCTTGAATACATGTCTGTTCCTATTATGTGTACTCCCTAGGAATGTCTCTTGAACATTTTTGTGTTACACTAATATTCAGTTACACAAAACTCAATATCTGCATCTAACTGCTCATACTTTATGATTCATAAACTTAAAGTAATTCCAAAATTTATCATCAGTAGATTTAATATGTCAACTTATCTATTTGATAAGATTAACTTCTTATTTATCTACAGAAGATGATTTACCCTGTTGTCTTTTTTTCTTTGCATTAAAGATCTCTGCCTTCTATTATTTTTGTCTGAACTGGTCCTGTACTTCTCATGTTAATAACAAAGTATGTTGAGAGTAAGCCTTTCAACAGTAAGACTGTTCTGCATATAAACAGTCTATGTTATATAATTGTTATTGCTCAGAGAGATAAATTTTCATAATTTGCCATTGTTATTTATCAGCCAATATTTCATTGATGTTTCAACTTATGGTTTACCTTTTATTGCTGATAGAGCTCTACTAACTTCCTCATGTGCACACAAGTGTTTATCTAATAACTCAAATTATTCCAGATTTCCCTAAAGTTATTTAAATTAGTTTAAATTGTATATGATGCCTTTGCCATGTTTCAGTTTACCTCTGATTTTTCCAGCTTTTATGGAAGACTGCTACACATAATATCCATTTCATTGTGTGTTAATTGCATCAGAGTGCATCTAATATTATGTTGAGATCTCTACTTTACAGAAATTTACCTAATTTTATTGCCACACCAGCGACAAGTTAGTATTGTGATCCATTTGTTATTCTTACCAAGAGTGAACCAAAATAGTGGATATATATTCTACCTTTCTAACTTGTCTATGTATAATGGTTGACTATATACCATTTAGGTATTTGAGATACTAACAAAAAGTTATCTCTTTTGTTGTTTTTTCATAGGAAACACAAAAATAATTAAATTCATACTCAGTCACTTTTCTTTGCCATTATGGATTATTCCTGTTTAGTAGGCTTGTCTCTCAAGTACACAACATACCATAAATTTCTTGACCATCAAAAGTTTTCCTAGTTACCTCTGTGTCCCAGTAATTAGTATAGCACTTAGTGGAGTGGTGTTGAATTATTTGTATTATACACATAATATTTTGTTTATGATGGTGGTTGATTGTTCTGGTATATTTCCTGATATAATAGAAATTCTTCACAATGGGTTATAAGTAAATAAAATAATAAAAACAGATGTATACTTCCTAAACCAACATATATAAAACACAAAGAGTGAAATTTATAAATTTTTTTCAAAGACAGATAGTGAACAAAATGATTCAACTAGAGCAGAGACAGGAGTGAATCAGACAAGTCTAAGGTGCAAGGTTTTGGTGTTTCTAATTTCTCCTTATGCAGATATGAAAACTATGTCTAGAAACTTTGTATTCCAGAATTGCCTGTAAGTATTCCCTATAAGATGAGAATCTACAAGCATGAGAATAAGAAATCATGTGCAAAGCCCCAAATAAATTATGCATTCAGAGGGTGAAGACAAGATGTATTGGGATTATGAAGCCAGGGAAGAAGCCAAACTGTCAGGGATCAGTGCACACAGGAATAACAAGTTTCAGACAAGCCAAAATCTGAATAAAGATGTTTTTGAAAGATGACAGCTATCAGAAACACTTGAAAGAAAAAGGAAGTTGAGTGATTTTATTTCTTTGGAGGCTATGGATACTTGAAAGAAGCTGTCTGGCAGGCTGTAACAATAATACGCCTTCCTCAAAGGAATATTGTCAATGTGTTTGAGATAATCCAATAAAGTCAAATTTTTCTAAACAGTGTTATTTAGAATTATTTATATTTATGATATCTGAATTAAAACATTTCTTATTTAATAACTTTTCAAAAATTTTCCTGCTCTCAAAATAAAAAGTACAGATATTACTGTGAAAGCATGTACATTATATTTTAGAAACTTTATTTATTTATTGAAACTCTGTGTGTGTGTATGTTATATGTGTGTGTGTGTTCTTATGTGTACATGTATGTGTTTTGTGGATGTAAATGTGCCAAAGAGTGTATTTGAGGATCAGAAAAGTGTCCACATCCTATGGTTCTTTCCTATCTCCATGCAAATTCCATTATGAAATTTAAATTATCAGGCTTGACAGCAAACACATTTATCTGTTAAACCATCTCACCATTTCCAAGAGTACAGTGTTTCCATTTAACTTTTGATTTACAAAGAAATATATAAATAAGAGAGAAGATACTGTGAAAAGTAGAGATTAAAGTATAATCAAAGACAAGTGTTTCACCATGAGAGAACATTGTATATGATTAATCCAGTGAAAGTCAATATTGATGTACTCATTATTATGCTTAATAACTTTGCCTATAGTAAACTGCAATGGGCTAGGTTCAATTGGAAATAGTAGTCTAATAAAGTAAAATTTTAGTAGACATAAAAGCAAAGCATTTTTGTAAGCTAACTGCAAATTTTTATCAAAATATTATAAAACATGTTCTGTTATCAAAAAATAATTAAATACCATGATTTATTTTATGTTACTTAAAATTTACAGGTATAACTAAATACCTTATGTGTATAATATTTTATTAATAAGAAGGTAAGACTTTGGCAAGGTCTATGAATTGAGAAACAAACTTCCTCACTAGGTGTTTTTCTTTGTTTTTGTTTTTTTTGGGGGGTGGGGGGTGGTTTTTTGTTTTGTTTTTTTTTGCTTTTTGAGATGCTGTCAAAGCTAGCCTTAAACTCATGTTTTCAATCAATCCTCCTTCTTCAATCTTCCAAGAGGTATGGGCTACACTACTTGTAGTATAGTGTATAAGGAAGAGTATACACTGGATGAGCAAGATGTAAACATATTTGAGGTATAGTCTTCAACCCAGCAAAGTCCTTTGATTCTAAAATAATAATTTAATAGGCAAAGTATATTCCCCACATCTCAACGGGCTTATAATAGCATCAGTTTAAATCCAATTTCTCCTTTAAATCTTCCCAGGCCAAACATAAATTAAATGGAGAGAAACTTAAAGCAATTCCACTAAAATCATGGACAAGACAAGGTTGTCCACTCTCTCCATATCTCCTCAATAAGTGCTTGAAGTTCTAGACAACTAAAGGAGATCAAGGGCATACAAACTGGAAAGGAAGAAGTCAAATTATCTCTATTTGCAGATGCTATGAGAATATACATAAATGATTCCCAAAACGCTATTAGAGATCCCCTACTGCTGATAAATACCTTCAGCAAAGTGGCTGGATACAAAATTAACTCAACAAAATTAGTTGTCCTCTTTTATACAAGTGATAAACAGGCAAAGAAATAAATTAGGGAAACAGCTCCCTTCACAATGGTCACAAGCATTATAAAATACCTTGGTGGAACACTAACCAAGCAAGTGAAAGACTTGTTTGACAAGAGCTTCATGTCTCTGAAGAAATAAATTATAGAAGAGTTCAGAAGATGGAAAGATCTCCCATGCTCATGGATTGGTATGATTAACATAGTAAAAATGACCCTCTTACCAAAAGCAATCTACAGATTCAATTCAGTTCACATCAAAATTCCAACACAATTCTTTTTTTATTGTTTTTTTTTTTTGCATTTTTGTTGTTATTGTTTTTATTCCTCATGTTTTGGTGACCCCAAACACAAAAGTATTTTTGTTGCTACTTCATTACTGTAGTTTTGCTACAGTTGTGATTTATAATGTTAATATCTGTATTTTCTGAAGGTCTTAGGTGTTCATGTCTATAATGACAGTCCTTGGGAAGGGAGAATATCACCGTGTGCTACACATTGTTGTTTTCTTTAACATTTATTTATTATTTCAAGTTACATCTCCATTAGCACCTCCTTCATCCACCACCTTCCGGTCCCACCCTGCCACCTTCTAACCCCTCTCCCACCCATCTCACCCCTCAAGTGTGGGGTGCCTCCATGTATCAGCCCCCCTCAGTTCATTAGTCACATAACATATAAGCGCTTCCTCTTGTACAAGGAGCATACATGGGAGTTCCACGTGGGTGGAGTGTACCACTAAAAGGTAGCCAACTTCATGTTCCTGTTCTTTTGTGTCTATTGATTGTAGTATAGTTATCCTGTACTATATGGCTAAAATCCAGTTATAAGTGAATATATATCATGTGTATCTTTCTGAGTCTGGGTTAGCTCACTCATGATGAGCTTTTCTAGTTCCATCGATTTGGTTGCAAATTGCATTATTTCTTTGTTTCTGATAGCTGAGTAGTATTCCTTTGTATAAAGGTACCACAAGGTTTTTTTTTTTTTAATCCATTCTTCTGTTGAAGGACATCTGGGTGGTTTCTGGTTTCTAGATTTTACAAATGAAGCTGCTATGAACATAGTTGAAGAGATGTCTTTGGGGCTTGGAGAGGAATCTTTTTGATATATGCCCAGGAGTGGTATGCCTGGGTCTTGAGGTAGAGCTATTCCAAGTTTTCTAAGATATCACCAGACTTATTTCCATAGTGGTTGTACAAGTTTACACTCCCACCAGCAATGGAAGAGTGTTCCATTTTCTCCTCAACCTTTCCAGCATGTGCTGTCTTATGAGTTTTTGATCTTAGCCATTCTGACAGGAGTGAGATAGAATCTCAGAGTTGTCTTGAGTTGTATTTCTCTGATGATTAAGGATGTTGAACATTTCTTCAAGTGTCTCTTGATTATTTGATAGTCCTCTTTTGTGAATTCTTGATTTACCTCTGTACCCTATTTTTTATTGGGTTATTTGGTTCCTTTGTGTTTAATTTCTTGAGCTAATTATATTTTTTTTATATTATCCCTCTGTCAGATGTGGGGTTGGTGATGACCTTTTCCAAATCTGTAGGCTGTCATTTTGTTCTAATGACAGTGTCTTTTGCCTTACAGAATTTTTTTTTTCAGTTTCATAAGGTCCCATTTATTGATTGTTGGTCTTAGGGCCTGAGTTATTGGTGTTCTGTTCAGGAAGTTGTCACCTTTGACAATGAGATCCAGGCTTTTCCCCACTTTCTCTTCTATTAGATTTAGTGTGTCTGGTTTTATGGTAAGTTCTTTGATCCACTTAGACTTAAGTTTTAGGTAAGGTGATGAACATGGGCCTATTTGCATTCTTCTGCATGGTGACATCCATTTGTTAAAGATGCTTTCCTTTTTCCAGTGTATGGTTTTATCTTCTTTGTCAAAAATTAAGTTGCCATAGCTGTGTGGGTTTATTTCTGTGTTTTTGATTAGATTCCATTGGTCAACTGGTATGTTGCTATACCAGCACCATGCTGTTTTTATTAGTATTGCTGTAATTTCACTTGAAATCAGGGTTGGTGATACCTCCAGATATTTCTTTTAATTGTACAGGATTGATTTATCTATTCTGGTTTTTTGTTTGTTTGTTTGGTAGATTGGTTTGTTTTGTTTTTCCATATGAAGTTGAGAATTGTTCTTTCAAGGTCTGTAAAGAATTGTGTTGGAATTTTGATAGCAGTTACATTGAATCTGTAAATTGCTTTCAGTAGAAGGGCCATTTTTTATTATATTGATCCTACCTATCCACAAACATGGGAGATCTTTCCATCTTCTGATATCCTCTTCAATTTCCTTCTTCAAGGAACTTGAAGTTCTTGTTGCACAGGTCTTTCACTTGCTTGGTTAGAGTTAGTAATAAATATTTTATATTATTTGTGGCTATTGTGAAGGGTGCTGTTTCCATAATTTCTTTCTCAGCCCATTCATTTTTTGTGCAAAGAAGGGTTACAGATATTTTAGAATTAATTTTGTATTCAAACACCTTGCTGAGTCTATGAGGTGTAGGGGTTCTCTGGTGGAGTTTTTGGGGTCATTTAGGCATACTATCATATTGTGTGTGAATTATGATAATTTGACTTCTTCCTTTCCATTTTATATCCCCTTGATCTCCTTTAGTTGTCTTATTACTCTGGCTAGAACTTCAAGTGCTATATTGAAGAGATTTGGAGAGAGTAGACATCCTTGTTTTGTCCCTGATTTTAGGAGAAATGCTTTAATTTTCTCTCCATTTAATTTGATATTGGCTACCGGCTTGCTGTGTTTTGCCTTTATACTTTCTAGGTATGGTCCTTATATCCCAACTCTCTGCAAGACTTTTAACATGAAGGACTGTTGGATTCTGTCATATCTAGCGAGATTATCATGTGTTTTTCTTTCTTTCAGCTTGTTTATATGGTGGATTGCATCAATGGATTTTCTTATCTTGAACCACCCCTGCATTCCTGGGATGAAGCCTACTTGATCATGTTGTGTAATGCTTTTGATGTGCTCTTGGATTCAGTTTCCAAGTATTTTAGTGAGTATTTTCATGTCTATGTTCATGACCAAAATTGGTCTGAAATACTCTTTCTTTGTTGGGTCTTTGTGTGGTTTAGGTGTCAGAGTGACTGTGGTCTCATAGAATTAGTTTGGCCATCTTCCTTCTGTTTCAAATTTGTGGATGAGTTTAATGTCTGTCAGAGAAATGGGGCCAAATGGCTGAAGATTGATGCTGTAATGTATGGAGAGAAAATGGGAACTGTCCAGGCAGCCACTGGTATGTCATTTTTTAGTTTTGGAAGCTGCAGGCCCTGCACTTCCTATATAATCAGATATATTTATCCCTCTCAGGTCTCTGAGGTGGTTGAAGAATAGATAGCTAGAGTCCCATAGTTAAATTTTGAGTTGTTTAGGAATCAAGAGGGTGTTCTGGATCTAAGAAGATATTTTTAAAATTATGAGGCAAGTTAGTATGAAAGCTGAGTTAGATATAGAACTTTAAACTCATGGAGATGGTTAGATAGTAGAATGTTAAAGTCAGGTGCCAAATACATATGGACTGGACATTGGGAATGTATGCTAAGCCATATAACTCTTATAATCGTGGCCTATTTATTTCTGTTGTTTTGTATTGTATTTATAGTTATAAGAAAAAGAACCATCATTTGGACTGTAAGGGAGAGCTGTTGGGGGGAAAAATAAATACCTTAAACTAAAAAAAAAAAAAAAAAAGAAGGGGAGAGGGTGGGGGGGGTGAGGGGGAGGAGGGTGGAAGGGTGGGACTGGAGGGGGGAGGAGGGAGGGGATTGTGATTGAGATGTAACTTGTATTAATATCAGCTCTTCTTTGAGGTCTGGAAGAATTCTGCTCTGAAACCATCTGGCCCTGTTTTCTTTCTTTTTTGGGGGGGGGGGAAGGGGAGACTTTTAATGGCTGCTTCTATTTCCTTAGGGATTGATTATAGGACTCTTTAAATTGTTAACGTGATCTTGATTAAACTTTGGTAGGAGGAATCCCTGAAGAAAGTTGTCCATTTCACTTAGGTTTTCAAATTTTGTGGAGTACAGGTTTTTGAAGTAGGATCTAAAGTCTTTGTGTTTCTTCTGTGTTGTTATGTCCCCCTTTTGTTTCTGATTTTATTATTTGGGTATTTCCCTCTGCCTTTTAGTTAGCTTGGCTAAGGATTTGTCTATTTTGTGTATTTTCTAAAGAACCAACTCTTGGTTTCCTTGATTCATTGTATTGGTTTTTGTTTGTTTGTTTGTTTGTTTGTTTGTTTCTAAGTTGTTTATTTCAGTCCTGATTTCAATGATTTCCTGATATCTGCCTCTCTTGGGAGTGTCTGCTTCTTTTTTTCTATAACTTCCAGTTCTGCTGTTCAGTTGTTAATATGAGCTGTATCAATTTTTTTGAAGGTACTTAGTGCTAGGAACTTTCCTCATAGCACTGCTTTCATTGTGTCCCATAGTTTTGGGTATGCTGTGCCTTTCTCTTCATTGGATGTTAGGAAGTCTTTGATTTCCTTCTTTATTTGTTCCCTGATCCAGTAGTTATTGAGGAGAGAGTTGTTCAGTTTCCATGAATGTGTAGGTTTTTTCTTATTTCTGTTGTTGTTGAAGTCCAGCTTTAATCCATGGTGGTCTGATAAGATCCAAGGTGTCATTTCAATTTTCTTGTATCTGCTGAGGCTTGCTTTTTGGCCAACTATGTAGTCAATTTTGCAGAAGGTTCCATGAGGCTCTGAGAAGAAGGTATATTCTTTTGAGTTTGGGTGAAATGTTCTATAGATATCTGTTAGGTTCATTTGTTTCATGACCTCTGCTAGTCTCATTATTTCTGTTTGGCCACTGTCTCACTGACCTGTCCATTGGTGTGAGTGGGATGTTGAAATGTCCCGCTATTAGTGTGTGGGAATTGATGTGTGCTTTAAGATTTAGTACTGTCTCTTTTACAAATATGGGACCTCTTGTATTTGGGGCATAGATATTCAGCATTGATATGTCATCTTGATGAATTTTTCCTTTGAAAAGTATATAGTGTCCTTCCCTATATTTTTGATTAATTTTGGTTGAAAGTCTATTTTATTGGATATTAGGATGGCGACTCCAGCTTGCTTCCTTGGACCATTTGCTTGTAAAACCTTTTCCCAACCCTTTACTCTTAGGTAAAATCTATCTTTGCTAGTGAGGTGCATTTCCTTTATGCACCAAAATGATGGGTCTCGTTTATAGATCCATACTGTAAGCCTGTGTCTTTTTATTGTTGAATTGAATCCATTGATGTTGAGAGATATTAATGACCCTAGTTTGCTATTTCCTGCTATTTTAATGTAGGTGGTAGTAGTGTGATTGTGTGTTTATTTTGGTTTAACTGTGGTGCAGTTTTTTGTTTACTGAGTTTCCTTGGGTGTAGTTATCTTCTCTGGGTTGGAATTTTCCTTCTAGGATATTATGGAGAGCTGGATTTATGGTTAGATATTGTTTTAAGTTGGTTTTCTTGTGGAATATCTTGTTTTCTCCACCTACGGTGTTTGAAAGTTTTGCTGGATATAGCAGTCTGGGCTGCCGCTTGTGTTTTCTTAGGGCTAGTAGGATATCTGACCATGCCCTTCTGGCTTTTAAAGTTTCTGAAGAAAAGTTGGGTATAATTCTGATGTGTCTGCCATTATATATTACTTGACCTTTTTCTCTTACAGCTTTTAATATTCTTTTTTGGTTCTTTATATTTGAGTTCAACTATTATGTGGCAGGAGGAATTTGTTTTCTGTTCTGATCTATTTGATGTTGTGTATGCCTCCTGGATTTTTTTTAGCAGCATCTCTTCCTTTAGTTTTGGGAAATTTTATTCTATGATTTTGTTGAAAATGTTTCCTGGTCCTTGGAGTCTTGAATCTTCTCTTTCATCTAGGTTCTGTCTTTTCATTTAGTCTTTGTTTTCTTGGATGTTATGGGTAAGGACTTTTTTAGATTTCTCATTTTCTTTGATTGTTGTACTGATTTCTTCAATTGAGTCTTCCGTTCCTGAGGTTCAGTCTTCCACATTTTCTATCCTATTGGTGATATTCATGTCTATAGTTCCTGTTCTCTTTCCTTGGATTTCCAACTCCACCATTATCTCTGCTTGTGTTTTCTTTATTGCTTCCATTTCCAATTTCAGGTCTTGAATTGTTTTATACATTGCCTGTTCCAATTTGATTGTCTTTGCCTCCAGTTCTTTCATAGATTTGTCTCTTTTCCATTCTTGTTTGACTGAGTTAGCTTGAGGGTCTTTAATAGAATTCTCCATTGCTTTCATCTGTAGGATTGTGACTTCTTTAAATTCTTTAAGGGATTTATGTTTCTTCTTTTAATGCCGCTATCATTTTCATAAGTATAGATTTTTCATCATCTTCTTGTGCTTTAGCCATGGTGGGATGGTCAGGGCTTGCTTTATTAGTAAGGCTGAGTTTTGTTGGAATCATATTTCCCTGACTTTTGTCAGTTCTTTTTTTTTTTTTTTTTCTGGCCTTTTTGCCATATGGTGTTCCTTAGCTTTTTGTTCCTGTTGCCTTCCCTTCCTCCTGTGTCACAACTGGAACCTCAGTTGAGGGATTGGGGTGGGATGTATTATTTTGTGCCTGCAGGTTCTTGAGATCCAACTGGTCCTCCTAGTGATGTCAGTGGAGGTCGGCAGGCCACAGTCTGGAAGCAAGATCTGAGTGGTACTGAGAATGAATGTCAGCACATCCCAGGAGGTGCAGATCCAGAAAATGACATTTGAAGAGACTGTTCATAGCTTACGACAGTGTGGAGAGGCCAAGGGCATTTGGAAGAGTAGGAAGTTCGCAAGGGGGAGGTAAAGGGTCATTTAACTTAGTAGTTGGGGTTCAAGGAGGCCTCAGGTGGTGCAGGGTCAGGAGAATAGAGCTGGATGCTCCTGGGGAGTGAGGCCTTGTCACTTCCAGCAGGGCAGGGAAGTTTCAGTAGAGCTTGGGGCACAGCTCTCATCTCAGGTGAGCTGGCTCTGTCCCAGAAGGCACAGGAGAGGGGGGAGGGAAAGGAAGAAATCCAACCTAAGTTGTCCTGTTTGTACTGATGCTGAAGGTCAGCATATGCTACAATTCTTTATAGGCCTTGAAAGAGCAATTCTCAACATTATATGGAAAAATTAAACCCCCCCCCACATAATTAAGACAGTCCTGTACAATATAAGAGCCTCTGGAGGTATCACTATCCCTGGCTTTACTACAAAACTATAATAATAAAAATCTCATGGTATTGGCATAATAACTTACAGGTTGACCAAAGGAATCTGATCAAAGTCCAAGAAAATAAACCCAAACTCCTATGCACACTTGATTTTTGACAAAGATGCCAAAATTATACAATAGAAAAAAAAGATAGTATCTTCAACAAATATTACTGGTCTAGCTGGATTTGTACATGTAGAAGAATGCAAATAGATCATATTTATCACCCTGCACAAAAGTCAAGTCCAAGTAGATGAAACACCTCAATATAAAACTCGATGCACTAAATCTAATAGAAGAGAAAGTGGGGAAAAGCCTTGAACTCATTGGCACAGGAGACAACTTCCTGAATAGAACATCAATTACTCAAATACTAAGATCAACAATTAATAAATGAGACCTCAGGGGTGGAGATATGGCTCAGTTGTTAAAGGTTAGGCTCACAACCAAAACAAATGGGACCTCATGAAACTGAAGAGCTTCTATAAGGCCAAGTACACTGTCACTAGAACAAAATGTCATTACACAGATTGGGAAAAGATATTTACCATCTGATATAGAGGGCTAATATGCAAAATACATAAAAGACTCAAGAAATTAAGTACTAACAAATCATATAATCCAATTAAAAAATGGAGTACAGAGCTAAACCAAGAATTCACTACAGAGTAAACTCTAATGACTGAGAAGCACTTAAAGAAATACTCAATGTCCTTAGACATAATAGAAATGCAAGTCAAAATGACTATGATTCTACCTTATACACTCCAGGTTGGCTAAGCTCAAAAACTCAAGTGATTGCACACCCTGGTGAGGATGTGGAGAAAGGGGAGAGCAATCCTCCATTGCTGGTGGGAGTGCAAACTTGTGCAACCACATTGGAAATCAATCTGGTGTTTTCTAAGAAGATTGGGAATAGTTCTACCTCAGGACCCATCTATGCCATTTCTGGGCATATACCCCAAATATGTATCACCAAATCACAAGGACGTTTCTTCAACTATGTTCATAGTAGCTTTATTTGTAATAACAAGAAACTAGAAACAACCCAGATGTCCCTCAACTGAGGAATGGATAAAGAATTTGTAGTACATCTACACAATGTAATAATATTCTGCTATCAGAAACAAGGATATTATGAAATAGGCAGGCAAATGGATAGAACCAGAAAAGATAATCCTGAGTGAGCTAACACAGACCCAGAAAGACATACATGCTATTTACTCCCCCATAAGCAGATATTAGCCAACACATATAGGATCATCATGCTACAATCCACAGACCCAAAGAAAATAAGTATCACGGAGGACTCAAGTGATGATGCTTGAATTCCTCTAAGTAAAGGAGATAAAACAGATGTTGGAAGTGGATAGAGAGAGTTTTCTGGACAAGAACCCAACATTATTGCCTTCCAAGAAGCCTTATCCAGCAGATAATGGAAAGAGATGCAGAGACACAGAGTCAAATATTAGGCAAAAATTGGAGTCTTGAGGAAATTTTAGGGGAAGATGTGAGGAAGCTGGAGGGATCAACAACACCACAAGAAGACCCACATAGTCAATTAACTGGGACACAAGGGGGTTCAAAGAGACTGAACCACCAAGCAAAGAACTTGCCAGGACGGGTCCTCGGCCCATAACATATATGAAGCTGACAGGCTGCTTGGTCCTCAAGTGGATCCCTTAACAATTTGAACAGGTTCTATTCTGAACTTAGATGATGTTGCCTACCTCTGGAGCTCATTTTCCTAGCAGAATTGCATTATCTTGCCTCTATGGAAGAGGAAGCACTTAGTTCTAAGGTGATTTGATGTGTCAGAATGGGTTGGTACTGGGTGAGGGGGACGGTATGGAGGATGTGGGTGGGCAGGTGGGGCTGGGAGTGGGGGAGAGGGGATAGGGAATGGAATGTAAAATAAACCAAAATAAAATCTTAAATAAAAAAGAAAAGAAAAGACAAAAAATCTTATCAGCTCTGAGACAATTTCAAAACCATAATCATTTAATTGTGTCTGGGATTCTTGGATGAATCTGTTTTAAGTTGGGGATAAATGCATTTGCTCCATCTTATCTGTAAAACTAGTATATTTCCCCTTAGATATAATGGCTGAAATGTATAGATAAAGCTATATATAGCTTGTACTAAAACACAAACTTGAAAGAAAAAAATGAGCTGTTTATTTTGTGAAAATTTTAAGTTCCTTCATGTAAGCAGGATTAAGTTTCAAGGTTTATAAATGACTTTGTTTCTTGCTATAAATAATAAAAATAATTTTTATATGTTTATATATTTATATTTCTTATATATAATAATATAAATGTATAATATAATAAAAAGTAAAAATATATCTCCTTGCACTGATCTTAAGTATTTTTTCCTTCCTTCTGTTCTCCTTAGAGTTGGGCATATCCTATCTCTGATTCATTATGTCAAATCTTTCTCTGATTCATCATTTGTTGGCCCCTCAGTTAGAGTCACTTTCAAATATTCATGCTTCCTTCTATATACTAATCTTATTTTCATTGTTTGGGATTAAAGGTGTGTACTAAGTGTGTGTGTGTGTGTGTGTGTGTGTGTGTGTGTGTGTGTGTGTGTGTGTATGTATTCTAGCCAGAGGGATTAAAATTATGTGTTGTGTCTCCATTTTATTAAGATCATTCACACCTAGAAGGTCTTTGGATGTGATCCCTTGACAGAGTAGCATGTTGCTGGTTTAAAATTCCTCTACACTTTTGTATTTTAACCTGAGTTTGTTTTTTCTTGCATTTTCTACAACCATATAAGTATTCCCTAGGAAAACAGGTGAGTTTTTTTCTACTGTGTTCCTTACTTAATTCTAAGTGATCACTAATAATACTTTTATTCTTTAACCCCAGATTATTTAATGCAATTCAGAACTCTCCAACATGTTGATTATAATTCTTCCATCTCCTGTTTTCTTCCTAATTTGACTTTTTAACTGCATGTTGGAGCAGCAACCCACTGCCAGTGAAACAGATGTACTTTAGTTACATGCTACTCTTTAAAATAACATCCTTCCAGCTTCCAACCAGCCTATCATATATCAGTAAAGAGCAAAAACACATGATTACTTAAATAAATTTTAAATATTTTCATTTGAAGCATGATGAAAATGACCATGTTTCAATAAACTATAGAGAAACACATGTCTTCCAGCTCATAAAAACAAAAGCATCTGTGAACAATTAGTAGATAATCAATTGAATTTACAGAAGAAAATCTGAGATATGCTATAACATTTGTTTTCACAACTTCTATTTAATAGTAACACAATAATGCAATATCATAGAAAATTAAAAATGAAGAAGCAAAATTTGTAAATTATAGTTTGATGTTTATAGAAATTCTAAGGAATATGCATACCTATAGTTAGAGCTAAAAATGACTTAGCAAAGTGAACAGTATATAAAGCTAAATTGAATACAATATTCTGAAATTGAAAAATATAAAAAAATTATGAAAACACTATTCACAACAATATAAACATAAAACACTTAGCAATGAATTTTATAGTTCTTGTCAAGGCTATTGGTAACTAATCATAACACGATAGTAAGGCATTGTTACTGAAGATACATTTTACTTATCATTGAACATGGAGAAATCAAGCTGCTCCTAAGTAGAAGATTCACCTCTCCTAACTAGCACTCATGATGTTGGAAGGCACTTTTCATGATACTAGAGGAAAAAATTAATCATCATTATCACCCATCTACCAACTTGTGACCTACTACAGTGACCTCCCAGCAAATATACTAGTATAATAGAGGACTGGCCACCCCAAACACCCTGTAAAACAGCTTCCCTTTAGCACATGCTGATCTGACCTGCCATTTGAAGGAGAAAATTAGTTATGTCCAGATAACGCCAACTAAATTTATAATGTAATTTTCATTCAGGAAGAGGAAAAGATATAAAGAAATATGAAAAAAGGATAAACTCTCCTTAAAATTAGTGTTTCCATTGAAATAAACTCATGAAGTGCCTATAGTTATTTAATAATTATTTATCCTATACAGGTCATATAAACCTTAAAATTTCTTTTTTTTTTTACAGATGCTACAGCATGAAGAACACTACAGCAGTGGGATTGGAGGTAGCGGACTCCATTTGCCTGGAAATATTATAAGAAAATATATTATATGTCATCAAACAAGTAAAAGAATATCATTCAGAAAGCAGGTTGTATAACCCTTTTTATATGCTATAACAACAAAAAGAGTAACAAAGGAAGAGACTTGGAACTAAAACTAGGGGATCACAAGTTTCCTTCAAAAAGCCATTGTTGAAAGACCAACCAATTGGGGCTGAGAACTGAGCTAGGGTACTCTTAATCCCTGGACTATTTTTCCAGCCCCAATTGTATAGCTTACAATTTCACCCTTCAGAGTTTCTGATGCTGTCTTCGGGACTCCACAGGTACTTCACTCATGTGCTTATACATATACACATACACATACAGGTACACATAAATATTTAGAAATAAAGAGCAGACTATTATGCTTCATGTTATTCAAACATTTGTTATCAGGTGGCATATTTTTATCAGTTTGTAGAAATACTTATTTAAATTATTTACTACTATTTATTTCTACAAATGGCACTCAATGTGGGACACCATTTGTAGAGGATGGTCAATTAAATATGATATAAATAGTAAATAATAATTTAATTAGCCATCTTCTAGGTATGGAGTTACCACAGAAGAACTGGTGCCAAGAGGCATTTTGCCCCTAAAAGAGATGTATTAATTTCCAGGCATGATGGCACATGCCTTTAATCCTAATACTTGGAAGGCAGAGGCAAGCAGATCTCTGTGAGTTCAAGGCCACCTTGGTCTAGAAACTGAGTCCAGGACAAAGATACACAGAGAAATTCTGTCTCAAAAAACTTAAAAAAAAAAAAAAAAGATGACTGGAGAGATGGTTCAGACTAGGTTCACAACCAAAAATATAAGAGTAAGTAGTTTAATTAATTATTTCTACAAATGTGACCCAATCATGGCAATTAGAATCCATCCTTACAGTCTAAGAAGGCGGGAGGAAAATGTGGTTTCCTAGCCAAAGAGCAGGAAACCAGACCAGAATACATTTCAAAAATCTGGCTCCCTTAACAAAAGCTACTTCCTTGCAGCAAAGGTGGAGAGCTAAGGCTATCCTTATGTACTAAAAAACTAGCAGTCTTCTAGACAGAGCTTAGGAGTGGAATTAACTGCTTAGATTAAAAATGGAGGAATTCATAATGTCTCAATACATTTGAATTGCATTTGAATTTGTTTCTCTTGGCATACAAATGATAATTGCAATGACAATTATGTTTCTGTGTATCCTTTTTGAGAAAGATGGGATTAGGATAGGCTTAGAGAAAAGAGCTTATAGATGGAATGTAAATTAAGTATTTTAATGTAAGTTAATGTAAATTAATGCTAAGTTACCTGCAATGACAATAAGGGAATAAAGAAAAGGACTCTTTCCAAAAGATAACACAAAATTGATGGCAGCTGGAGCTCAGAGCTTCTGAGCTACTAGGTGCTTGTCGGCGCTCTCTGGGACAGGCCCACCAATTCAATACAGCCACAAATAGATTCCAAGGAATATTGAACAGAGCTTTAATTGCAGCATGGGGTGGCACAGTTAGACCAAGACTTTTGAAATGTTCTTATTTCTTTGCTTGATTTTTGTTTAGATATCTTTGATTTTCCTTATATGGTAAAAGGGATATTTTGTGGTTTGACATTGCTACAATGAGAGATCTTTGAGGATTTTGGAGAGATTTGGAAATGTCACTGTGATTCAGAGTTACTCTCTGGGTTACAGAATTACAATTATCTGGGATTTAAGTGAAATATTTGAGCAAGATAGTAATGGTACACACCTTTAATCCTATCACACTGGAGGCAGAAACAGGTGGATCTCTGAATTCTAGACCAGCCTGGTCTAAAGGATGAAGTCAGGGCAGGACTCCTGTTGACAAGATAAGGCTGCTTGCTAAAGACAGTCTAGAATTTAAAATGACACATTTTTTCCATTAAATGTACTATGTAAGATTCTGCTTAGTGGTAAATAATAATGTCCTTATTGATCTAATGGATAATACACATAATCTCAAATGTATATAAAGTGAAATAGGTGACAAGCTAGCCTCTTTCGGTGTGAGGCTCCCTCAGGAGAACTGGTGCCAAGAGACATTTTGCCCCTAAAAGAGATATGTTAATTGCCAGGCATGGTGGCATGTGCCCTTAATCCCTGAATTTGGGAGGTAGAGGCAGGCAGATTTTTGTGAGTTCAAGGCCACCCTGGTCTACAAAGTGAGTCCTAGACAAGGATACACAGAGAAATCCTATTTCAAAAACCCTAAAAAGAGGGGAGGGTGCTGGAGAGATCGCTCTGCTGTTAAAGGCTAGGCTCACAACCAAAATTATGAGCAAATAATTTAATTAATTAATTCTACATAAGTTCTTTCTAACATCAGTTTCATAGCCCATATGTTTATACATTGTTGATTAAATTTAGAATAAGTGAAACAAATAAAGGTATTATCGTTCCCTTCATAGGTGTCATGTACTGATTCTAAAGATTTCTGTGCCTTGCTAAAGGCTACATGTGGATGCTGAGACCATTTTTTCTATAGTTAGAAAATCATGGATTTGATGCCACACATTAACCTTAAACCATGAGTAATTTTTCCTGGCACACATGTATCTAACCCATGACAGAATGAAAGTGTCCTTTAGCTAATGCTACAAATATTTTAATTTTATGAAATTTCTTCATAATGCCAATGGGTTGCAAAGACATGACAAACTGTTGTCACAGATTTCAACTTTCTTGGCAAATGAAAAAAAAAATTTTTTTGGTTTGGAAAAGTTCATGCATGAAATAAATATCATCATGATGTTATAGCTTTAAAAATCTATTTAAAATACATGAAGATTTCAGACACCTGCATTTTCATTCATTAATTTTCACAAGGAATCAGTTATAAAACCAATAATGTGTTTCAGAATAAGTGAACTCAATATATCAAGTCAGTCATAACTGAGAAGTCTACATATGTCAAATTCACAAACATGTCCAGTCTTTATATTAAAAAAAAATCTTATTCTTGGAACTGCTCCTTACTCTTACTTTGTAACATAATTTAGATAAATATAAAATAGCAGCCAAGTACACTTATATAAATCAGACAGACCTCAAAGGTTTTCACCATATGTACTGAGAAAGAAACAGGTTTACCAATTTATTCTGGCAAAGATTTTGTGGTTAAACCCTTTGAGAGGAAGCAAGAGATATTAAAGGCACTCTTTGACAAGCCACACTAATATTTGAGGAGTTAAATGAGATTTTTTCTCTTAAGTTCATAGTTTCAATGAGTTTAAAACCTGACAAGGTGGCATTAAAAATGAGCTTTTAGCTCCTAATAAGCTTCCCCTTGGTTACACAACCTGTTGTTTTCCTGCAGCAAAGAAAAGGGGGAGCCACATGAACCACTGTTTGCAATGCACGAATAAGATGACACATGGGAAGAGGGCGTGGATGTTGATGAAGAACATTTGATTAGCAATTGGCAGCATAAAAACTTCTGAATTATTTTGCAAATTTAAAGAAAGGTTACACATGCAGTTGGTGAGCAGAATTATAGACACAAAAATAGAACTATCTGAAGAAGCAGACATTTTGTTTTCCTGCATGTCATTTGGGTATTTTTGCATCTCTTTATCTTTAATCAAAACTGAGGCTAGAATCTAGATACAAAGAAAATGTAGTTTGTTTGCATGGTGGTTGGGCATCAAGCAAAGGTCATAAGAATTTTCTCAGGCTAACCCAGTCTGAGATAACAGTGAGGTGGCAACAGTGCTATATTGTAAATGATGAGTGCAAAGCTTCTCCAGGCTGTGAAAACACATGTGGTCACATATATTTTAATTCCCTGAATCTATGTTTAATACATAGATGACTCTGAGCTACTCCAAGTGTTCTTTCCCCTAAAATACATATCACACATAAATATGAAAATCATATTGGAATTTACAGGAAAGAAAAGTAGAGGGTAATCAAGAATTAGCTGGGACAATGGGGAAAGAAATGTCTCTAGAAACAAAGACATACACGGGAGGAGTTGGAGCCTTGCCTCAACTCACTGACATCAAGGATCAGGTTGTTCCCCTTGCTTATACAGCTATTTCTGCTTGGAATTTTATTGGTTTGGATTATCAGACCAAAGCACTATCTACCAAAGTACTGTGGCTTTCTAAAAGTGGGAATTTATATTTTACTCTTTGGGAATTTATATTTCTGAAATTAAATCATTTTTTGAACTTAACTCTCTTTAGGAAAAAATTATTTCTTTCCTTTTCTACAGATTCTGTGTGGGAAGAAATGTTGAAATACTTTGGCTCATAGCAACATCACTGCTCTCTCGCAGTCTCTTATTCACTCTATTGTGGTTCACCACACTCTCTGTATCAAAGGTCTTCGTCATCAAATCATGCATTTAGTCATTTTTGATGTCCTGCTATTACTCTATCTTAATCTCCCTACTTCTAGATGGGCCTTTTTTCCAAATAAGGTCACATAGATTATGCCATAACATTTCCTGAGTGCTTCTGAGTATTCTTAATTATCCAGCATCTCTCCGATGCTAGCAAAGTGACTATCACTGATGATGTCAGTTTCTCAGATATAGATACAGAGTCATACAAAACCATGTTGGTTTTCTCATTTTTGGAATATAGGTTTTAGAAATTTCACACATTTCTTTCAGCCTCAGTGGTAAGCAAGGATCCCTTTTATAAATTATTAATTAGCATGGATAGAAAGGCAATTCCATGAACCATATACACTGAGCACCCTAGTTTACTTTACTGTTGATTGTGATAAAACACTCTGACTGAATTAAATTTAGAGGAGGAAAGAGTTTTAATGATTTTATTTTATTTTATTTTATTTTGCCTTTGCCTTCCAGGTCAGAGTTTCCACTGTAAAGTCAGAGCAGGAACTCAAGTAGGAACTAAAACAAAACCTATGGAGTAATGTTCCATTAACCACATGAGCTGGTTCACTTACATGCTAATTATTTTCAGCTAGATCTTTTGTTTATTTTACATTCCAATCTCCATCCCCCTCCCTCTCCACCTCCCAGTCCTACCCACCCACTCACTTCCTGCATACTCTTCTGCCCACCCAGTACCAACTCACTCTGACACATCAAACCAAATCAGTGCCTCTTCATCTATTGAGGCAAGATAAGGTATCAGCTAGCTCTTTCTATACAACCCATTTGACAATACCACCTACAGAAGGCTTGGCCCTTCTTCTAATTATCAATCACCAAAATGTCACACAGAAATGCTGAAGGACCAATCTGATCCAGCTAATTCTTTAATTGCTATTTCCTCTTCTCAGATGACATTGTATTATATTAACAATCAAAAGTAACCATAACACTGCGTATGTTTCCACTTCTGAATTTGATGGGTTCAGACTTCTGTAACACATACCACTCTGCAATTATGAACAGAATTTGTGTTCTTTAGGAAAAAAAAAATCTCTGACAAAGAAGAGTTTGAAAATGAAGCCAGTTTACCATTAAAAACAGTCTGCTATATTCACCCTTTTTTGTATAAATGACTTCATCCTCAGACTTTTGTCACAAAAATGCAAAATATCAGTTCCAGCTTACAATAGTATGTAAAACTACTTCCTTATTGGTTCCAGGAAATTGGAAATTCTATATAATCCTCACCATGGCTGATGTCAATTTATTTACTCAGATGAACCACCCAAGTGCAATCTGAAGCACAGCTGAATATTTCTGCCTCTGCTTTGCTCAGCACAGAAAAGAAAGAACAAAATAATTATCAGTTCCATGGCCTGAGACTTATTTGTATCTATTAATGAGCTCATAATCCTATATGTAGTTCCCTTCATTTACAGTAATTATATTACTATGGACTGAATACTGTCCACTTCAGATTTAGTTACTGAGGTCCTAACCCCTGTTTGAGCCCTGTGCTGGAGCTAAGAACTGTAAGTACTTATACTAGTAAGCTTTGTAACTCAGTTTGGGTAGTGGCTTTATAAGACAAGATGAAGATATCTACACTATGGAGGAAAGGTCCATTAGACAGGGCATGAAGGTAGCTGCAGCCCAAGGAGATAAGGTCGGGTAAAAAAAAAAGTCTAAAGTCCAAATATGTTGACATCTTCATGCTGGAATTGCAGCCGCCAAAACTGAAGGAATTGGGGCAATTTTCAAGCTAAGAATGATAAATACAAGATTGGAGACACACACAAGATGGTGACTGCAACTGGGATTGTAAGATTTTTAAGGTTCAATATTGATATAGATAGTCTCAGAAAAATGTGATATATTAGATGCCAGAATTTTTGAATATTTATGTACTGGAAAGATACAACCTATGAAAATTCAAGGTAGAGAAATTAGTACAGTCTGAAATAGCTGCTTTAATGATAGAACTAAACATATGGTGCACTTGGACTACATAATTAGACACCTTTCCATAATGCAGTTTCTTGTTTTCATCTATGTTCACAGAAATTCACAAACTGGTACTAATATGACACCATTGAAATTTTATAGAACAGCAACAAAATTCTTCTCTGGTCTGCTTACAAATGTGTCAAATCTACTTAGTAGCAGGTTAGTATTTTTTTGATTTCCAGGTTGTCCTTGAATAGGTCAGGCTAACACATAATCAAATTATTTTAAAAATTACACTATCTTATACATCTTATACTAAATAGACAAATACTTGAAATATGTGACTTTCTCATTAACCAATGAACTAGTATAGAAAATCCACATGGTTTATTAAACTGTTGTTAATTTCATTACCTTAAAATGTCAGATATCATTGATTTATAAAATATCCTTTATTGAAATATATAAGAATCAGTTCTAAAAACAAAGGAAGAAATTAATTATATTTTTGGAATATTTCCTTTGAGCCTCACCCAGGGAGCTCCTGGAGGAATTCACAGTTTTTTTTTTAATTTTCCTTCTTGAGCATAGTTCAGCGCTGTGTGGTTGTCTGGTCTGCAAGGTACACTTTTTTTTTTTTGAGTTGCCTGGAGCTGAGTTATGAGACCAACTCCATTATTTAAGCATTATTGTTCTTTCTCTCTGCTGTTTCATTCCCCTTCCCAGACTCTGCTAAGGTACCTCAGTGGTTATAATGAAGTGAATCCAAATTACTAGTGAATCCAAATTACGTTTGAGGCTACCAAGAAATCTGACATGCACACACACAAAAAAATAATAATCATCCAAAAGTATTTTTTGTGTCTTTTATAACCTCTCATTGGCTGTAACTGTCTATATTTATCTGTGATTCAACTAAAGGAAGTTTTAAAATGAGAACCTGAATCTTCAATATGGTTATGACAAAAAATATTTGTTATTAAATTTAATTGATGATTTAAAATTTACAGAAAATATAAGGAAGCTTATCTATAAAGTGCTAAAGGCTTTGTGGTTTCATGTACATACTCAAACTAACCTGTGCATTCTGTGTTGATTAAATATGAAGTAATATGTGAAGAGAGTGTAAGATACCACTTGTCAGACAACCAATATCACATCAATTCTAAGGCAATTTACTGAATATATTAAATCATATAAATTATAATTTCTATATTTTCAGAATTAAGTTAGAAAAAAAAAGAGGAGTTAGTCTATCATTTGTTGGTTAAAGAATTTTTGTTTTGTTTTGTTTTTCAAGACAAGGTTTTTCTGTGTGTACCCCTGGCTGTCCTGGACTCACTTTGTAGACCAGGATGGCCTTGAACTCATGGAGATTCACCTGCCTCTGCCTCCCATGTGCTGGGATTAAAAGCATGCACCACCATGCCCGGCAATTACAGACAGCTATGAACTCCCATGTGGGTGCTGGGATTTGAAAGAACAGCCAGTGCTCTTAACCACTGAGCCATCTTTCCAGTCCCTTGTTAAAGAATTATTGTAATATTTATACCTCAGCTGTTATGACTATTTTGAAGATTGACATGGTTAACAGTCAGCCATGTGGAGGCCCTCTTATTGCTTTCTCAATGGTAAAGAATAGATCATAGGAAGTAACTTCTCCTGTTAGGCAATAGGATTTCGAAAGCACAAGCGATAAAACAATAATCCCACTCAAACATGGGCCCAACTGACATCTCTTCTCCTTCCTTATGAACATTGCTTCTATAGAATACATTGTAATCTGTAGTAGAAAATGTGCCCTCACAACACAGTAATACGTAAATATGTACAACAATGCAAGAATATTGATGAGTCCTTTAATTTTCAATGACCATCCAGATAAATTTCTTATCATAGTGGAGGAGAAATTAAACAGGTAAAGTGATATGACCTAACTTGTATTTTTGAACCATTAATAACAATAATAATAGTAATAGAAGCAGATGCCTATATCCTAAATATTAATTTATTTAAACATTACAGAACAGAGACCTTTGTATCTGATATTAGACATGCAGTTTAATTAAAATAAAGAATATTTTGAACTTAGATATTTTCAGGGAACAATAATAGGAAAATTTTAAAAATAGGTATTGAATTTTTTGCTACAACATTCTTAGGTTCCAAGTGTTCTGGATGGTTTTTTTTTTTTTTAGTAAACTTGGCACAACACAGGATCATCTGAGAAAACAGAACTTTAATTAAGATATTTTCTTTCTTTTTTTTTTTGTTAAATCAAAATAGCCCATAGGCAAGTCTATGGGGATATTTTTTTGATTAACAATAGATGTGGGAGGGTCTAGATCTCTGAGGAAAGTATTGGCCTTGGGCAGAAAGTTCTGTGTGGATTAGGAAATGAGGCCAAGAAAGCTATAAGTAAGTAAGCCAGTAGCATTCCGCCATGGCCTCTATTTCAGTTCCTGCCTTGAGCCCCTGTCCTGATTTTTCTCAGTGATAGCTTGTAAACTATGAGATAAAAGAAACATTTTCACTGGAGTTTCTTTTGGTCATGGTTGTCAGCAAAGCAATATAGAAACAAAGCAGAACCAAAATTGGTACCAGGAAAGGGGTATTGCTTTGACAGACTACCCATGTTGATTTCAGGAAAATTTTAGAAGTGCTTGTTATTTTGGGCAGGAAAAGTTAGTGAGTGCTCAAAGATTAATGAGCTACTGATGGACCTTTGAAGATAAGAACACTCAGTACAATGTAGAGTATAGATGTCTAGCTTATGAAGTTTCACAGGGAGTTAAAAATTGTACCAGCACCATTTATGTGCTAGTCTGTATTAAGGATCTGCGGTTTTAGTCAGCTTGGTCTGAAGAATCAGCTGTGATTAACAAATGACCACCACCATTAGCAGTACAATTGATGTTGGCTACCTGGAGCTGAGAAATCAACTACAATTAAGAAGACATAAAAATCATTGAGGTGAAGTCTTCTGGGAGAATCTTCAGATTTAGCATTCAGATGCTGTGGTACAGAAGTGGTATTGGTTGCATTTCATACTGGCAGGTGAAATTATTAATGTGTAAGAGACATTGTTTACATTATATGGCATTAGCACTAGTTTTGGTAGCATGAGAAAATCTTAATTGAAGGGGGTCATGGAGATTAGCTGAAGCTTGTCACCATCATAGGCCAGGAAAAGTATTGGTGAAGCTGTACCTTTAGTTGCAGTGAAGAAATCAATAGTAAAGGGATCATGGAAAGAGACTAAGTTTTGAAACCAAGCAATCCTTGAAGATACTCTGGGAGCAAAGGTTAGAGTGTAGCATGTTGAGATCATATTAAAGATAACGAAATCATGACATGACCACTGTGGGGAACTGTAGAGGTTAGCTAGCCAGAACCTAAAAAAAAAAAAAAAAATGCTTGTACTGTTGTTGGCAGAGTCAGAGAGCAGATCCAAACCCTTTAGTAAACAATAGAACAAACCTTCCAGAATAGGGCACCCAGGCTCCAGGAACAACCAGCCTCAGGCCGGCCATCTCTAACTTCCATCCTGAAAAGAGCTCCCTGGCCAGAGCAACATAAGATTCCAGTCCACGACTCCAGCCTCTGGTTTTGAGAAGCTGTACCACAAGAACATCCAGGTCATTAGGAATTTCTTTCCAGGAATTCCAACATGGTGGCAACCAGTGCTCATGGTATGTGAGTAGCCACAGGTCAACCTCAGTTACTGCTGAGCAATCTTCAGGCCTCACTGCTGACTGAAATGAAGATCAATCGTGTCTGTCTTTCTCCTGCCAAAGTTGCGACTTGCCACCTTCCTGAACAGGGAACCTGGGCTCCAGGAACAACCAGCCTTAGGTAGCCAACTTTACGCTCCTTCCAGAGAAGCACTTCCAGGGCCATGGTTTCCGTCTCCAGTCAATGGCCCTACCTGACTCCCTGTGTTCCAGGCTCCACATGGACCTACCAGCCTCCTGAGAGGATCAACCAGACCACAAGATCATACAGGTTAGACATGCCCCACCCTAATTCCCTGTTTGTGTTTTGATATCATGAGAAACAAACACTGTTCACCAGGGTTATCTCGGAAAAAGGAACTTCAATTGAGAAAATATCTCTCTCTATTGTTTTGTAGACAAATTTCTAGTGTACTTTCTTGATTGAGTGATTGATTGATTGATTGATTGATTGATTTAAGAGGACCCAGCTCTCTGGGGCATTGCCATCGCTGGACAGATGGTATTGGGCATTATAAGTATACTACAATCAATGCACCAAAGGGAACATGGACACAGATTTTTTTTTCCTGTCAATGAGGCACTTTTCCCTAGTGGTGCTGCCTTGTATGCCCCCAGTGTATGAGGAGGCTCTTGGCCCTCATATGACTGCTGAACTGGGGTGGGGGATTGTTATGTAGGGACACTCCACTCCAGAGGAGTGGGATGGAAGGGTTAGAGGTAGAGGGTGGGAGGGCGGGACTGGGAGGAGTGGAAAGAGGACACTATGACAGAGATGCAACCTGAAGCAATAAATAAATAAATTAAAAAAAAAAAGAAAGAAAAGAAAACAGGCTGAGCAAATCATGGGATACAAGTCAGTACATGTCCCCTCCTGACTCTGGTTCAGTTTCTCCTTCCATTTTCCTGCCTTGGATTCCTGTCCCCACTTCCTTTCATGGTGTACTTTAAACTGTCTGATGAAATAAACCCTTTCATTCCCAGGTTAGTTTTGGTCATGATTTTTATTGCAGTAGTAGAACACAAATCAGAATATCAAATTTCTTATTCCTCAATATGTACTTTTCTTTTATTGTGAACAAATGTTACTTCTGAAACTTGCCTCCATCTAGATCAGAGAAGTCTACCACATGACAAACACTTGTCATCCAAAGTTGCTGCTAACTCCACATTTACTTAACAAAGAGATTTCTTACTCGAAATCTATGAGGGAAAAGACATGTGTTTGAGTGCCAGTGGAAACATATGATGGATTTGTACACTTTTCATTAACCTACGGTCTAGAAAGATAGGACCACATTCATCAGCTTCCAGATACTTTCTACTCCAAATGTCTGTCTTAACAAAACTATTGAAACTCAAAAAAAAAAAAAGAAAATATTTATACCTCTCAGGTTTTTATGCTATAGTCACTTAAAAGTCATCAGAACTAGGTAAATATATAGATTCTTTGAAGTGGACAAGAAGAAAAAGAGATCTTGGAAAGAGTTAAGTGTTTTCATTTCCACAGAGTAGCTTTGTCCTATGAACAGATTTGACCCATGTCCCCATTTAAAAACAACAACTTGATTGTCATATCTTTTCCAATATCAACATGAAAGTGCCATTACTCCCTTTAGTGGTCTTTGTATGAATGACAGTAAACATGATGGTATAAATAAAACTCTTTAACTCTGATAAAGTTAAAATACTTTAAAGTGTCCTGGACACCCTTTGGTCTTCAGTGCAACAGGTCTGGTCAGTGTTATAAATTACTATGCAACCTTCTTTGGATAAAGAGAAAAATGAAAATACACTATGAAATCACAATCATTTGCAGTTTACTTAAGCACAAAATTAATTCTTAACTTGGTGAAGGAATGTTATCTTGTCCAAACCACATTTGAGTCTTCTTGATAGAAATAAAATCATATTCAATATCCCATTCAACAGCAGTACCTGGCTCACAATGGCCAATCCACAGGAAGTAGTCCAGATTAGATTTATTTCTATCAGTGAGGCTCTGAGAAAATGAAACATTCTTGACTGAAAATACAGGATAAAAGAATATAATTTCTGCTGTCTACTCTACAGAGGATATTATGTCTACTTAGGTAAAAATAATAGAGCTATTTATTGTTTATTATTTTACATCGGTGTTTTCATTAAGCAAATTTTTGTGAGCATCTTTACATGCTGGGTTGAATTGGCCCTCAGATGGAATATAACACAAACCAACATGTCATGATCTTACCACAGTCCTGGTCCCCCACTGAGGAATTCAAAATTTATACTACAGCACAGAATTGAGATCAGTAATTCTAGGAGTTAAATAATTTTAGACATTAAGTGAGAAATGTTTTGAGATTCTGTGTGTGTTACACAAATTTTGTATATGCATGTAGTTACCCAAAGATAATATTAACTGTATAATGTTTGTTTCTCATGATATCAAAAAACAAGCAAAAGACATTTTGGACTGAGCTAAGTTTCAAATTTTAGAAGAATCAATATATAAAGAAGAGGGTCATCGCACTCCGCATTTTTCATAATGTAAATATTCTTCAATTTTTCATCAAGGAATATAATTCATATACCTCTTAGAGAATATTAAACCATTACATTATACAATACTTTGAATATGCAGTTGGGGTTTGGTTATTGTACACATATGATAAAGTCTGACATTTACAGAATCATGTCAAATACTGAATAGCACATCTTCCTAGTGGTGTCCATTGTATACAATGATTGTCTTTGCACACCTCAGTATCTTCATACACATCACAAATACCACCGTGAATATACAAAACTCCAATTCATATATTTATTTGTGATTCAAATAGATTACAGTACAAAAGATATGTGAGAAAATCTATGTACTACCCTATAACTCTTTTGTTAGAAAGTACAGAGCCTGAAGAAGCCTTCTCAAGATCTTTTACCCAAAGTTTTCTCCTTAAATGAGTTACTCATCTGACTTACTCTTCAATTTTTATTGTTTCTACTTATCTCCTTATTTTTCTTTTCCAAATTCTAATGTGACAAAGAACAGGGCAAAGAGAGTAGATAGGAATCTACTAGTAGCTGTACATGGTGCAACATACACAGTTAATAAGAGAAGAAATAATAATAAAAAAACTCACTGTTACTTATTTATATGGTTTAATAGTCAACAAAGCTAAAATCTTCTGAAATGTTCAATGTATTCAAAGATGAACAAAGGACAAATTTAGATGGGAAACAAAGTGGTATAAAATACATAAGCTTAAAGCAATCTGAGCTGATGGAAATAGCTAATGAGAAATTTGATATGTTTGCATGGTAGGGAAAGGGGAAATAATTTCTTTCCCATTATACAAATCAAGGCTTCGTAATTGGATTTGACACAAATACAGGTATGCTAACATTTCATGGGACACTGGGTTGCACTGAGTAATTTAAGTTGAAAATTTAAGTTCTTTTACGAAATAAGTTCATCAATGAAATAAGCCTGGGAAAGTTTTCATGATGAGAGAGAGCTAGAGAGAGGAAAGAAATCTAGCCAATTTCCTGGGGTCCTTGAGGTCATGGTACTTAATAAAAATCTGCTATAACTATGTTACTAGAACAGCAAAAATTCTTCTCTACATTCTGAAGTTTTTCCTTATACCCACAAATAAATGTAGTTACTACCACACATCAAAGAAGCCTTTATTTTTTTTTTTACAGCAAATGAATACCACCACATAAACTACAACTAGATACAATATGGATAATGGGGAACTGATACCGAACTTTTAAGTTATTATTTAACACTTATTTATTACTAA